>VWZE01022344.1:0-17896 GCA_013396675.1 Eubucco bourcierii
CAGGCAGTGCTGCAGTCCCTTTAGCATCCTTGTAGCTGTCCCTTGGACTCTTTCCAGCAGCTCTCTCTCCCTCTTGAACTGGGGAACTCAGAACTGGATGTAGTATTCCAGATGGGGCCTCACCAGGGCAGAGCAGAGTGGGAGGAGAACCTTCCTTGAATCTGTTGAACACACATAGATTTCCTATGGACTACAACGAGTCAAAGATCTTTTTTGGGTTTGCTTCAGCCAAGCCACTGCTGCACTGCAGTGAGGGAAGTGCTGTGTGTGGAGGGAAGAGGATGAAGGGAAGCTGGAAGCTGTGGGAGGACAGATCAGGAGGCATGGGTACCCTTCTTGCCAGGGCTGAGCTGGTCCCTGCTGTTGGAGTTGACAGCCAGGCTAAGAACTGTGCTTGATACTTTACCTTATACTTTTTTATCTTTAGTGATTATTGGTGTACTGTAGAGGTTACAACTTTATAAATCAGCCTGGCAGCATATTTACAGTTCTGGGGAGAAAAAGGAAGGAAATGAAAAAACAGAGGAAGAGGTGGGAGTAGAGCCTCGTGGAGAGAGGTGAATGCAGGGCTTCCTGGCAGTGATACTTGGAATGACAGGGTGAGGAGGAATGGGTTTGAACTGGCAGAGGGGAAATTGAAATTGGGTGTTAGGAGGAAGTTCTTTGCAGTAAGAGTAGTGAGACACTGGCACAGGTTGCCCAGGGAGGTGGTGGAGCACAGAAAGATCACATTGGGTGATTCTGTGCTCCACCACCTCCCTGGAGGTGTTCAAGGCCAGGTTGGATGAGGCTTTGAGCAACCTGTTCTAGTGGGAGATGATTAACAAAAATACATTTGTTAATCAAAAGACTTTTTTTGATCTAAGCTGATTTTTATCCCTACTTGGTTGTGGGAAAAGCTTTAGCTTATTTGCAGACCTTCATGAACGTAGCTCCTTTTTATAGCTGCTTGTGTCAGAGGTTTCCACTGCAAACCCTGCATTAGGGTTCCTATAACTCAGCTGTATAAATTTGATCTGGACTGTAAAACCAGCATGTATGCTCTTGATTTGGAAGCAAGTATCAAGGCTGAGTGGCTAATCTGTTGGCTATGCACATAGTGTGGCTGTAGTAAAGGCTGTGAGGAATATGATACAGCTCTTGGTTTCCATTGAGCACAGAGGAAGCTTATTTGCCACAAAGAGCAGATGTTCCCATGGCTCTCTTTTTAATGCAGAAGTGATAAGCTAGACACTGTCCCCCAAAGTTGTCAGGAGTCTGGAGCCTAAGCTGGTGAAAGGCCTGGAGAATAAATCTTGTGAGGAGCAACTGAAGGAATTTGGGATGTTTAGTTGGAAAAAGAGGAGTCTGAGGGGAGACCTCATGGTTGTCTACAGCTACCTGAAGGGACATGGAGGAGAGACTGCTGCTGGTCTCTTAAAATCATATAATGGTTTAGGTTGGAAGGGACCTCAAAGCTCAGCCAGTTCCAACCTCTCCATCATAGGCAGGGACACCTCCCACTAGAACAGGTCACTCAAGACCTTGTCCAACCTGGCCTGGAACACCTCCAACACCACTTGAACACCAACATCTTTGATCACATTGGGTGATTCTGTACTCCACAACCTCCCTGGGTAACTTGTGCCAGTGTCTCACCACCCTCACTGCAAACAACTTCCTCCTAACATTCACTTTCTATCTCCCCTCTGCCACTTCAAACCCATTGCCCCTCATCCTGTCATCACAAGACCTTGTCAGTAGTCCTTTCTCAGCCCTCCTGTAGCCCCCTTCAGATACTGGCAGGCCACTCCAAAGTCTCCTGGAAGCCTTCTCTTCTCCAGGCTGCAGAGCTCCAACTCTCTCAACCTGTCCTTATAGCAGAGCTGCTGCAGCCCTCTGAGCATCTTGGTGGCCACCTCTGGACCCGCTCCAACACTTCTATGCCCTTCTTGTGTTGGGAGCTCCAGAACTGCACACGGGACTCCAGGTGGGGTTTCAGGAGAGCAGAGTAAAGGGCTTGTACAGGTAATTTGAAACAGAACAAGGGAACCTCAAGCTGAGACTGGGGAGGTTTAGGTTGGACATATGGAGTGAGTGGTCAGGCACTGCAATGAGCTGCCCAGGGAGGTGGTGGAGTCACCAACTCTGGATGTGTTTATAGGTCATTTGGATGTGGTACTTGGGGATATGGTTTAAGGTGAATCTTATAGAGTAGGGTTCTAGGTTGGGCTTGGTGATCCTGAGGGACTTTGCCAACCTGGATGCTTCTTTGATTCTTTCCCAGGAGGGAAGGAGAGTACAGGCCTTATTGAGCTGCACCTTTAGGCAGGGCAGACTGGGGTTCTTTGTGCTCATGGTGTTCAGGTGTCACACCTGAGTATGCTGAGCTGCTGTGCCTGGGGGTGGTGTGGTGCTGGGGCCAGCCCTCAGGAGTCAGCTGAGATGTGTCAGGGAGCTGGTGCCACTGCAGAGCATTTTGTGTGCCCTCTCCTTGTGTTTTGGGGTCAGATTGTGCCGTCCCACGGTACAGTAAGGGCTCTTCTTTTGCAGTGACTCCCTTGTGGGGCACTTCCTAAGTGTACTTTGAGCTCTGTCTACATTTGAGAACAGGTCGTTAAAGCAGTGGCAGTTGGTGCAAAGTGGACTTTGGTCAGGTGAAATGAGGCTAGGGATACACTGGGTAATGACAGGTAGTGAGTGTGAGTATTGGAACAAAGTGTATTATAGTACTGTGTGCAGTTCTGGAGCCCCCAGCACAGGAAGGACATGGAAGTGTTGGAGCCAGTCCAGAGGAGGACCACAAAGGTGCTCAGAGGGCTGCAGCAACTCTGCTTTGAGGACAGGCTGAGAGAGTTTGGGCTCTGCAGCCTGGAGAGGAGAAGGTTTCCAGGAGACCTTAGAGTAACCTTCCAAGATCTGAAGGGGGCTACAGGAAGGCTGGGGAGGGACTACTGACAAGGTCTTACAATGCCAGGACAAGGGGCAATGGGTTTGAGCTGGCAGAGGGGAGATTTAGACTGGATGTTAGGAGGAAGTTGTTTGCAGTGAGGGTGGTGAGGCACTGGCACAGGTTGCCCAGGGAGGTTGTGGCTGCTTCCTCCCTGGAGGTGTTCAAAGCCAGGTCGGACAAGGCCTTGAGTGCCCTGTGCTAGTTGGAGGTGTCCCTGCCTATGGCAGGGGGTTGGAACTAGATGATCCTTGAGGTCCCTTCCAACCTCACCATTCTATGATTCTATAGCAGGGAGGCAAAGCCCCTGTGGCTTGAATGTCCATGTGAAAAGGCAGTGCTCTTCCATTAGAGAGGTGGTCTGCTCATTCTGTGATCCTGCAAAGTTCTCTTGTCATGGCCTTTCTGTATGTGGGTGCTTTGGGTTTTTGCTTATTTAAAATACTCTCCTACAGGGAGGGCTGTAGACTGACTCCTCCTTTGACTGTGCAATACCTGAAGGTGTCCTAAAGGAAGCCTGCAGAGGGACTTTTCTCAAGTGATAAGACAAGAGGGAATGGTTTGAAGCTGAGGGAGAGCAGGTTTAGTCTGGATCTTACAAGGTTTTTAAGTGCAAGGGTGGTGAGACTCTAAACAGGCTGCCCAGGGAGTCAATAGATGCCTCCTCCCTGGGGATGTTAAAGGTCAAGTTGGGTGAGGCCTTTAACAGCTGACTCTAGTTGAGAGGTGTCCTTACCGATAAGGTCCCTTCCAACCTGAGCCGTTCTGTGATTCTTTGTCTTAATACTGAAGTGCTGTGGCCAACCACGTACTGGAAATCAAACCAGAGGGATAAAACCCAAGCTGGAGTGATGTCAACCCACAGGGAGCAAGGAATTATATTCAGAGACAGCAACAGGTAACACTGAAGGATGTTCTGGGTCACCACAGTCCCAAGCACAGCTCCAGACTGGGTGGGGAATGGCTGAGAGCAGCCCTGAGGAAAAGAACCTGGGGGTCTGGGGTGATGAAAAGCTCAACACGAGCCTGCAGTGTGAGTGCAGCCCAGACAGCAGTCCTGGGCTGCAGCAGCTCTGCTGTGAGGACAGACTGAGAGAGTTGGAGCTCTGCAGCCTGGAGAAGAGAAGGCTTCCAGGAGACCTTGGAGTGGCCTTCCAGTATCTGAAGGGGGCTACAGGAAGGCTGGGGAGGGACTGTTGACAAGGTCTTGTAATGCCAGGACAAGGGGCAATGGGTTTAAACTGGCAGAGGGGAGATTTAGACTGGATGTTAGGAGGAAGTTGTTTGCAGTGAGGATGGTGAGACACTGGCACAGGTTGCCCAAGGAGATGGTGGAGCACAGAATCATCAAATGTGATCTTTGAACTTTGATCACATTGGGTAATTCTGTGCTCCACCACCTCCCTGGAGGTGTTCAAGGCCAGATTGGATGAGGCCTTGAGCAACCTGTTCTAGTGGGAGTTGTCCCTGCCTGTGGCAGGGGTTTGGAACTAGATGATCTTTGAGGTCCCTTCCAACCCAAATCATTCTATGTGTTAATTAGGAATTAAGTAATTTAAGTAAATTAAGTAAGCTGCAAAGCACTTTGATTCAGAGATAGGTGCACATGCAGTTTCACTGGAAAGGCTCTTTCAAAAGATGTGATAAAAGCTTGAGGTTAAAAGTGGGATTCTTGATGGATTTTGTTGTTGTTTGTGTTTTCTTTTTCATGTTCTTAATCTTGTTTACTACAAAACAAAATAGATTGTGAAATGTAGAGGAGGGCAACGAAGCTGGGGAGGGACCTGGAGAATAAATCTTAGGGCGAGCAACTCTGGGAGCTGGGGATGGTTAGTTTGGAAAAGAGGAGCCTGAGGGCAAACCTCATTGCTGTCTACAGCTACCTGAAAGGCCTTGTGGAGAGGCTGCTGCTGATCTCTTTTCACAGGTAAATAGTGATAGAACAAGAGGGAATGGCCTCAAGCTGCAGCAGGGTAGGTTTAGACTGGACATCAGGAAAAATTTCTTCCCAGCAAGAGTGATCAGGCATTGGAATGAACTGCTCATGGAGGTGGTGGAGTCACCAACCCTGGCTGTGTTTAAAAGTTGTCTGGATGTGGTGCTTGATGATGTGGTTTAGGGTGCACCTTGTAGAGGCCACAAAGATGCTCAGAGGGCTGCAGCAGCTCTCCGATGAGGACAGGCTGAGAGAGTTGGGGCTCTGCAGCCTGGAGAAGAGAAGGCTTCCAGGAGAGCTGATAGTAGCCTTCCAGGATCTGAAGGGGGCTACAGGAAGGCTGGGGAGGGACTATTGACAAGGTCTTGTAATGCCAGGACAAGGGGCAATGGGTTTGAAGTGGCAGAGGGGAGATTGAAAGTGGATGTTAGGAGGAAGTTGTTTGCAGTGAGGGTGGTGAGACACTGGCACAGGTTGCCCAGGGAGGTTGTGGCTGCTTCCTCCCTGGAGGTGTTCAAGGCCAGGTTGGATGAGGCCTTGAGTGAGCTGTGCTAGTGGGAGGTGTCCCTGCCTATGGCAGGGGGTTGGAACTGGATGATCCTTGAGGTCCTTTCCAACCTTATCATTGCATGATTCTATGATTCTACAGGTTGGACTTAGTGATCCTGAAGGGCTTTTCCAACCTGAATGTTTCTGTGGTTCTGTAGCTGAAGTAAAACATTGCATTGCAATGTGGTTTTGATTACTTGCTTTCAAAACCTGAAGCATACAACTGTGGTGGGATTACTTTATATACTCTTGCTTTTGACATTCTGGCTTAGGGACTACTTTACCTCTGTTTTATTTCCATTCAGAGTATGTTATAGGGGAATACTTGCAGGCTTGAAGTTCTGATGCTTAAAACAGCAAGAAAAACAAACAAATAAAAAGTTGTGTGGTAGTGTTTGTGGTGGTGTTTTGGTTTGTTTTGGATGTTTTTTTTCTCTTTGGCCAAACAAAACTGAAATCTAATAATGGAAGGATGATTTTATCTATGTATATTAGAACATGTCCTGAGCATCTGTGGGTGTTATGGGCTGGCTTTTGGCTTTCAGCTGTGAAGCCGATTTCTGCTGGTGGCCCCCTAAAAAAAAAAAAAAAAAAAAGGCTGCTGCTGGGAGGCTGTAGGTAGTGATTTGCCTCAGCAGGTGCCTGATCATGAAATTTTTCTCCTGCTTGCCTCCCCCTTTGTTTCCAAATGAGCTTCCCAGACTGCAGAGGCATGAAACTGTGTAGAAGGAAATGTTTCTGGTCCAAAGGATTTGTAGATTGAGAGTGTGCTGTGTCACATTAAAAAACAGTGTGTGTGTGTGTGTCCTTTTTTGTTCTGTAGGTGTAATCCTTCCTTGATTATAGAAACTTGCCTTGTGTTGTAAACACAGAAATAGTACAGATCCATCAGTGATTTGAAGAACCTTTATACTGCTTAGAAGTCAGCTTGGTAGGTAGCCAGTTGAAGAATTTTCATAGAATCACAGAATGGTGAGGTTGGAAAGGACCTCAAGGATCATCCAGTTCCAACCCCCTACCATAGGCAGGGACACCTCCCACTAGCACAGCTCACTCAAGGCCTCATCCAACCTGGCCTTGAACATCTCCAGGGAGGGAGCAGCCACAACCTCCCTGGGCAACCTGTTCCAGTGTCTCACCACCCTCACTGCAAACAACTTCCTCCTAACATCCAGTCTAAATCTCGCCTCTGCCAGTTCAAACCCATTCCCCTTGTCCTGGCATTGCAAGACCTTGTCAATAGTCCCTCCCCAGCCTTCCTGTAGCCCCCTTCAGATCCTGGAAGGCTACTATCAGGTCTCCAGGAAATCTTCTCTTCTCCAGGCTGCAGAGCCCCAACTCTCTCAGCCTGTCCTCACAGCACAGCTGCTGCAGCTCTCTGAGCATCTTTGTGGCCTACTCTGGACCCACTCCAACACTTCCATGTCCTTCCTGTGCTGAGGGCTCCAGAACTGCACACAGGACTCCAGGTGGGGTCTGACAAGAGCAGAGCAAAGGGGCAGAATCCCTTCCCTTGCCCTGCTGCCCACACTCTCTTGCTGCAGCCCAGCACACAGTTGCTGTCTGGGCTGCACTCACACTGCAGCCTCATCTGGAGCTTTTCATCACCCCACACCCCCAGGGTCTGTTCCTCAGGGCTGCTCTCAGCCATTCCCCACCCAGCCTGCAGTTGTGCTTGGCATTGTGCCTACCCAGGTGCAGGACCTTACACTTGGCCTAGTTGAATGTCCTGAGGTTGGCCTGGGCACAGCTCTGCAGCCTGTCCAGGTGCCTCTGGATGGATCCCTGCCCTCTAGCAAGTCAACTGTGCCACACAGCTTGGTGCCATCTGCACACTTGCTGAGGCTGCACTGATTCCTCTGTCCATGGCACTGACAAAGATGTCAAACAGCACTGGTGCCAGCACTGAGCCCTGAGGGAGCCACTTGGCACTGGTCTCCAGGTGGACATTGTGCCCTTGATCACCACTCTCTGTGTGCCACCATCCAGCCAATTCCTTACCCAGCAGTGCTCCACCCATCCAGTCCATGTTTTTCTAGTTTGGTGCCCAGGATACCATGTGGGACAGTGTCAAATGCCTTACTCAGGTCCAGCTAGATGACATCAATTTTAGTGCTGTACTCTCCTGTGCATAGATCCTGTTGCAGTGATTTTATTTGTTTGCATGTGTACATTAAATAAAGGCATGCTTTAAGGCTAAGCTTTTTGTTCCTCCTAGAAATTCAGCATTGGGGGGTTGGTTTGGTTGGCTTGGTTTGATTTTTATTTCTGCCCATCAGTCTGAAACAAAGAATTTGGACTTGCTACCCAAGACTTTTTGTCCAGTCATTATTCTTATATTGCATCAGGATCTTTCCCAAAGTGTGCACTGCCAAATTCTTTATGTCAGTGTTTATAGGATATAAACAGACACATTCACCAGTTCTGCCAGAAATCATTTCCCTATCCTCACCTATACCTGGTGCTCATACATTATTCATTGCTATTGTAACTTCTTGGTCACTGGATGTTACTTGTTGTCTGTGGTCCTCCAGATGGCTGGTGTGATGTGTCTGGGCTGACATCTGTCCTTGTGGTATGTGCCCTCAGGCTGCTTGTTTTAGCAGTTCTCAGCTCTCACTGCTCTCCTTTTTGACAAGCAAAGCAGTATCATAGAATAGTCTGCGTTGGAAGTGACATCAAAAGGTCACCCAGTCCAACTCCCTCTGCACTCAGCAGGGACATCCTCAAGTAGAGCAGGTTGCCCACAGCCCTGTCCAGCCTCACCTTCAATATCTCCAGGGATGGGGCCACAACCACCTCCCTGGGCAACCTGTTCCAGTGTTCCACTACCCTCATGGCGAAGAACCTGTTTCTGACATCTAATACACATCTACTCTGCTCTAGTTTGAAGCTGTTGCCCTGGTCCTGTCCCTGGAGACCTTTGTGCACAGTCTCCCCAGCCTTCTTGTAGCCCCCTTCAGGTACTGGCAGGTGGCTAATAGGTCTCCCCTGGGGCAACTTGAAACCATTTCCTCAGCTCCTGTCCCTTGCCACCAAGGAGCAGAGGCTGACTCCTCCTTACTCCAACTTCCCTGCAGGTAGTTGTAGAGAGCAAAGAGGTCTCCTCTCAGTCTCCTCTTCTCCAGCTTGAACACCCCCAGCTCCTTCAGCCCCTCCTTGTAGCCCAGGTGCTCCAGGCCCTTCACCCTTCTGTGGATGTTATTTGGAAGCCTCATCATTGCATCTAGATATGGAGATTGCTCTGCGCTGGGTTAGGAACCGGCTGGAGGGCCAAGGCAGAGAGTGGTGGTGAATGGTGCCACATCTAGCTGGAGGCCGGGCACTAGCAGTGTGCCCCAGGGATCAGTGCTGGGCCCCATCCTCTGTAACATCTTCAGTGATGATCTGGACGAGGGCATCGAGTCAGGCACCAGCAAATTTGCAACTGACCCCAAGCTGGGGGCTGATGTTGCTGGGTTGGAGGGCAGAAGGGCTCTGCAGCAGGACCTCGACCGCCTGCACAGATGGGCAGGGTCCAAGGGGATGGAGCTCAACAAATCCAAGTGCCAGCTGCTGCACTTTGGCCACAACAACCCCATGCAGAGCTACAGGCTGGGCTGGGAGTGGCTGGAGAGCAGCCAAACAGAAAGGGATCTGGGGGTGCTGATTGACACCCACCTGAACATGAGCCAGCAGTGTGCCCAGGTGGCCAAGAAGGCCAATGGCATCCTGGCCTGCATCAGCAAGAGTGTGGCCAGCAGGAGCAGGGAGCTCATTCTCCCCCTGGACTCTGCACTGCTTAGGCCACACCTTGAGTCCTGTGTCCAGTTCTGGGCCCCTCCATTGAAGAAGGACATTGAGGTGCTTGAGTGTGTCCAGAGAAGGGCAATGAGGCTGGGGAGAGGCCTGGAGCACAGCCCTATGGAGAGAGGCTGAGGGAGCTGGGATTGGTTAGCCTGGAGAAGAGGAGGCTCAGGGGAGACCTTCTTGCTGTCTCCAGCTACCTGAAGGGTGCTTGTAGCCAGGAGGAGGTTGCTTTCTTCTCTCAGGCAAGCAGCAGCAGAACAAGAGGACACAGTCTCAAGCTGTGCCAGGGGAAGTTTAGGCTGGAGGTGAGGAGAAAGTTTTTGCCTGAGAGAGTCATTGAGTGCTGGAATGGGCTGCCCAGGGAGGTGGTGGAGTCAGCGTCCCTGGAGGTGTTCAAGGTGGGTTTGGATGTGGTCTGGTCTTGAGGTCTGTGGTACTGGGCTGGACTTGATGAGCTTTGAGGTCTCTTCCAACCTTGGTGATAGTATGATATTTTTCTGTACATGCAGCTCTTCACAGTGTAGTGCAGTAATTCGTTTGTTCAGATGTGCCTGTGTCAGCCTCACCTATAAGGCAGATGCAGTTCCACGCTTGCCAGCAGGTGTGAATATAACCATGGGCATGTCACACTCACTGGGACCCATCCACCTTTTTACTCATCTCCAGGGTGTGCTTTCCAACCATGTTTTAAGGGATTTTCACCCTGGAGTTTTGCTGTAATGATTTGCAAGCAACACATGGGAAAGAGCTGTAAAATCACACCCCCATCAGGCAGCAGTTTGAGTGAACTCTTGAAAATCAAAGTGATTCATTGTGGGGTTTTGTGTGTTGGCTACCAGAATCAGACAAAAAAGTTTGTGAGTTTGCTGGATTTTTGTTGTTGTGTTTGGTTGGTTGTTACTTATTTATTTAGTTAGTTTTCACAGTATCACCAGGGTTGGAAGAGACCTCAAAGCTCATCAAGTCCAAGCCGTCACCACAGCCCTCAAGACCAGACCATGGCACCAAGTGCCACGTCCAAACCTACCTTGAACACCTCCAGGGATGCTGACTCCACCACCTCCCTGGGCAGCCCATTCCAGCACTCAATGACTCTCTCAGGCAACAACTTTCTCCTCACCTCCAGCCTAAGCTTCCCCTGGCACAGCTTGAGACTGTGTCCTCTTGTTCTGGTGCTGGTTTGTGTCTTCGCTGTTGTTGAGTTTATGAACTTGTTTTGTTTCACACCTCTGTGGGTCTTAATGCTCCCCTACCCCTGCCTGAAAAAAGTCAGCCTGCAGCCTATCTTTTGAAGCCTTGCTGCTCAATACTTGTGGATGGCTTTTTCTTCTTCTCATCACAGCTGCAACACGTGAGCGTCACACACGTTCGGGTGTGCTCAGAGGCTTTATTCACTTAAGGATTCCAGTCACAAAACACAGTGATCCATTTGACCTTTAGCTTTTAGTGCCCTTATGTTCCTTTCCCTTTTCCAATCTTGCTGGCAAATGTCAGCATGCTGTAACATATCTTTTTAGGGATCTGTTTATGGCGGGTTCCACCCCTTAGCCAAAGGTGTGAGGAACTTCCCTATAAATAGCTGCGTTGGTCATAGCTTTCCATATGCTATGTGGGATTCCCTGATGTGTGTTTTAGAGTAGCAAAGTCTTATAGCTCAGAATTTGAGTATGGAAATTTCAGAGGAATTTTGGCTTTGCTGTTGAGGCCTTTGGTAGAAACCTGCAATATACTAAGTAGTAATTCTTACCAATTTGGGTAGTGAGGGTTTTCTGGAGAGGAGAAGGCTCCAAAGAGACCTTATTTTAGCCTTCCAGTATCTGAAGTGGCTACAAGAAAGCTGAGGAAGGACTTTTTAGGGTGTTAGATAATGATAGGACTGGAGGGAATGGAGCAAAACTAGAAAGGGCTAGATTCATATTAGGAAGAAGTTGTTCAGCATAAGGGTGGTGAGAGACTGGAACAGGTTGCCCAGGTTGCAAAGGGTTTTGCTGCAAGACTTGTTTTATTTAAGGCACTTGAGCTGAACTTTGACAGTGACCTGGATCAAAGTGGTGCACTGCTCAAAAGACCTTTCTTGTTTAGGTCTGAATATACTGGGGGTTGCTGGGCACTGTAAGCCCACTGAGAGAAAGAGAAAACAAAGTCCTGGAAAGATGATCAGAGGGCTGCAGCAACTTTCCTATGAGGACAGGCTGAGAGAGTTGGGGCTCTTCAGCCTGGAGAAGAGAAGGCTTCGAGGGGACCTGATAGTAGCATTCCAGGATCTGAAGGGGGTCTACAGGAAGGCTGGGGAAGGATTATTTACAAGGTCCTGCAATGACAGGACAAGGGGCAATGGGTTTAAACTGGCAGAGGGGAGATTTAGACTGGATGTTAGGAGGAAGTTCTTTCCAGTGAGGGTGGTGAGGCACTGGCACAGGTTGCCCAGGGAGGTTGTGGCTGCTCCCTCCCTGGAGGTGTTCAAGGCCAGGTTGGAGGACGCCTTGAGTGCCCTGTGCTAGTGGGAGGTGTCCCTGCCTATGGCAGGAGGTTGGAACTAGATGATCCTTGAGGTCCCTTCCAACCTTACCATTCTATGAATTGATTGGTCTATGTGATGTTGAACTTTTGCCTTTCTAGTAGTTACAACTGGGGGAAAGTCAGCTTCATTCCTAATGGAGTCTTCCACAGGTGTCACCAACCAGTGATAAATATATAAACTTTGAAGTGATTGTTTACAAAGAAAATCTAGAATGGAAAATTATTGTTTACAGCCTTCCTCTCTCCTCTTGTGGGGGACAAAAAATCATAGATAAAGAGAGAAAAGGCTGGAACTTGGTGTCTAGAAAACTGTGTGCCTATCTCTACTTGTGTCATAGAATCATAGAATGGTAAGGTTGGAAGGGACCTCAAGGATCATCTAGTTCCAACCCCCTGCCATAGGCAGGGACACCTCCCACTAGTACAGGGCACTCAAGGACTCATCCAGCCTGGCCTTGAACACCTCCAGGGAGGGAGCAGCCACAACCTCCCTGGACAACCTGTTCCAGTGCCTCACCACCCTCACTGCAAACAACTTCCTCCTAACATCCAGTCTAAATCTCCCCTCTGCCAGTTCAAACCCATTGCCCCTTGTTCTGTCATTAGAAGCCCTTGTCAGTAGTCCCTCCCCAGCCTTCCTATAGGCCCCCTTCAGATATTGGAAGGGTACTATAAGGTGTCTCTTTGTGAATGTGCACAACTTTCAGACAGCAAAGTGGAAATGGAGTTTATAGTGTTTTGTGGTGGGGTTTTTTATTTGTGTTTTTTTGTTGTTTGTTGGGTGGGGGTTTTTTTGTTGTTGTTTTTTGGGTTTTTTTGTGTGTTTGTTTGTTTTGATTTTTTTTTTTGTTTTTTTATAGACAATGCTCTGCAATATTCTTCCTGCCATTCAAGTAAAATATAACAAGAAACTCTAAGTATTGCGTGGCCAGAAAGAAAGATGGTACAGCAGCTTTCACAAAGATGTGCTCACAAAGGAGAAAAGACATTGTGGTGGTTTGACTCTGCCTCGGGGCCAAATGCTCGCCAAAACTGCTCTGTCACTTCTCTTCAATTGACAGGGGAGAGGGGAAAGTATAACAAAAGGCAGAGCAATAGACCATGCAGAAAGCAAAAGCAGAGAGAGAGAGAGCTGTTAGTCTCTGCTTCCCATCAGCAGGATGCTGGCTGGGATAAGGAAGCAGGGGTCTCTACGCTTGGTTCCCTTGCAGGACAGATACTGTGGACAAATCTCCCCAGACTTCCTTCTTTCACTTTATTCTTATATCTGAGCTGATATCATATGGCATGGAATACTCCTTTGGCCAGGCTGGTCAACAGGCCTGGCTGTGTCCTCTCAGCATATTCTTGAAGCAGGGAGACACTGGAAAAACCCAACCTGGGTGCTCAGCAAAACAGCAGCCACAATGCTGCTGTGTTGTCAACGCTCAGCTACAGCACTGCAAAGCACAGTGCTTGAAAGGTGCTTTGAGGAGAATTAACTCCAGCTTAGCCCAGATCCGCTACAAACAAATCTCTAGATGTCCATATATGCTCTCCTGAGACCCCACCTGGAGTCCTGTGTGCAGTTCTGGAGCCTCCAACACAAGGAGGACATGGAACTGTTGGAGCCAGTCCAGAGGAGGCCACCAAGATGCTCAGAGGGCTGCAGCAGCTCTGCTATAAGGACAGGCTGAGAGAGTTGGAGCGCTGCAGCCTGCAGAAGAGAAGGCTTCCAGGAGACCTTAGAGTGGCCTTCCAGTATCTGAAGGGGGCTACAGGAAGGCTGGAGAGGGACTATTGACAAGGTCTTGTAGTGACAAGATGAGGAGGAATGAGTTAAATCTGGCAGAGGGGAGATCGAAACTGGATGTTAGGAGGAACTTGTTTGCAGTGGGGGTGGTGAGACACTGGCACAGGTCACCTAGGGAGGTGGTGAAGCACAGAATCACCCATTGTGACATTTGGTCACATTGGGTGATTCTGTGCTCCACCATCTCCCTGGAGGTATTCCAGGCCAGGTTGGACAAGGTCTTGAGCAACCTGTTCTAGCAGGAGGTGTCCCTGCCATGGCAAGGGTTGAAACTGGCTGAGCTTTGAGGTCCCTTCCAACCTAAACCATTCCGTGATTCCATATATATATGTGTGTGTGTGTGTGTGTGTGTTTCTCTGTATGAAACAGCCCTGTGAATAAAGCAGTGTAGTGCCATGTTCAGAGAATATAAGCACAAAGCAACCAAGTTTCTCACCTGCCACTCTCCTGATATTTCAGCTGAACGACGGCGGCAAAGCAGCCCAAGCCAAGGTGGGGATAGGCGATGTGGTTCTCACCATTGATGGGATAAGCACGGATGGGATGACTCATCTAGAAGCACAAAACAAGATCAAGGCATGTACAGGCAATCTGAACATGACTCTGCAAAGGTAAGAAACCACCTTCTTCCTGCCTTTTTTTTCCCTCCTTTTTTAAACAGAATGAATCACTGCTGTAACAGTTGCTTGGAGCACAAAAGCATGGAAGTGATTTGGTGAAGTGCGCGGAGTTAAGTGGCTGGAATGGAAAGGTGTGCTGGTGTAGCCTGAAAGGCATCTTGTCATAGATGGTAGGGTTGGAAGGGAAGTCAAGGAGCATCTAGTTCCAACCCCCTGTCATAGGCAGGGACACCTCCCACTAGTACAGGGCACTCAAGGCCTCCTCCAACCTGACCTTGAACACCACCAGGGAGGGAGCATCCACGACCTTCCTGGGCAACCTGTGCCAGTGCCTCACCACCCTCACTGCAAACAACTTCCTCCTAACATCCAGTCTAAATCTCCCCTCTGCCACTTCAAACCCATTGCCCCTTGTCCTGTCATTGCAAGACCTTGTCAATAGTCCCTCCCCAGTCTTCCTGTAGCCCCCTTCAGATCCTGGAAGGCTACTCCAAGGTCTCCTGGAAACCTTCTCTTCTCCAGGCTGCAGAGCCCC
The DNA here is from genome assembly GCA_013396675.1 of Eubucco bourcierii. NCBI lineage: Eukaryota > Metazoa > Chordata > Aves > Piciformes > Ramphastidae > Eubucco > Eubucco bourcierii. Next base: position 14,671 of record VWZE01022344.1, read on the forward strand.
AACTCTCTCAACCTGTCCTCACAGCAGAGCTGCTGCAGCCCTCTGAGCATCTTTGTGGCCCTCCTCTGGACCTGCTCCAACACTTCCATGTCCTTCCTGTGCTGGGGGCTCCAGAATTGCACACAGGACTGCAGATGGGGTCTGACAAGAGCAGAGTAAAGGGGCAGAATCCCCTCCCTTGCCCTGCTGCCCACACTGCTCTTGCTGCAGCCCAGCATACAGTTGCTGTCTGGGCTGCACTCACACTGCAGGTTCATGTTGAGCTTTTCATCACCCCACACCCCCAGGGTCTGTTCCTCAGGGCTGCTCTCAGCCATTCCCCACCCAGCCTGGAGTTGTGTTTGGGATTGTGCCTACCCAGGTGCAGGACCTTACACTTGACCTTGTTCGAATTTCGTGAGGTTGACCTGGGCCCACCTCTCCATGCTATAAATCTTGATTTATAGTATTTAAGAAAACTTTACTATGTGAGTCAACAAAGATGTTTTCAGAAGGTTGCTTCTGTCACCTGGTGCACAGCAAAATGAAGTCTACTTCCTCCTCTCTTTGAGTCTTGGTTTTGCTAAATGTGTTCAACTGAAAGCAAGTCTTAGGCAGACTCTTATCTCCCCCTCCCCAGCTGACTGGGGCATGTCTTTTTTTGGGTCAAGCCCTACATCACCGTGTTTCTTGACAAGCACAATGATGTTTCTCAACAGTTTGCCCCTGAGTTTTGGGGATGAAAATACTTGTTGTAGTTTGTGCCTCTTAATGGCACCCAGCCTCAAAGTTAAGGGACTTCAGAGGCTAGAGAGGCCTAGGAGGTGGATAGGAAAGTGTATTTCATTCTTTCAAGTCCTGCATCCCTATAAAACTGGCAGCAGTCATTTTCTAATCTTTTTCCCTCCCTCTCTGCACCCAGGAGGATGCACAGGCTGTTATCTCTGGCAGGGGTATGAGGCTTGATTTGGATTTGGCAGTGTTGCCATTTGGGGCCCGGAACTGCCAAGCTGAATTTTAGCTGTGTCACAGAGGTTTGGTATGGGGGGCAGAGAGGCATGGGCTGGGGGGCATTTGAGGCCTCGGTTTGTTTGCCTGGTTTAGAGATAGGCTTGTGTGAAGCTTTGGCATGAGGAGGTTCTTGGAGAGCTGTGCCCACGGGGACTATGGGTTTTGTGTATTTCATATGCTTTGTGCTGTTGCATGTGATTATGAGTAACATTTCCACTTTAAACCTCCCAATTCTATCCAATCCTGTGTGTGGAGCTTTTTACCTCTTTTGGAAGAGGTAAAAGAGCATCTGTCGCACTCAAAATGAAGACAATACTGCACCTCAGAGTCAGGGAGAGATCTTTCCTGAAGCAATACTACTGTTGCAGCTAATTGCAGTGTCTGCTGTAGAATCATACAGAGAAAGCATCCAGTTGCAACACACCTCCAAGCTCATCCAGTCCAACTCTTGACCCAGTACTGCAGGCTCAACACTAAACCGTGTCCCTAAACACCAGCTCCAGAAGCTGCTTAAGCACCTCCAGGGATGGGGACTCCAACACTGCCCTGGGCAGAAGATTCCAGTGCCTGAGATCCCTCTCTGGCAAGAAATATTTCCTAGCATCCAGCCTGAACTTGCCCTGGGGCAGCTTGGAACCATTTCCTCTGCTCCTGTCCCTTGCCACCAAGGAGCTGAGGCTGCCCCCTCCTCACTTCAACCTCCCTGCTGGGAACTGTAGAGAGCGATGAGCTCTGCCTTCAGCCTCCTCTTCTCCAGCCTGAGCACTCCCCAGCTCCCTCAGCCCCTCCTCACAGCCCAGCTGCTCCAGGCCCTTCTCTGGTCTCATTCCACTTCTCTGGACAGCTCCAGCCCCTCAATGTCCTTTTTGTAGTGAGAGGCCCAGAACTGGATACAGCACTCAAGGTGTGGTCTCCCCAGTGGCCTCCTGTCCCTGCTGCCCACCCTGGTTCTGATCCCAGCCAGGCTGCCCTTGGCTTTCTTGGCCACCTGGACACTGCTGGCTCTCATTTGATCAACTGCCAACCAGAACCCTCAGGGCCCTCTTCGAGTTGCAGCTTTCCAAGCACACTTCCCCAGGTCTGTAGCTCCCAGTGGGGTGGTTGTGACCCAGGTGCAGGACCTGGCACTTGGCCTCATTGAACGTCATACCATTAGCCTTGGCTAACCTGTCCAGGTCCTGCTGCAAAGCCTCCTTGCCCTCTAGCAGATGAAGACACCACCAAGCTTGGTGTCCTCTGCAGATTTATTGAGGTTGCCTCAGTGCCCTCATCCAGATCATTGATCAAGATACCAAAGAGTACAGGGCCCAGTACTGAGCCCTGGGGGACACCACTGGTAGCTGGGCACCAGCCAGCAGTTAGAGCTTAGTCCAGTCTCATTCCTGAACTGTACAGGTTATTAAATCCCAGCATACCTTTGTTAGCTTGGGACTGGTTTTAGGAGGAGCTGGAAGATGGGAGCAGTATGCTCGTGTTTGGCTTAGTAGAACTGAAACAGGTGGAGCCACAGCACAAGCAAGAAATGCCTGCAAGGTCCCAAAAGACTCTCAGAACTAATCCTGACTTTTTTAAGAATACTGCTATTTTTTGTTTGATGGTGTGTTTGAGAATCTTTGTGGAGGATTAGTCTCTGAAACCATCACATAATGAGAATCATCTGGGTTTTGTTGGCAAATTACACAGCAGCAATTGCCGAATTCCTTGATGGGCGTTGGTTGGGGCCCATAACTGTCTCTTTTCAGCATCTGCTACATTTTCTGGCCAGTTATCCTGCCCTTAATGAAAGGATCACCCCTCCCTGACAGTTGATCGGTATAAGAATGTAAGGTGGTGTGGCTGTAGGTCTGAGAAGTGTCCAGCTCTCCGGGGAGGTCGTACTTGCCTCCAGCCCTAGGTGATGTGTGCTGGAATGGTTGTGTGAGTGCTCTTCTGTTCTAAGAGGCTTCAGTTCAGCCCTTCTTGTGTCTTCTTTGTCCCATTCTGTGTTTTGCTCCTTGGCTGTCCTTCGTAGAATCATAGAATGGTAAGGTTCGGAGGGACCTCGAGGGTCATCTAGTTCCAACCCCCTACCATAGGCAGGGACACCTCCCACTAGCACAGGGCACTCAAGGACTCATCCAACCTGGCCTTGAACACCTCCAGGGAGGGAGTAGCCACAACCTCCCTGGGCAACCTGTGCCAGTGTCTCACCACCCTCACTGCAAACAACTTCCTCCTAACATCCAATCTAAATCTC
>VWZE01022346.1:0-22721 GCA_013396675.1 Eubucco bourcierii
CAAGAAGTTATGAGATAATGAGAGGATTCAATTATGGCTTGTTAAAAGAGTTTTGTATATCTGCCCATGCACTGAGGCCAGGCCCTGGTTTCGTTATAGAGTCATAGAATGGTAAGGTTGGAAGGGACCTCAAGGATCATCTAGTTCCAANTTAAACCCATTGCTCCTTGTCCTGTCATTGCAAGACCTTGCAAATAGTCCCTCCCCAGTCTTCCTGTAGGCCCCCTTCAGATACTGGAAGGCTACTATCAGGTCTCCTGGAAGCCTTCTCTTCTCCAGGCTGCAGAACCCCAACTCTTGTAGCCTGTCCTCATAGGAGAGCTGCTCCAGCCCTCTGATCATCCTCGTGGCCCTCCTCTGGACCTGCTCCATGTTATGTAACATCTTATGTACTTGTCCTGTGCTGATAACTGGCATGCCTGGTATGTTGTGATTTGATTATTCCACTGGTCACTCAGTTAAGCAGGTATTTGTATGCAGTGTCATCATTTACTACTAATCTCACCCAACTGACAGATGGAACAGAGGATGATACTTTTTCATCTTTTGAGGATTTCAACCTGTTGTTGAGTCTCCTAAATAAGTGCCTGGTCTTGACGACAGTGATACAAAAAACTTTCCCAAGGACAGCATATGGAGATCTTCCCCAAGGCTGGATAATTATGAGCAGCAGAGTGTGTGGGAGAGTATGGGCAAGAGCTTAGGATGATGTTCACCTTCAATTTCCTGGAATTTCACCCCTGAACAAGTGCAAAATCTTGGCAAGCTGGTGATGTGCTTGGAAAAAGTGTGTTGTCAGCCCAGAAGTTTCCAAGAGAAATCACAGCAATCTGTTGGGTCCTGGCTGATGCCTATCAAAGCCTTCTCATCACGTTCAGAGCGTGCGGGGGCAAGAGAAGGTCTCTGGACCTACAGGCAGACTGGCAGGCACTGTAGCTACTCATGGCCCCACAGCAGACATGGCAGCTGCACCAGAGAACCAGCCTGTGCCCATGTCAGTCACCCCTGTATGGAAAAGGAAACATACAAGGAAAGCAGTTCTTCTTGCAAAGGAAGAGAATGAATCAGGGTCATCATGGGAACAAAAGGAAGAGCCAGAGGTGGTCACTCGGTCTTTATCCCTCGCCTTGGAAGATGGCCAAGGACAAACAGTGGATGAAACAAGTAGCAGGTTCCAAGGAGTCAAAGGCAGTCTTTCTTTCTCTATACAAGCCTGTGTTTCAGCTGTGAAGGGACTGTCCCAAGAAGTTCACGGACTCAAAAAGAACATGTCCTATTCTTCAGCTGTATGGTCTCATGTTTCAGCTATTAGGATCGGGTATTTCCTTGCCCAATAGAGAGAACCTAGGAGGTACACACCACGGTGCAACCTGTGGTTTTACATATGTGACCATGGGGAGAACATGAGGAAGTGGGACAGAAAACCCACTTCAGTCCTAGCAGTGCAAGTCTGTGAATCACAAGGAAATTCTCACTGCTTCCTCCGTTTCCAGTGGAAAATCACCAAAGAAATAGCAGAACTGATACTGTTTCTGATCCTCCTGGAGGGACTCACAATGCAGCTTCACAAGACACAAGTAATTCCAGTCAGAATTAGAGGGGCCCTGTCTCCAACCAGATGGAGAAGAGGGATGTCTGGGTTTGCTGGACTGTATAGATCCAATGACACGGCAAGCTGAACCCACAAGACTATAAAGCTTTACTAGATACAGGCACACAGTGTAATCTGATGCTGTAAAACTATGAGAGGTGGAAACCATCTGTGTTTCTGGTGTGACAGAGAGATCCCAACAGCTGGATGTGTTGGAAGCAGATCACAAGAATGCAAGCCACAGTTTGCTTTCACTTGCAGAGGTGGAAGAAATCACTGTAATCGACTGCCCCGAGGGCCAAAGCACAGCCCCACCATTTGGACTGCTCATGGACTGATCCAGACCTGTATTGGAACAGGGTGGAGCTCTGGAACATCTGCAGTGTTGTGGACCCCAAAGCAATCTCATTTTGAGTGAGAAAGGACAGTGAATGATGAATGATGTATGTTGTTTGATGCAAATTCCTGCTGAGCATGGCATAGATGGGATAGAATAAGGAGTGGAGAATATCATGAGTTTAGCCGATTGAATCTGCCGATGAGTGTTTGCTGCCATGCTAATGCCGTGCCAGCTCCAAAATGAAAGTGCTGGCTGGAGCAAGGCATCAGGGGGCTTGCAGTTCAGATTGTAACATGAAAAGTTCTGTCAACATAAAAATTTCAGGGAAGTAGTGGGGGAGCAGGGGCAGGTGATGGTCTGTTGGTCTCAGCTCTATTTGCTAAGTCCCTGATGTCCCAAGGAGGTAGTAGTTGTCAACTAAAGCAACAGCATGGGACTATGAGGGTGTGCACAGACACAAAAGCTCTCACTCTTTCTGCATTAAAAAAGAGAGAAAGGAGCTAATAAGCTCCAGATTTTCTCTGGTACTTCATGAACCAATCTCTTTTTGCTGATGAGCAGCACTAAGACAAGGAGCAACAGCTACAAATAAGCTACATAGAAGGTTTCGCTTCAACATGAGGAGAAACTTCTTTACAGTGAGGGTGACAGAGCACTGGAACAGGTTTCTGAGAGAGGTGGTAAGAGCCTCCTTTTTTTGAGACTTTCAAAATCCACCTCAATGCATTCCTGAGCAAACTACCCTAGGGGATCCTGCCTTGGCAGGGAGCTTGGAGTTGATCTCTGGAGGTCACCTCCAACCTCTAAAGTTCTGTGACTCTGTGATTCCAGATCTGATTAAACAAATATAAACCAAACTGAGTAGTTTCAGGTCCAGCTGACACCCAACTGAAGATGTTGGCAGGAAAACCTGCCATGAGATCCTGGTAACCTCAGCTCCAACTTTTGGCTTGATTTTCTGGGATTCATTTGTTTGTAAAATAGTTATCTTGTTCTTGCATTGAGACTCCCACTTTAGAGGCCAGTGGAATCCGTCCCTGCCAGCCTTTCTGGTACTGGGAAAGCAGTGACATGACAGCATAAGAAATTAATGAAGCTGCAATCTCAGCTCCACACCTCAGGGGAACAGGTAAGCACTGCTGGGTGCCTTGGTCTCTCTCAGAAACTGGAGAAAGCAGTAGGAGAGTAGCTCTCAGGAGGAGGCACTCAGTGACAGCAGGAGGAACAGAAGGAACTAAGGAATGGTATATGCTTGCTAAGCACAAAGCAGTGCCAGTGATCATGCTGCTCAGAGTGCAGAATGACAATTCTCAGTCTGTGCCACTAAGAAATGAAATTACTGTTGCTTCCTCTTCTGCCTGACTGATTTCTGTACATGTAGTCTGATCTATACATGCAGGTGATTTATATACATGTAACCTTAGAGCTGTCAGCCTCCATTGCAAACAATGAGATCCTGACAGATGAAAAACTTTCCCCACGAGGACACAGTTGCCAATCGGTGAAACTCCAAACCTTCCAGCCTTGTCATTGGTAATACCACAGGCATTACCCAAATCAAAGGCAATATGTTTGGGATGAATTTCAATCATTTCTGCTGCTATAGTGAGTGCTTATTTCTCTGCTTTTGCTATGGTCCCTCACCCGCTCGACTCTCCACAAGCAGCCCTGACATATGGCCTGCATTACACCTTCCCTTCGAGGTAGGATTTAAATCATCTCTCCTACCCAGCAGACTGCCATGGGTGAATCACCTGCTGAGTGTGCCAGCCAATGCCACAGTGGTGACAGGGTCAAGGCAACTCAATAGCTACCTTCCTGTGTTAAGCACAAACAGAAGACAAAAATTAAATGATTGTTTTTTTCCACTGCCTCAACAGATCCAACTTCCCTGAGAGAGACATTCTTTTATGACCTTTCTTGAGTTCAAAAGACTTATTTTGGAAGATTTGCTATCAAAATAAAGTAGTGGCCAGGCTCCTGCTTTTGCAAACGGACAGCAGGGCAGATTAGCCTTGAAAAATGAACAGGATAACGAAGAAGTGAACAGTTATTCATGCTTATATACGTTAGTGATTCCCAAGGGTACTACATGAATGTGTGTCTTAGACACTTTTGAAGATTCTCAGCCTGTACCATTACAGCCACCTCCTGGTATGCCCATACCTTTTCCTCTCTTTTCCCTCCTTTTACTCATCTCTTCTCTGGGAAAAGAAGCAGAAAGGAGCAGTTGCAAGTACTAAATTGCAGAACTGCAACCTAAGAGGAACACCAGTACAGGGACAGAAGAATGTTTCAGGTAGTAAGAAAGACAAAAATCTATGACCTTTCATTGAATGAGAAGATACTGTTCGTCCTTGTACAGACACATGGAGAAGCACCAGTGAGGATTTCCTTCAACTATCTAGGAGCCTCCATTTTTTAGTGTGGGTTACCAAACACTTGTGTGTTCTGTAGCACTCTCAACCAATAGAACAACAACAACAAAGAGACTGTTGAATGCAGTGAGATGTTTTAGAAGTAAATTAAAATAGCTCAGCGCTGCTGCTTGCCTTATATGAGGATACTTCGGGCATTTAAATAGTCATATATGCCACAAATCTTGCTAGGTAACTCAAAGCATAGGTCCTGTTGCTCACTTCAGCGTTGTCTGCAGTGATCATGGGGGACACTCACAAAGGGAATACTGACATCTGACTTTGCATCACAGCCACTATGGTAGCAACAGTGCAACAAATGCAGAACACAGCTGACAAACATGACATCCCAAGGGATGCTTCCTAGGCTACAAGTGAATCAGCAGAAAAACATAAAGTATTCCAGTCTTGAATTTGTTTCCTTATGCAGGACACAGAAACTATCATAGAATAGTTAAGACTTAGCACAGATAATTCAACAGGGTTGGGTTATTAGACAGAAGCATCCTGTGGGAAGTTTCATAGTGAACCTCTGATTGTCACTGCTGGTGCTGCCTAACAGAGCAAACAGTTTGACAGCAGAAATGCAATATACAAGCTGGTGGTTCTTAGTAGTAACTTCCTCGAGGCAGTCATCTGCCTCTTCCTGATTTTCTCTCAGAGGTCACAACCTTCAGACAGAGTAATTGTTACAGATGAGATTGTCTTCATCTGATGTTTAATGGAGTTGGTCCTTACCAGTAATTCCCAGCATAAGACTTGGCAGTTTCTATCAAAAGCACAGAACTATGCAAAAATAGTCTATAGAGTTTTCAGTGATTTAAATGGAGGAAGAAGTGTATCCTATATTCAGCAAAGCAAAAATGAGCATTACTTCAGTGCAAGCAATTTCATGTGTGCCACTCAATTTCTATGTCTATGTCTCAGGGGTGCAACCAGAACTATCACAAGCATAGGCATGTGCTAGAAGAGCATGCAAGGACATGTCTCAAGCTGTGCCAGGGGAAGTTTAGGCTGGAGGTGAGGAGAAAGTTCTTGACTGAGAGAGTCATTGACTGCTGGAATGGGTTGCCCAGGGAGGTGGTGGAGTCACTGTCCCTGGAGGTGTTCAAGGCGGGTTTGGATGTGGCACTTGGTGCCATGGTCTGGTCTTGAGGTCTGTGGTGACGGGTTGGACTTGATGATCTTTGAGGTCTCTTCCAACCCTGGTGATACTGTGATACTGTGACATCAGGAGTAAAGCATCCCCCTGAAAAGCCACTTTGGGGCACAGAGGATAGTTTTAAGTAAGTGGAACAGTTTGGTTCCCTATCTGAGGTGATCATTTATAAGTATTTGGGAGACACATTCAGTCTCACGGAAAGCAGTATTTTGGTGAGAAAATTGAGCACTGCCAGCTTTACCAGTGGCTCTAAGACTGCAAACTTGGTTTACTTGCAAACTGTGCTTTATGTCACCAGGCTTCATGTAAGACTGTGGATGTCACCCAGCCCAGAGTCTGCTTTGAGGCTGTGGGGTTTGGTATGCTCAGACTCAGCTTCAACCATCTATTTATAAATTCTGTAATGTTTGTGCCTAGTCTTATTTCAGCAATCAATTGATTGAGCATGTTTAGTTTTTTATAAAGCTGAGAGATTGGGATCCAGGCCACTTGTGAGAATGCTGGAATAGTCTTGTGTATGCAAAGATAAGGAGATGGCAGTCCAATAGAGTGACTCAAATGTTATGTAAACAGCTGACTGTTTGGACTCATTTTAAAGAGTCCATCCCTTACGGTTAGCAATATTCAAATTAAGTCAAAACACTTAGAGTTCCTTTGTTTTTCTCTCAGACTAAATAGATTATAATCACTGCTCTAGTAGGAATGAAGCTAAACATTAAACAACTTAATCTTTATCTAAATGGATTGTAAAGCAGCTTTCCTCCATAACAATATAAGCTACTTACGAAATAAAGCATTCGAGTTAATACCATGTCTACATGTCCACATATTTCTCCTGTCCTAATCTCTACACTGCTTTATGGCTCTGTAAGAGTCAGTGATGTATTAGACATGTAATAACAGCAAAACATCATCTCCTGTCATCACTTGCTCAGTGCAAATTCTTATGCATCATAGCAGGAAATTTTCCTTACAGTTCTAGGGTGCCAACTGCAACCATGCTTTTTAGTGAAGTCTTCTGTGAATCACAGTTATCTTCTCTGGCCTTAAAAAAAATATCTAAGACGTTGAGTATGTTTGATAGCACAGAGCAAAGTGAGGATTTCATGGCAGGTCAGCCAAATGTAATATAAAAATAGCTATTTTATGCTCTTAACAGTTTGGCTCAGCTAGACTCAGCATGAAGAGATATGTCCAGGGGGTGCTTGACAAGAGGGATGCTTCTGTGTCTGTGATCTCCACCTGTCCTTCACAAAGTCATCACAGTAACTTAACATTTTTAATGCAGGGATTGTCTACAAAACCCAGAAAGAAACGTTGGCCTTAAGATGCTGCCATCTGGGAGCATTGTGAGCAGCAGCAGTCTGATAATTTAGTGACATCTATTTGGTTAAAAAAGGCAATGCTGCTCATTAAACAGATCAAATCCTTTCAGTTTATCCATCATGTAGGCTACTTAAATGGCTAAGACTGGTCCAGACCTGGACTATAAGCTAATGTTGCCCTAATTTTCCACTGTCTTAGGCTGCCTTACCTCCCACTATCCTGAGAGAGCCTATATTCATGGATGCTCCCTCCGTGGAGGTGTTCAAGGCCAGATTGGATGAGGTCTTGAGTAACCTGTACTAGTGGGAGGTGTCCCTGCCTATGGCAGGGGGTTGGAACTAGATGATCCTTGAGGTCCCTTCCAACCTTACCATTCTATGATTCTATATTTCTTACTGTCCTCAGTCACTCAGAAGAAAAGCTCCCAACCATAAATAGGTATGGTAGTATAACGCAACCTGCTTTCTCAACCCTCCTCTCACCACACAGATAGAATCATAGAATCATAGAATCACAGAATGGTAAGGTTGGAAGGGACCTCAAGGATCATCTAGTTCCAACCCCCTGTCATAGGCAGGGACACCTCCCACTAGTACAGGTCACTCAAGGCCTCATCCAACCTGGCCTTCAACACCTCCAGGGAGGGAGCAGCCACAACCTCCCTGGGCAACCTGTTCCAGTGCCTCACCACCCTCAGTGTAAAGAACTTCCTCCTAACATCCAGTCTAAATCTCCCCTCTGCCAGTTTAAACCCATTGATCCTTGTCCTGTCAAGGAGGGAAAGCAACACAGAACAACCCAACAACTCCAGGTTGGAGAAAGGTTTTACTGAAAATGAGATAACACAATGCAAAATTACCCAGACTTTCTCCAGAAAAGTGCAGCATAATGAAGAATCATAGAATGATAAGCTTGGAAGGGACCTCAAGGATCATCTAGTTCCAACCCCCTGTCATAGGCAGGGACACCTCCCACTAGTACAGGTCACTCAAGGCCTCATCCAACCTGGCCTTCAACACCTCCAGGCCACTCAAAATGATCCAGCCTCAGTGCAAATCTCCAGGTGGCATTCTTGTGAGAGTCCTGTATTGCTCTGGACAAAACCTGGCACCTTAGTTGTGTGAGATTACATCTAAATCATGTGGCTAAGGTAGTTAGTGGAATAACCATATCATAGTATGGCAGTAACCAGTGCAGCAGCAGCAGCATAGCTTTAGGCCATTCCCGTGAGGTGATGTTCATCACCAGAGAGCGTTTATACAGGACCCCAGCACACTGACCCCAGCCAGAAAGCAAATGCATCAACAGTGAACACACCACAGGAAAAAAAAAAAAAAACAAAACCACAAACAACCCAACATCTATAACGCTCTCTTAACAAGCCTCAAGCCTTAACTGAATTCTCTCATTATCTGGCTTCTCATTATCTCAACCTTTTTGTCTCCTGCCAAAGTCAACTGTCTCAGTTATGACAGTTTTTTGAGATGCACATTCGGGCACCAAATGTGGACTGTGGTGGTTTAACACAGTCCACTTTCTTGACCCCTTCTCTCTCCACACGGGAGGTAAAGTAGCACTAAAAAACTGCACAGTTCTGGGTTGAGTTGGAGTTTTACTGAAAATGAGATCATACAATGCACAATATCTGCATGTTAAGTACTAAAGTAACAACAGAGCACAGTGCTTTTTCCATGTACACACTTCCATCTGCAGCTTGCTTTTTTATCTTGCTTGTGCAAAAGTTGTCATTCAAATAGACTGAGGAAAAGTGTCATGTTAGATAAGGCATGGTCATATTCTTTCAGAGACAATTAAAGCCCATAAGCACTCCTAATTCAGTAGACACCTAAAGTTTTCTTTCCTGACTTGGTAGTGCAGCTGATTCATCCCACACAGAGTCACAGCACATTGGAATGGTCGAGGTTGGAAAGGGCCTCTGGAGATCGTTGAGTCCAACCCCACTGCTAAAGTAGGATCATCTATGGCAGGCTGCACAGGAACACATCCAGACACGTTTTGAATGTCTCCAGAGAAGGAGATTTCACAACCTTTCTGGGCAGCCTGCTCCAGTGCTCTGTCACCCTTACAATGAAGATGTTCTTCCTCATGTTGAGGTGGAACCTCCTGTGTTGCAGTTTGTGTCCGTTAATCCTCATCCTAGCACAGGGAACCACTGAAAAGATACCATCCCTTTCATTTTGACACCCACCCTTCAGACATTTAGAAACATTAATAACATCCCCTCTCAGGTTTCTCTTCTCCAGACTTAACAGCCCAGGTTTCTAAGCCTGTCCTCATAAGACAGATGTTCCAGTTCCTTAATCATCCTCACAGCCCTTTGTTGGATTCTCTCTAGTATACCTCTGTTCCTCTTGAATGGGGAAGCCTTAAAGTGGACACAGTACTCCAGATGTGGTCTCACTAGGGCAGAGTAGAGGGTGATGAAACCTCCCTTGACCTGCTGAACACACTCTTTTTAATGCTCCCCAGGATACCCTTAGCCTTCTTGGTCGCAAGGGCACACGGCAGTCCTGTGGATAAGTTATTGTCCACCAGAACTCCAAAGTCCTTCTTTGTGGAGCTGCTTTCCAGCAGGTCAACCTCTAATCTGTACAGTAGCATGGTGTTCTTTCCTCCCCAGGTGCAGGACTCTGCACTTATACTTGTTGAAGTTCATTAGGTTCATCTTTGGCCAGCTGTCCAGTCTGTCCAGATCTTGCTGAATGGCAGCACAGCCTTGCAGTGTATCAGCCAATCATCCCAGCTTCGTATCATCAGCAAGCCTCCTGAGGGTAGACTCTGTCTCTGCATCCAGGTCATTGGTGAATATGTTGAAAGAGACTGGACCCAGTACTGGCCCATGGGGAACAACACTAGCTACAGGTCTTCAGTAGGACTCTGCACTGTTGGTCATCAGCTCTATTGTTTAGCCAGTTCTCAATCCATTTCATAGAATCATAGAATCATAGAATCATAGAATGGTAAGGTTGGAAGGGACCTCAAGGATCATCTAGTTCCAACCCCCTGCCATAGGCAGGGACACCTCCCACTAGTACAGCTCACTCAAGGCCTCATCCAATCTGGCCTTGAACACATCCAGGGAGAGAGCATCCACAACCTCCCTGGGCAACCTGTTCCAGTGCCTCACCACCCTCACTGTAAAGAACTTCCTCCTAACATCTAGTCTAAATCTCCCCTCTGCCAGTTTAAGCCCATTGCCCCTTGTCCTGTCATTGCAGGACCTTGTAAATAATCCTTCCCCAGCCTTCCTGTAGGCCCCCTTCAGATACTGCAAGGCTACTATCAGGTCCCCTCGAAGCCTTCTCTTCTCCAGGCTGAAGAGCCCCAACTCTCTCAGCCTGTCCTCATAGGAGAGCTGCTCCAGCCCTCTGATCATCTTTGTGGCCCTCCTCTGGACCCGCTCCAACACTTCCATGTCCTTCCTGTGCTGAGGGTTCCAGAACTGCACACAGTACTCCAGGTGGGGTCTGACGAGAGCAGAGTAAAGGGGCAGAATCACCTCCCTTGCTCTGCTGGCCACGCTTCTCTTGATGCAGCCTAGGACTCGGTTGGCTGTCTGGGCTGCATGTGCACACTGCAGACTCATGTTGAGCTTTTCATCAACCCAGACTCCAAGGTCCTTTTCCTCAGGGCTGCTCTCCAGCCATTCACCACCCAGCCTGTATTTGTGCTTGGGATTGTGCCTACCCAGGTGCAGGACCTTACACTTGGCCTTATTGAATTTCATCAGGTTGGCCTGGGCCCACCTCTCCAGCCTGTCCAGGTCCCTCTGGATGGCATCCCTGCCCTCTAGCAAGTCGACTGTGCCACACAGCTTGGTGTCATCTGCAAACTTGCTGAGGGTGCACTCCATTCCTCTGTCCATGTCACTGACAAAGATGTTAAACAGCACTGGTCCCAGCACTGACTCCTGAGGGACACCACTGTGAACTCTTCCAACCCTCACTTCCTGAACTTACCTACAAGGATGTTATGTGAGTTCATGTTAAAAGCCTTGCTACAGTCAAGTAGTCCATTGCTCTACCTGCATCTACCCATTCAGTCACACCATCACAAAAGGCTGTAAGATTAGTCAAACATAATTTCCTCTTGGTAAACCCATGATGGTTACTTCTAATAACCTTCTCTTCTTCCTTGTGCTGAAAAATGACCTCCACAATGAGCTACTCCATCCAGAGATGGAGGTGAGTTGACTGGTCTGCAGTTTTGCCCTTAAACTGTACAACATACTTCACAGTTCTTTTTTTTTCTTTTGGTACAGATTTTACAGACACATAAAACCTCACTAAATCATTCCTGTCCATTCTTAATTAAAATAATCCCTTATTAAGGTTGTCTGTGATCGTCTCAGAGGAAGAACCTTTACTGCGCCTCTTCTGCTTAGGACAGGGTTTGCATCTTATCCTAGGAATTAATTTAAGACCCCACAGCACCATCTACTGAGACTACCCTCTGTGAAGCACTACCCTTGCAAAGTACATTAGCTAAAAGTTACAGTCAGCAGGTGTAAATAAGTACTATGTTATTTGTGACAATGTGCTGAGGAAATTGAAAAGGAAACTTACTACATCTTGACTTGAAAACTGTTAAAATTTATCTATGATCGTTGCTTTTCTCAAAGCTAAAGAAAACACTGCTCCCTCTCAGCTGTTGAGAGTAAGAACAAAATCAGTTGCTCATCATAGAAATGATACTTGGTGGGTATGCAGTTGTTCCATCCTACTAACATAAAGCAATCTCCTCCTGTGATAGGTTAAGCAAGTTTTCCATGCAAGCAAATAGAATCATAGAATGGTAAGGTTGGAAGGGACCTCAAGGTTCATCTAGTTCCAACTCCCTGCCATAGGCAGGGACACCTCCCATTAGCACAGCTCACTCAAGGCCTCATCCAACCTGGCCTTGAACACCTCCAGGGAGGGAGCAGCCACAGCCTCCCTGGGCAACCTGTTCCAGTGCCTCACCACCCTCACTGCAAAGAACTTCCTCCTAACATCCAGTCTAAATCTCTCCTCTGCCAGTTCAAACCCATTGCCCCTTGTCCTGTCGTTGCAGGACCTTGTAAATAATCCCTCCCCAGCCTTCCTGTAGGCCCCCTTCAGATACTGGAAGGCTACTATCAGGTCCCCTCAAAGCCTTCTCTTCTCCAGGCTGCAGAGCCCCAACTCTCTCAGCCTGTCCTTATAGGAAAGCTGCTGCAGTACCTCTGAGCATCCTTGTGGCCCTCCTCTGGACCCGCTCCAACACTTCCATGTCCTTCCTGTGTTGAGGTTCCAGAACTGCACACAGTACTCCAGGTGGGGTCTGATGAGAGCAGAGTAAAGTGGTAGAATCCCTTCCCTTGCCCTGCTGGCCACGCTGCTCTTGATGCAGCCTAGGACTCGGTTGGCTGTCTGGGCTGCATGTGCACACTACAAGCTGCATATGCACACAAGAACACAAAGAACACTTTCTTGGGAAGGTGGTGGTTTGAATCAGCTGCTTTGTAGACTAGATTCAGGTGATGTATGAATTATCAGTGATGCATCTGAGAAGTGGCAATTAGGTGACATCAAGCCCTAAACGCTTTATTAACTTAATGTTTCACAGAATTTTTCATCAGCCTTTTATGGCTTGCAATGCAACTTGTCTTCGTTGTATATCAAATAATTAGCCACAGTTGTGGCAAGATCATCTTTTAGCATCATTTTTTTTTAAAAAAACAATGAATCTCCTGTGTATAATTTCTAGACACAAGGCTTAATATTTCTTGACACTGTCTTTGAGTCAGTGCCTAAAAATGCACACTGCCTGGCCGGCTGCCTGGATGTACTTTTAAGAAACACTGAAGACGTTGAGATTCTGTCTCACTTAAACAAATAAATACAGTCTGCTTTGTAGAAAGCAGATACCATATACCTCCTCTTCCTCTTTTTGTTCCTGATTAATACGATCTGGAAACTGTTTAAAGAGAAAAGTAAAACAAAACAAAACAAACTCCCCAAAAATCACAAGTCCTGTAGGAGATTTTGAAGGAGGTAAAGCTAAATTGTAAGTGTAAGGTCCTGCACCTGGGTAGGCACAATCCCAAGCACAAATACAGGCTGGGTGGTGAATGGCTGGAGAGCAGCCCTGAGGAAAAGGACCTTGGAGTCTGGGTTGATGAAAAGCTCAACATGAGCCTGCAGTGTGCACATGCAGCCCAGACAGCAACTGAGCGCTGGGCTGCAGCAAGAGCAGCATGGCCAGCAGGGCAAGGGAGGGGATTCTGCCCCTTTACTCTGCTCTCGTCAGACCCCACCTGGAGTACTGTGTGCAGTTCTGGAACCCTCAGCACAGGAAGGACATGGAAGTGTTGGAGCGGGTCCAGAGGAGGGCCACAAAGATGATCAGAGGGCTGGAGCAGCTCTCCTATGAGGACAGGCTGAGAGAGTTGGGGCTCTTCAGCCTGGAGAAGAGAAGGCTTCGAGGGGACCTGATAGTAGCCTTCCAGTATCTGAAGGGGNGTGAGGGTGGTGAGGCACTGGGATGGGTTGCCCAGGGAGGTGTTCAAGGCCATGTTGGTCGAGGCCTTGAGTGACCTGTACTAGTGGGAGGTGTCCCTGCCTATGGCAGGGGATTGGAACTAGATGATCCTTGAGGTCCCTTCCAACCTTAACATTCTATGATTCTGTGATAGTCCTTACTTTTGAACTGTACTGTACTAGCATACATGTAAGAATAACAAACTAACTTTTATCACTGCCTGTCCTTTCTATGATTCTATGATTCTAAAGGCATTCTCTTGGTTTTTGTGCTAGCTACTACAGAGATACCATTCCAATAAACACTTCCTATATTTAAATTAACAAAATCTAGATAAATTATCTTTTCTAGTATTCAAAAGGTTAAGTGAAAAATAAAATAGGACTGTTAGAATTATGCCAGTCCTACAATTAAAGTAGGATCCTATTGTGCTGAAAACAGCACTAATAGTTTCTCCCATAGGTCATAACATTACCATGCAGAAGCCTACTCAGAATCTTTTGAAAGTAATGAGAAAAGCCAGCAGAGAAATCTGGTAGAGACAGCAGTTCTTTACAGTAACATAGGAATAGAAATGGTCTTTTTAGAAGCAGAACAGCAGACTTCTCAGAAAAACACAGCTACCAAAACTTAGTAATACTGTGCAAACTGTAACTAAAATGTTAAATATCCAGGGAAGGAATTCATGAACTTTTCTAAACCCCTGAAATTCAAAACTTAGCTTGAAAGGGTTCCAAAAACTCGTTAGATTCAGGCTATCTCTCTTTACTAAAACCATACATTATATATTCTAAATGTTGCTATTGCATTCCAATGCAACTGCTGAGCAGTGGTAGCTTGGAAGGACATTGCCACATTTCTGTCATTCTACTTTTCCCAGGAGAGACTCATTTACTTCTATTCATGTCACCCTGCTTCCTAGGTCCTAGAGCTTGGACTGCTCTAACAGTATCTGGAAGGTTGACAGGAGGGAGAACTGCCAGGACACAGGGACTGTTAAAACTGGGAGAGGCTGGAATTCAAAACTGAAAGTTAAAATTTTCAGTCAGGACAGGGGACTAAGCAAAGAGGAAGAATTTGGGGAAGAGAAGAAGGTAGGGAGAAAAATAGTCAAAGCAGTGGGTGCAGACAATAAAAAAGGTAAGAGCAAGGCAGAAATGAAAATGTTTCATTATTTGTACTATTAGCAATCATTTTAGTCAGAGGGCAACAACACATAATCCTTTTCAAATTCAGATTCTACTTACAGTTTTCCTTGTTGTGGAGTAAAGGAACTTGTCAGGAAAACACAGAGAAGTTTGCAGTGTTGTGATGGTTTGGGAGTTCCCTGCCCCCCCCCCACACTTTGTAAAATNGAATAGTTACAGACATAGACAAGTTAAAGGTAATACAGAAACACAACTCCCCTCCCAGAAATCAGAGACCCCAGGAGGGGCTCCCAACCACCCTTCCACCTTCTCCCCACCCCTGTACCTTACCCCAAGGTTTGCCTTATGCGCAAGCTGAGTTTGGAGGGTCGGCCAGGGGAGTTAGAAGAAAAGTGGTTAGTGAAAATTAATCTGCAGAAGAGCCAGAGGCAGAAGCTGCTAGACCACCCCAGCAGCTGCTGCTCCAGCAAGCCACAGACAGAGACTGACCTTATCTATACATTTTGGTTATTGTTCCCAAACAATTCTCCAGCAAGCGTATGAGTGAAGTAGACATCATGATGTTTTCCTTTCACAGTCTGTAGTGTAATTTTCTCTATTAAAATATTCCAATTAGCCTCAAATCAGCACAAGTGTTCATGCTGTTCCCAAGAATTTTCAAAAATCAAACCTAACAAAAAGTTGAACTTCAGGTCTAGACCTTTCCAGAAGTCAGAAGTCACTCAAGATTTTTGTTTAAAACTATATTGGTTTTCTTAGCAGCAACAAAGAAGCATTTACAAGCATTTATGAGTACTAGCAGAGGCCTCATAACTACACTAGCCAGACAACTCACCAGAATGTTTCCATCTCCCACTACAGTTCTTATTAGAGCCCTGCAATATCCCCAGCTGCAAACTGCAACAGTAATCAATGAGTTATGAAGCTGATACAGAAAATCAGAGTGCACAACTCGCCTGACTTCATCATTCCTCAGATATTTAGCATAATTTTCTCTTCCTTCCCTTACAATTCCCAGAAAGGCAGACCCATTTTCCCATGCTTTCACGGGAGAAAAGGACTGTTGGATGTTTGCTTTTATTTAATAGCTGTTTCAAGGCCTTTGCATCAAAGAGAAAAACGAACAACAAACACAAAAAGCAAAAGGAAAAAAAATCTCCCCCCAAATCAAACCACAGTAATATTTTCAAGGCAGAAGGCATAACCTGATTAGACCACTTAAACGATGGTATAGATTTCCCCCTTATCAGTGGATGTTTCAGTAATGAGGTGACTGATCACAGTGTTTATGTATCAAAGTTGGACGCTAACCTCTCGGCAGTAGTAGGTTTTCTCGTGCTTTCACTAAGTAAGGAAGATCACTTTATTGCTGCTTCTGGCATTGCTGAACGTGGTTTGGGAAGGAGGAATGCAAAATGAACCTTTTTTTTTTTTTTTCTTTTTTAATCAGAAACATACAGCAGTAACTATGTTACTATTTGATACTTTTATGCAGTCTACTTAGTGACAAAGGAATCACCTATCCAGTGCCCCCTGCGTTGGAGCTCTGGTGTGGGTGTCATCCCATATTCCAGAAAGCTACACAGCAGGAGTGGAAAGGTCAGAGGATTCACAACTCTGGTAAGACAAACCCTCAGTGGGTTAAGACCTATTAAGACCTGGAGTACTGTGTGCAGTTCTGAAGCCCCCAGCACAGGAAGGACATGGAAGTGTTGGAGCAGGTCCAGAGGAGGGCCACAAAGATGCTCAGATGGCTGCAGCAGCTCTGCTATGAGGACAGGCTGAGAGAGTTGGGGTTCTGCAGCCTGGAGAAGAGAAGGCTTTGAGGGGACCTGATAGTAGCCTTCCAGTATCTGAAGGGGGCCTACAGGAAGGCTGGGGAGGGACTATTGACAAGGTCCTGCAACTGCAGGACAAGGGGCAATGGGTTTAAACTGGCAGAGGGGAGATTTAGACTGGATGTTAGGAGGAAGTTCTTTGCAGTGAGGGTGGTGAGGCACTGGCACAGGTTGCCCAGGGAGGTTGTGGTTGCTCCCTCCCAAGGCCAGGTTGGATGAGGCCTTGAGTGATCTGTCATAGTGGGAGATGTCCCTGCCTATGGCAGGAGGTTGGAACTAGATGATCCTTGAGGTCCCTTCCAGCCTTACCATTCTATGATTCTATGACTCTATTCTTCCTTTTAAAGGACGAATGTACATAAAATCCCAGTGTTTCCATAAAACATTTCTAGTTCTAGAACAGCAGAGCAAACATGGCCCAATTGCAAGGATTTTATTGTGTTTGCCTTCTGCAGCAATGTGAAATCTCAATCCCTCTTTTACAAGAGTTCTAGCAACATGCAGATGTTCCTTGCTGAATTAGCAGTAGTACTGTCTGGGAAGCATGCAATTAAATTGACTCAAGGAAAGAAGAAAGTCAGCCCCATTGTCTATTGTTCCTAAAAAAAAACACCTCCTGTATCTGAAAAGCAGGATCTGATGGGTGTAGTTCTTATTAAATAGACAACAGAACAAATAAAGATGTGCATACGTTTGCAGTGAATTTTCTGCCTTTCAAGGAAGAAATACTGAGGGGTTGTAAATGTTTAAAATATTATAACTCTTCCTGCTTTAAGGTTAACCTTCACTTAAAGCAGTATGGAAATACATTCAGTTGCTTTATTTAGCCAAAGCAAGTGCTCAGTTAATCATGTGAAGTAGCCAATTAGATTAATCTCTTAGCTCCCTTTACAATTAACAGAGCAACAACTTAGACATGCAAACTTCAGACAACTGAAATTAACAACAACAATTCTATGACAATGTACAACAAATAACAACTATTTGCTTATTGCATCCTTCTCAGAATTATAGCTCATAGAAAACTTCTTCCCTAGCAAGGACTATATAAAAGAAACATATATACTTACTGGTATTTCACAAGCATTTCCTCAGCACAGAAAGGACAGGGAAGTGTTGGAACGGGTCCAGAGGAGGGCCACAAAGATGATCAGAGGGCTGGAGCAGCTCTGCTATGAGGACAGGCTGAGAGAGTTGGGGTTCTTCAGCCTGGAGAAGAGAAGGCTTCGAGGGGACCTGATAGTAGCCTTCCAGTATCTGAAGGGGGTCTACAGGAAGGCTGGGGAAGGATTATTTACAAGGTCCTGCAATGACAGGACAAGGGGCAATGGGTTTGAACTGGTAGAGGGGAGGTTTAGACTGGATATTAGGAGGAAGTTCTTTGCAGTGAGGGTGGTGAGGCACTGGAACAGGTTGCCCAGGGAGGTTGTGGCTGCTCCCTCCCTGGAGGTGTTCAAGGCCAGATTGGATGAGGCCTTGAGTGAGCTGTACTAGTGGGAGGTGTCCCTGCCTATGGCAGGGGGTTGGAACTAGATGATCCTTGAGGTCCCTTCCAACCTTACCATTCTATGATTCTATGATTTTGCCAAACAAGTTGAGACTCCAGAATGAATGCTGCATTGGAATGGAATCTGAACAGTTTAACTAGGCCAAAAAGATCATTGAGTAAGAGATTATTGAAGAGATAAACAATAAATTTCTTAAAACATTAAAGAAGTAGAATGCTTAAGAAAGAAGGTGAACATTCTGCCTAAAAAAAGCATCACACAGGAACCACTTTCTTCAGCTCTAGAGTTTACAGTGAAAAAACAAAGGACTTAAAATGGAACAGCCATCTTCCACTACTGCCTCTTAGGGAGATGGACTTCTGTATAATGTCTCAAATTTTAGTAAATGACATTTTGTGGCATGTTTTGGTAAGATTATTTTGCAGCTTCGAGAACTGAACAGACATCTCTGTCAGGACCGACACACTTTTGAGGATTTATGCTACCCAAAGGTCTACCACTAGAAAAATTACATTTAAAGGACAGTACATGTGTCTTCAGAAGAGTTATCTGGCACTGCTTTACCC
This sequence comes from Eubucco bourcierii, assembly GCA_013396675.1. Taxonomy (NCBI): domain Eukaryota; kingdom Metazoa; phylum Chordata; class Aves; order Piciformes; family Ramphastidae; genus Eubucco; species Eubucco bourcierii. The sequence continues at coordinate 18,419 of VWZE01022346.1, forward strand.
TTTACAACAAGTCTGTCTCCAAAACATGCTGGCTGCCACACACTGTGCTTTTTACATAGCCTTTCACAAAAAGTTTCCAGTGAGCTGAGACCCTGAAGAATGCTCTAAAAGGGAAGTTCAGGAGAAGAGCACACAACTGAAAGGCTTAGCATATTTCAGCACTGCCTTATGGATCAAGCTCAACTTTTTTTGTCCAAGAAATAGGATAACAAGGTATAGGATATGCATTTTAAATTATGAAAATGCCTTCTACTGCTCAAGACTCTGGAATAGGTTGCCCAGGGAGGTTGTGGATACCTCCACCCTGGGGGTAAAATTAAAAATAATAAAATTATAGAATCATAGAATGATAAGGTTGGAAGGGACCTCAAGGATCTTGAGGACCTTGTCACTGGTCTCCAGGTGGACATTGTGCCCTTGATCACCACTCTCTGGGTTTGACCATCCAGCCAATTCCTTATCCAGCAGTGCTCCACCCATCGAGTCCATGTTTTTCCAGTTTGGTGACCAGGATGTCATGTAGGATAGAGTCAAATGCCTTAAGGCCAGGTTGGATGAGGCCTTGAGCAGTCAAGTTTAGTGGAGAGACTTCCCCATCTATGGCAGAGAGGTTGGATCTGATAATCTCTAAGGTCTCTTCCAACCTAGGCCATTCTATGATTCTGTGAAGGTTCAGTTTCACACTAAAAGAATAAAGAACCTCTAAAGTGCTTTCGTTGAACAATATGGCATTATAGTTATTTGTATATGTAGCTTGTATGCTTTTATAGGATCATATAGAATGATTACTGGTCTAAAGTTTGGATCAGCAGATTTGATGAGAACAGGGGAAATTGTCCTTCAGCCTTATCATCTCTTTCGGCAAGTTTGATTTTGTTTTCAAAATACTTCAACCTCTGTGTCTTCAGTATTTACTGAACATAACAACAAAATCTGGTGGACAGGCATTTTCCCCCAGTCCTAGTAAGACAGTTATCACACTGGAAATCTTGCTGCTTTCTACCCTGAAGCACTTGTTCATCAGGGGATGAAGTGGTACTTCTGAGGAAGAAGGGAGGAGCATGGTCCATTCTATAAACACACCCAGGTTCCCTAGTATGTTTAATACCTTAACATTATCCTGGCATCAATCATAAAACAATTTACTAACATACCTGTTCACTTGGCTTGTTTAAAACTGTTTTCTCCCAAATATACAGCCCACTTAATTCCCTTCATCATAAACCCAAAATATTTAGTGTTTAAAGTAAACAAAGCTAAGTGCCTCTACTGAAATGCAATACAAGTTAGCTGCCATTTCTGAAAGGGATGGTGCTTTAAGCAACTCAAATATCTAAAGGAAACCCAAGCATTTCAGCTGACTGCAGTGAAAACTTACAGTAACTCCAGGCCTGTTTTATTTTCCAGCACAGGTGAAACAAAAGCTAGCCCATCTGTGCTAGGAAAGGATGAACAAAAGGATTGAGAGCTGTGCTGACTGAGCTTTTAATTACTACAGATGGCCAATAAAACAATAGTTAACCCACAGCAGTCTCACACAAACATGAAAAAAAGGGAAAAAAAAAAAGAAGAAAGAAAAAAGGAAAGCTTTTCATAATTTCTTTGCTTCACTGCAGGCCACTGAACAGCCTTCTCTGAGCACAATGAGACACCTGTTTGCACAAAGTTTAAAACCAGCACAGGAGCTGTTTTCGTGTTATCAGTCAGCATCCAAAGTGTATTGGGTGTGTTTCAATGCAGAGATTTTTCCTCCTCTCTTTGCTCTGTCATGTGTACTTCATTGTTCTTCCACTCACTTCATCTTTTCCCCTTTTGCCATATCTTCTCTGCACCCACAAAAGTGGGGTACCCACCCACCCATAACCTAGACCTACTGTAAGGGTCATAGAGCACTGGAACAGGCTTCCCAGAGAGGTTGTGGACTCTGGAGACTTTCAAGAACCATCTGGATGCATCCCTGCACAACCATGCTAGATTCTATGGTCCTGCTCTGACAGTGGGGCTTGGATTTGATGATCTCTGGAGGTCCCTTCCAACCCCTAACATCCTGTGATCCTATACATTTCTCCATTAAGCTGGATTCACTCTGAGCCCAGTCTTCCTGTTCCTCTGTAGAGCTACTTTCTCACTTTTGCTCTCAGCTCTGCCACCAAGAGCCCTGCCCCATGGCAAGAACTTCCTGCTCCTCCTTTTCATGTGGCACGTGCCACCAGGTGGCAGTGGGCATAGCTGTTTGAATGTTGCAAATGTGGTTCCCAGCTGTGTCACAGTTGTGGTGAATGGTTGGTTGATTGTTGCAAATGTGGTTCCCAGCTGTGTCACAGTTGTGGTGAATGGTTGGTTGATTGTTGCAAATGTGGTTCCCAGCTGTGTCATATGCATGCATACATTTACCACTAACAGAGCTTGATTATGATCTACCAAAGGCAGCAAGGTGAAGGTGGCCAAGAATGCCAATGGCATCCTGGCCTGCATCAGAAATAGTGTGGCCAGCAGGAGCAGGGAGGTCATTCTCCCCCTGGACTCTGCACTGCTTAGGCCACACCTTGAGTCCTGTGTCCAGTTCTGGGCACCTCAATTTAAGAAGGACATTGAGGTGCTTGAGTGTGTCCAGAGAAGGGCAACGAGGCTGAGGAGAGATCTGGAGCACAGCCCTATGAAGAGAGGCTGAGGGAGCTGGGATTGTTTAGCCTGGAGAAGAGGAGGCTCAGGGGAGAACTTCTTGCTGTCTACACAACTCCCTGAAGGGTGATTGTAGCCAGGAGGAGGTTGCTTTCTTCTCTCAGCCAAGCAGCACCAGAACAAGAGGACACAGTCTCAAGCTGTGCCAGGGGAAGTTTAGGCTGGAGGTGAGGAGAAAGTTCTTGACTGAGAGAGTCATTGACTGCTGGAATGGGCTGCCCAGGGAGGTGGTGGAGTCAGCGTCCCTGGAGGTGTTCAAGGCGGGTTTGGATGTGGCACTTGGTGCCATAGTCTAGTCTTGAGGTCTGTGGTAATGGGTTGGATTTGATGAGCTTTGAGGTCTCTTCCAACCCTGGTGATACTGTGAAGCCACTGATGCCCTTTGTGGTTTTGTGTGTTGAGTGCATCTGTTTGTGCTAATCTGCACATCCAAGCACATGCACATATGTGTGGCACATGCTCATCCTCGTCACTGATAAGGCTTGCAACTGCAAGCCTCCATGCTTTTATATCTATATTTATTTCTATATCTACTTATTTCCATTTTACTTACAAAGTGCCTATTGCCATACCAATAAACATTCTTTGGAACCACTCTGAGGCAGAGTAAGAGCAAGGCTCAGCCTATCTGTATCTCAGCTCTTCTGCTTTCAACGAATTTAAAAACATGCAAGCAAATAAGTAAAAAAGCTCTAAATTTCCTTCTTCACTGTTGTGAGTAGATCAGACTTTCCCTAGGGCTCTGGGCTGCTTCTTATTTAGTAGTGAGGCAAAGCTATTTTGTGGCTTAACCTTTTTCATTTTCCTGACTTACCTAAATTAGTACAATTGCCCATAAGCATCCCTGTGAAGATTTCCTGACCGAATTAGAACCCAGATTTAACAAGTCTGTATATAGTTTGGGAGTGGGGCTTTTCAGAAAATAAAAATAACTGTATTTTTATAATTCCTGCTTTGTTAACTGCCCCAACTATTTTCACCCTCGCAATAAGTGAGTCACAATGCACACTTATCGTGGTAGGCCTAAGCAGGCCAAATTAGGCTTGTACATGTCCCGGCTTGCCCAGGCACACTTTTCTGCTCTCCCTCCTTCTGTTTTGGGGAGAGCAAACATGGGAAAAAGGACAAAGAACCTGGAGCCACTAAGTCTGGTGTCTGTGCCCTGCCCAGCAGCTGCGGTAAACAAGGTGCACAGGGTTGCCTTGTGCAAGGCTGTGTTCTGCCCAAAAAAGGGTAAAGCAAGCCTATGGCTTCACCCAATATGGTCACATCTTGGCTAACTGCCATTGGATTGGCTATCCTGTGGCCAAAGGCCCATTAGTCTCGGGCTGTGCTGGATAAAAGGAGATGAGCAGGGAGCAGTGCCTGCGCTTTGCCATTCCAAGGTGTGGCTGCTATTGCATCCCTGCCTGCTGCCTCACTGATCCTGAGCTGAGGCTCTGATCCCTGTCACGCGTTCGGCCTGCACAGCCGGCGTGACACCGTGCCCAGACTGCACACCGCAAGGCCTCTGCCTGCACCTGAAAGCCTTCTGCCCAGGGGGAAGCCCTGGAGGGAACACAAATCATCCAGAGAGCCAGGAACAGGTCAGAGATCGTCTGGCTCCTTTCTCCAGCGCCCA
>VWZE01022348.1:7877-29712 GCA_013396675.1 Eubucco bourcierii
AGTGAGCTGTACTAGTGGGAGGTGTCCCTGCCTATGGCAGGGGGTTGGAACTGGATGATACCTTCCAACCTTACCATTCTGTGATTCTATGTTTCTATTTTCCTTCTAGAGACCATGAAAATGTGACTCACTTTTAAAGCTAAAGTTCCCTGAATATTTCCCCACCCCCCCCACTCTTTGTATAATGACCCAGACTAGACTCAGTCAGCTGGAAGTTAAGAGGTGAAGCTCTATTTACAGCTTAGCACAATATACAAGCAGAGATATACACTACATACAGGAATATTTACAGAAATGTACAAGTTAAAGGTAATACAGAAACACAATTCCCCTCCCAGAAGTCAGAGACCCCAAGAGGGGCTCCCAGCCACCTCTACTGCATGTAGAAATGCTGACTCAGAGCCCCCACCACAACCTAGTAGGATAGTTTGAGAATTCTGGTTTAGGAGATTTAAAAAATACTATTTTTCCCTTCCCCACCCTCTTTCTTCAATGCCTTGTTACACTGGGATCTAAAACTGATAAATGCATATTGTGTCCAGTGAGAGATATTCTTTCATCAGAATTACTTCACAGTGCTTAAAAATAGAACTAAGGGAGAGTTTTTGCAAGATTTGTGTTTCTTGCATGTCAATCTGCTCCTTTCAGTCTTACAAATGTATGCATCATTTGCAATAACTATGCAGATCAGTACTTATATAAACAGTTTAATATAATGAAATGCTGTCATAATTTGTTCAGCATAAACATGCATTTTGAAGTCTTAAAACACACGAGCTCCCCATTTAATTTTTCTTTCACTTCATTGTTTTTTTGCATTAAACCAGCTGTTGGAATAGACTTACAAATCACCCACTGTGTATGAGGAAGCATTAATTTTTGTTTTGTGAACAAGAAAAAATAAGGAGAAAAAATATGGAAAAATCATACAGGCTATGTAAATAATGTAAATTTCTTATGGGAAAAGGAAGAAAAGAAAATAACTTTATGAAGCTTGGTTATAACTGACTTCAAAATGATCAACCTACTTAAATCTTGCCAACTCAAATATTGCACATCATATCCTATTCAGTTGGGAAAAATCAATTAATTTCCCAATGTTTATGCTTCATAGCAGTTGCAGAATTTCAGCAATGATTCTGTACTTTTAATCTCTCCATCGGTTCAAGCACCGCTCCAATGAACTTTTAACTGCAAAGTAAAAACTTGGACCAGCAGGGATGTTGAAAGCATTCTTACACCTCAACATTATTGTTATTTAGAGTGAGAAGGTTGCCCTCTTGCAAGAAATTTCTTTGACTAGCCTGAAATTTCTCAGCATTTTTGTGTCTGTCCATCTACACTTCTGCTGGGTTTTTTTGTTTGGAAAGGCCTTTGTGACAACAGGTAAAAACATTCTTCAGCTGATTCATTCATGAGCAGGAAAGGATATCTGGTTTAAGATTTCATTATGCAGAAACAAAAGGGAATATTTACATTCATCTGATGAGCTCTGGAGTCACACATCTCCGTTTATGTAATAAATCACACATATTCATTTATCTAATTATATTCTGAAGAGCTGTAGCAAATGGCCCTTTTTTTTTTTTTTTTCGTGTGTGTGCCTGTGTTGTACTTATTTATTTATTTATTATTTCAATGTTGTTGTTGTTGTTGTTCTTATTTTTCACTGAAGAAATTGCATACCTAGTTTTAATATATGTTCCTAGTCTTTTGGGGTTAACTTCTGAAATAACTCAAGGTTTGCTTCCTTGACATGAAAAGAAGAATAATTTAGTTTCATATTTTAATCTCCTCTGATCTTCACAGCTGATTAGGCAGTAATTATTCAACTTTTATCATAACAAGTTCAGCAGGGCACCTGGCTGTAGGCTAAAAACAAAAGGAAGCAGCACTTTTTGTTCTGTATGATGAAAATGTAAGTGTTGAAGCTCACCGTCACAGAGATGAAAACAAAAAGCCTAAGTTAAAGAAACTAAGGGCCACACTTTCATGGAAGAGAATTATTTTGAGAGTTGCCAGCCAGAAGGATGAGCTGGACCTTGGTGCCATAGTCTAGTCTTGAGGTCTGTGGTAACGGGTTGGACTTGATGAGCTTTGAGGTCTCTTCCAACCCTGGTGATACTGTGATACTGTGATATTGTGATACTGTGACCTTCAGTCTGTGTCATGGTAGGCCTAAATAGGCCAATATAGGCTTATCCATATCCTGGCTTGCCCAGACATGGTTTTTCTGCTCTCCCTCTCTCTGTTTTGGGGAGAAGCAACGGTGGGAAAGAGGACAAACAACCTGGAGTCACTGAGTGTGAGGACCCTGACCCTTTGCAGCTTGTGGTAAACAAGGTACATACACTCAGCTTATGTATGCCTTGTGCAAGGCCTGTGTTCTGCCCAATTTTGGGTAAAGCAAGCCTATGGCTTCGCCTAATATGGTCATGCTTGGCATTCTGATTGGCTATTCTGTGTCCGAAGGCCCATTAGTCTCTGTCTGTATGGATAAAAGGAGATGAGCAGGGAGCACAACCTGTGCCATTGTATCTGCTCTGTGCCATTGCATCTGTGCTTGCATATTGCCCCGCATCCTGAGATGTGTGGAAATCCAGCAACCAGGATCTGGCTCTAAAATGCCTCCATGTGATTGGCCTGCACAGGCAGCATGACACTGTGTTGAGATTGCACATCACACCTGCACCTGAAAGCCTCCTGCCAAGACAGGAAGTCCTGGAGATACACAGATCATCCAGAGGAGGTCAGGACCAGGTCAGAAGTTGTCTGTCTCCTTTCCCCAGCACCCAGAAGCCTGGGAAGACTCCAAAGCCTCTAACAACTTTGCAGCTACTGACAGTAACCCCTCCACATGCGTTGGGTACTGTCCAGTAATACTTTGTGAGTAAATACTTCAAGCCTCCTATAATCACTAATTGCCTTCTGGCGTTAGCAGAAAGGAGCTTCCTGCATCCATCTAGTGGCTAAGCAGGATGATTAATTGCAAGAGGTGTGAGTGACTGCTAAAATCTTCTCTTCCAGTAAAATGTTTGAGTTTGCTGGGTACCTCTTAAAGTGTTCCTGTTTTGCCTGTTCCCTGTATATATAAATTTCCAAACCCTGCATTTTGAACCCTATAAATAAGTTTTCTGGCAAGATTTAATGTTAATAAATAAATTTCATAGTTATTAACAATCTCTGCCTGGATATCAAAATTAATATCCATTGTTAATTTTGCATTTATTTTTAACAAGCCCTATGAAGAGAGGCTGAGGGAGCTGGGATTGTTTAGCCTGGAGAAGAGGAGGCTCAGGGGAGACCTTCTTGCTGTCTACAACTACCCGAAGGGTGGTTGTAGCCAGCGGAAGGTTACCTTCTTCTCTCAGGCAAGCAGCACCAGAACAAGAGGACACAGTCTCAAGCTGCACCAGGGGAAGTTTAGGCTGGAGGTGAGGAGAAAGTTGTTGCCTGAGAGAGTCATTGACTGCTGGAATGGGCTGCCCAGGGAGGCGGTGGAGTCAGTGTCCCTGGAGGTATTCAAGGTGAGTTTGGACATGGCACTTGGTGCCATGGTCTGGTCTTGAGGTCTGTGGTGATGGGTTGGACTTGATGATCTTTGAGGTCTCTTCCAACACTGGTGATACTCTGATACTGTAATACTGTGTAACAGTCTGGAAACCAGGGTAGGTACAAAAAGGAAGAGTGACTTCCTACTCCCCTGAATGTCCACTGCTGATGACAGCCATGGGCTGAACACTGACACAGGCCTCCCTCTGCTCTCACCAGAATGACTACTCTTATATTTTTTATTGTATCTTTTGAATTAAAAGGTAAAGGTAGAATGATTCTGTTCAGCCACCACATAGCATCAACAGCATCTAAGATGGGAGAGAGATCAAAAATTATTCGTTCAGACCGTGGGAATAGTTAACTAAACTACTGCAATAACTACAGCTTGAAGTGAATGGGGTGTGAACAAATTCCACCTGCAAACACCATTGTGTGCTGATACGGGCAAATGGCAAACCCTATTTTAAAATACCTGTGTTCACTATAATAGCTAATAGTTTTATATAACATTTTAATTGGCATTTAACCAAATCTAGTTACATGACTTTGTTTTCATATAGGTATTGCTAAATGATGTAATATTTCTTCCTGTAGCTTTGGAGACCTTTGCTCTCGTTAGTGCTGCTATTCCATTTGACTGTAACCCTGAATAATCTTTCAAGAATGTTTTTAGTCATGGGCCCTTCACCTTCTGGTGATTTCATCCAGATACAATTTCCACAGGCTTCACTGGGTTAGACAGAATAAAAGAAGGGACCATCTGAATAAAATAAAATGTCACCATTAAATTGGCTTTTGTAGCTTAAGGTATAATGTAATGATATTTTCCCAACAGCTGCTTTCAGTTGAATTTGAAGTTTTGAAAACCCTTTGCATCTGATTCAAGTAATAAAATGCAGGTTGTGTTACTTCCTCCTTCTGTGTCGTATACAATAAGCAAAAGCGTTGATATTTTACATCCAACTGGTGGTCATTAGGAATCTTTACTGTATGTTAGCATTATTTGTTGACCTCAGCATTTGATGAATGAGTCACCCAATGAAAAGTTTGTTAAAAAAAAAATCAAGGGGTGGAATGATGTTACTTTGGAACAAAATAATTCGGGGTTGTTTGTTTGTTTGTTTTAATTTCTGTTGCACACAGAATTTTAGAATCTGTAGCTTATCGTTTGCCTTTTCATCCATTTCAGTTTTACAATTAGATTGGAATGAAAATTAATTCAGTTCTACATATCTTCATGTGGTGCTCTTTATCCCATGAGAATTTAAGTAGAAACCTGACTGAGATCATTTCATCAAGAATTGAAAAGCTGTCATCCTTGAGGTGAGATGTATCAACTGCTTGTCAGCAAATGCAATCGCCACACAAGGATGTAAGACAAAGAAAGAATATTACCACAAATTTAATGAAGCAAAGTTTACACCTGGGGCTGAAGAATCATAGAATGGTAAGGTTGGAAGTAACCTCAAAGATTATCTAGTTCCAACCCCCTGCCATAGGCAGGGACACTTCCCACTAGGACAGCTCACTCAAGGCCTCATCCAGTCTGGCCTTGAATACCTCCAGGGAGGGAGCAGCCACAACCTCCCATCACAAGGCATTTTATGGTATTAAAAGAATAATTGAAAAAAAAAAACCAACAAAACTAATACTCCAAGTAGTAGAGTTTGGAAAGAAGACACTTTCAGAGTTACCTGGGAAGGAGGAGATGATCTGATGAATGAAGTAAGAAAGCAAGAACAATGGTAGCAAGGTCTCTCATAAACTGTGGGTCAGAACAGCAGTAAACCTGGAAAGTACTGTCAAGAGAAACAGGAGACTAAGAAAGTGCATGAGGCAGAAGAGAAGAAGAGGATGTGAATGAGCACAAAATATGAGTTAGAACAGCAGTAGCAGAGGAATGTGTAGGTCAGAAAATTCTGAGGTGAAGAGATTAAAAAGCTATGTAAAACAGACTGCAGGAAAATCACAGAATGAGTGAAATGCAATAAGAAAAAAAAACAACAACCCAAACAAACAAATCCTAAAAAAATAAAAAAGCAAACCCAAACAAAAAAACCCCAAACCAACCAAAAAACTCAACAAACAACCCAAAACCCCGCAACAACTCAGTGGTGTTTACCTAGGTCACTTCTGAGACAAACTATAGAAATGACAATCATAAAGCAGCCTGGGTTTCATGGAAAACAACTTCTCTCTGGAGGTGACTTTTGTCTTGCTTTTTCTGTTACCTGATTTTCCCTGGAGGGCCTGACAGGTTAATACTAGTTCAGGTTCTTCTGAACAAGCTGATGCATTTGCAACACTGTCAGCTCTTCACTCCACAGGGAACGGCAGTGTAGGAGGTGATCTCATTACAGAAATTAGCATTTACTGTGACTCAGCTATCTATGTCTTAGAAATGGCAGAAAGAGACACAAGCATTGAAAAGAAATACTGGCATCTGCAAAGGAACACTTGAGGGAATGTCTTCATGAATGTGGTTTTAAGTAAGCATTAAAACTGATGAATCATAGAATCACAGAATCAGCCAGGTTGGAAGAGACCTCTAAGCTCATCCAGTCCAACCTAACACTCAGCCTTATCCAATCAACCAGACCATGGCACTAAGTGCCCCATCCAGGTTTTCCTTGAACACTTCCAGGGACAGTGACTCCACCACCTCCCTGGGTAGCCCATTCCAGTGGGCTTTAATTCTCTGTGAAGAACTTCCTCCTAATATCCAGTCTTTACCTCCCCTGGAAGAACTTGAGACTGTGTCCTTTTGTTCTGTTGCTGGTTGCCTGGGAGAAGAGACTGACCCCCACCTGGCTACAACTGCTTATCACAGTATCACAGTATCACCAAGGTTGGAAGAGACCTCAAAGCTCATCAAGTCCAACCCAATACCACAGACCTCAAGACCAGACCATGGCACCAAGTGCCATGTCCAAACCCACCTTGAACACCTCCAGGGACGGTGACTCCACCACCTCCCTGGGCAGCCCATTCCAGCAGTCAATGACTCTCTCAGGCAACAACTTTCTCCTCACCTCCAGCCTAAACTTCCCCTGGTGTAGCTTGAGACTGTGTCCTCTTGTTCTGGTGCTGCTTTGCCTGAGAGAAGAGAGCAACCTCCCCCTGGTTACAACCACCCTTCAGGTAGTTGTAGACAGCAAGAAGGTCTCCCCTGAGCCTCCTCTTCTCCAGGTTAACCAATCCCAGCTCCCTCAGCCTCTCTCCCTAGGGCTGTGCTCCAGGCCTCTCCCCAGCCTCGTTGCCCTTCTCTGGACATGCTCAAGCACCTCAGTGTCCTTCTTAAATTGAGGGACCCAGAACTGGACACAGTACTCAAGGTGTGGTCTAACCAAGCTAAGGAGGAAGTTTTCAAGGTGACTGTCAGGGCATCAGTTGATTGATGGAAAGAGTTTACTTCTCTATCACTTGCTTTCCTTTGGATTTAATTTTTTCTTTCCCTAAGCTGTCTCTGTTTCAATTAATGAATTGCCTTACTTTAGCCTTTCTGCCCACTGCAGGGTGTGAGTGAACAAGTGGTTGTGTGGGGCTCAGCAGCCTACTGGAGCTATATCCCACAACAAGGATATAAACATTTCCACTTCTCAGTGGGAGTATTCAGTATCTCAGAATTATTGTTGTTGATTATGTTCATCATGCACAGAAAAAAAAAAAATCAGTTTCCTTCTAATGATTGGAGCTTTTATATTAGTACAAGTATTCATTATTATACATTGTAATTCCCAAACAGACCTTATCCTACATTTAGCTGATTGTTTCCTGTTAAACTTTTGCAATACTTCCAGGTCCTGCTGTGATGTTCCAGTGTCACAAAAGAGGGTAAATCAGATCATATTTACTTATCTTTAGAAAGATCTTGAACTTTTTCACTGTAAGACACTCAGTGTAAACAAAATGATGCTTTTTTTCTGGAATAGGTAGAGTTGGAAGCTCTGAAAAGTACCACTTCTACTTGCCAGCTCAGTACTGTTGTTGGTAGAGGTCACTATAGAAATAGCACTACAGAAATAAAATCCCAAAGGTAAAAAGTATGAGGATCCAAAAATCTAACTTGAACACCTGGACAAAATACAAATCTCAGGTAGTGACACACTTAGAAGAAAGTCATGGTCAATGGTATATGAAGGTTAAGCTGTGAGCTGTTTTCTCCTCTAACCAACCTGAGTTGGGAGGATGTCAGGATGGATATCTTCATCCATAGAAGACTATACTGCAGAGGTCTTAATTTGTTAAGAAGAAACTGGAGCACTGTGTACAGTTCTGGAGCCCCCAGCACAGGAAGGACATGGAAGTGTTGGAGTGGGTCCAGAGGAGGCCACAAAGATGCTCAGAGGGCTGCAGCAGCTCTGCTCTGAGGGCAGGCTGAGAGTGTTGGGGCTCTGCAGCCTGGAGAAGGGAAGGCTTCCAGGAGACCTTAGAGTAGCCTTCCAGTATCTGAAGGTGTCCTCCAGGAAGGTTGGGGAGGGATTATTGACAAGGTCTTGCAATGAGAGGACAAGGGGCAATGGGTTTGAACTGGCAGAGGAGGAGATTTAGACTGGATGTTAGGAGAAAGTTGTTTGCAGTGAAGGTGGTGAGACACTGGCACAGGTTGCCCAGGGAGGTTGTGGCTGCTCCTTCCCTGGAGGTGTCCAAGGCCAGGTTGGAGGAGGCCTTGAGTGAACTGTACTAGTGGGAGGTGTCCCTACCTGTGGCAGAGGTTTGGAACTGGATGATCTTTGAGGTCACTTCCAACCTTACCATTCTATGATTCTATAAAAATGGTCTTTGATCCCCTGAGACCTGAAGATCAGAGATTTCATTGAGGGAAACTACAGTCTAAGCAGACGACCTGAGTGCCCAAACGACGTGAATGCCCTGCACAACCACTTGTCCTATCCATTACTTGAGGTATGGACTCTGGTTGAACTGCCATCAGAGGTGACACTTTCCCCTCAACAGTACCTGTAAGAAGCTGGCATTTTCCTCACATGCACACAAAAGATCACTGTCAAAAAGTTTCTGTCGACCTTCTTGTAAAATTATCTTCAAAATACAGGGAAAGGCACTGCTAATGTTGATTAAGCAGTCAAGTGGTTATTAATGATATTATTACAGCTGCTGGTATTATGAAAGGATTTTGTTAGCAATTTTTCAGGAAAACAGCATCTGCACAAAATGCCTTCTTTGTGAGCAGCTAGGAAAAACTCTCAACAGGTGTTAAAAGTGGCATACTACCATTTGTGGCACCTAACTTTGTCTCTTTAAAGGCAATAAAATGTAATTTCTCCATTGAAAAAAAATATGGAATGAATCAGCAATTGTATAGTTCAAAGGACAGAAAGGATTGACAGTGGATGCTCAAGCTTTCTGCCTATGTTTTGATAACTTTTTTATATACTTTTTGAAGATTTTTTTTCCCCCTTGCCTTTCTGCTCTTCTAAACGAGCTGGTAATTTACATCCTTGCAACTGAAACTTAGAATACCCCTCTTTGTCTATGAACACCTAGTGGGAGGTGTCCCTGCCTGTGGCAGGGGGTTGGAACTAGATGATCCTTGAGGTCCCTTCCAACCTTACCATTCTATGACTCTATGATTCTATGAAATTCTGTACCATGTAAATCCATTGGACAAGGATGTTGCTGCTAAAGGATCTCTCCAATATGGGTTTAATAACACATTTCTCTTTCAAAAGTAAATTGTACATATAAATCCATATTTCTGGAGAACTGACATAATAGAGAAAGAAGACTGAGAAATATTAATAATTCTTGTCATCAAGGCAAGCTTCATTATTGTATTTATGACATGAATTGTAGTCATCTTTGAAATGATGAGAAAACAAAACACCGAGAAGTAGCTCACAAAGTTGGCACTACACATGCTGCACAAGCCATGAGGGGAATGTGAGCAAGCCACACTGAATCCAGCATATTGCAACAGCAAAGTGATTAACTCCACCATAACAATAATGTTCTTTTAATGCATCTTTCAGGAGAGTAATTATAACTAGTATTACTAAAGTGCCAGATGAGGCCTATTATTCCTTGTGGCATGTGCTGTGCTAGAGTCATGATAAAAGAGCTACTTCATACTGTTACAAGAGCTGGATACATATCACCCCTGCACGTCCATATTTCTGCTTGTATGGGAAAGAGACATGCTAAATAAAAGACTGTGGTGAACTTTATCTAATTCCAGGCTATAGAAATGAGGAGATCAAGGCTGCCTTGCAAAGCACCTTTGCAGTGCTGTGTAATAAAGGATGTTATTTTCCCACTCCATTTTTTTCCTGTGTTTTCATGTGCTTTACTGAGAAAGTTGATTTTCCTTTTTCCATCATGGCTATTGTGTAATAATATTTGATAGAGAAATACTGTGAGATAGAACTATACATTATTTCATACATTAAAAAAAAATAAAATTAGAAAGCAACTTCATTTATTCAGTGATCTGTCAGACAACAATTCGACTGGGGTGCCTAATCCTACACTTAGTAAAATGTTCCCATTCCTGTGAAAGGTAATGGCAATCCTTAATTGTGTTACCTGAGGATCTAGCCCATGAGGCTGTAAAACAAACAGGGTAAAAATATTACCATCAAACCTATGATTTGGGCTACCTTCAAGGGCTCCTAAGCCAATAAAATCTGACTTAAGAGCAGGAAGATAATGAACTCTATCTGTGTCATGTTTAATTTTACCTGTGATATGACTAACTGACCCCTTTTATATCTGTTTCTATTGTTTTCAGGCTTGACTTGCCTTTTGCTTTTACACTTGCCAGAGTTTTAATAGCATTGCTGTCCTCTGTAGTTAATCTCTGCTGGAAAGAAACATCTCTCCTCCTATGAGGACAGGCTGAGAGAGTTGGGGCTGTGCAGCCTGGAGAAGAGAAGGCTTCCACGAGACCTTAGAGTAGCCTTCCAGTATCTGAAGGGGGCTACAGGAAGGCTGGGGAGGGACTATTGACAAGGTCTTGCAATGACAGGACAAGGGGTTTAAACTGGTAGAGGGAAGATTTAGACTGGATGTTAGGAGGAAGTTGTTTGCAGTGAGGGTGGTGAGACACTGGAACAGGTTGCCCAGGGAGGTTGTGGCTGCTCCCTCCCTGGAGGTGTTCAAGGCCAGATTGGACGAGGCCTTGGGTAAACCTGTACTAGTGGGAGGTGTCCCTGCCTATGGCAGGGGGTTGGAACTAGATGATCTTTGAGGTCCCTTCCAACCTTACCATTCTATGATTCTATGATCTCTGTGTAAGCACCCAGGCATCTGAGAATAGGAGAGTGGATTCATTGCTTGTCACTGACTTGTTCCTACATTCACTGTAGCTATTGTAAAATGAAATATTAGAATTTTTTAGAATTAGAATTAGAATATTAGAATGAGAGTATTTAGAATATCAGAATATTTAGAATATTAGAATTAGAATAATTTAGAATATTAGAATTAGAATATTTAGAATTAGAATATTAGAATATTTAGATTTTTACATGTTAAAGTACTTTGGAGTAAGCTTTACTTCTTTTTCTGTGTTTCTGGTTTTTTTCTAATACATGATCACAGTGAATTTGTAAAAAACTGCTAAAAAAAAGTAGAAAATGTCTTTTCTATGTGGAGATCATATTGCTCTCTTGAATTTACCACATTCTTTCCCCCTCCACTACTTTGTAATGTATGTAAACTCCATATTGTGTTTCAAGACTTGCCCCACTGCTGGTTTGCATTCCAGAATTCCGACAATAATGAAGAAATGATTTATAAATTTATTCAGCATTCTTGTTAAAAGCTGAAATAGATTGCTAAATTGCTTTCTAGACATTAATTTAAAATTGAAATTAATATATTAAATATCACCTAATATATATAATTCAGAAGAAACATAATACCCACTCATGAAACTAGCCTAAAGATGGATTGAATTATTCTGTTGCATTATGCAGTGTGGGTAAAATATTGTTAATTAAAGCAAAACATTAGAACCAAAGGAAATATGAACTCATTAAAACCTAAAATTTTATCTACACATGGCCTGATTCTAATTTACAAGAGTTGATACAAAAAGTGAGTCCCAGGAAAAAACAATCAAACCACACCTCTAATCAAATACAACTGATAGGATTACTATTTCATTGTCTTAAAATGAAGAGAAAAACCAAACAAACCAAACAAACAAACAAACAAAGTTATGTTTACTTGAATTAAGATATTCCTGCTGCTGTTTTCTTTTCCTTTTCATTGGATGATATTTCCAGTTCTGGTGCCCCTATTTTACAAGGTCCTGCAATGACAGGACAAGGGGCAATGGGTTTAAAGTGGCAGAGGGGAGATTTAGACTGGATGTTAGGAGGAAGTTCTTTACAGTGAGGGTGGTGAGGCACTGGAACAGGTTGCCCAGGGAGGTTGTGGCTGCTCCCTCCCTGGATGTGTTCAAGGCCAGACTGGATGAGGTCTTGAGTAACCTGTACTAGTGGGAGGTGTCCCTGCCTGTGGCAGGGGGTTGGAACTAGATGATCCTTGAGGTCCCTTCCAACCTTACCATTCTGTGATTCTATGATTCTATGATTTTCAGAGGAGTTCAGAGAATGAGGAAACGGATGGAGAATATAACATAAGATTTTCTAATTTAACTCCAGATTTGTCGAGTGAATCATTAAGCACTGTAATGGAGGGGTAATTAATTAATGCCAGCAGTGTGCCCAGGTGGCCAAGAAGGCCAATGGCATCCTGGCCTGCATCAGCAATAGTGTGGCCAGCAGGAGCAGGGAGCTCATTCTCCCCCTGGACTCTGCACTGCTTAGGCCACACCTTGAGTCCTGTGTCCAGTTCTGGGCCCCTCAATTTAAGAAGGACATTGAGGTGCTTGAGCATGTCCAGAGAAGGGCAACGAGGCTGGGAAGAGGCCTTGAGCACAGCCCTATGGAGAGAGGCTGAGGGAGCTGGGATTGGTTAGCCTGGAGAAGAGGAGGCTCAGGGGAGACCTTCTTGCTGTCTACAACTACCTGAAGGGTGGTTGTAGCCAGGAGGAGGTTACCTTCTTCTCTCAGGCAAGCAGCACCAGAACAAGAGGACACAGTCTCAAGCTGTGCCAGGGGAAGTTTAGGCTGGAGGTGAGGAGAAAGTTCTTGNGTGATACTGTGATACTGTGATTTTGGGAAGAAAACAACATTTAAAAGAAAAAATAAAACCAAACAGAAACAAAAACCTCAACTAATAAAAAGAAGCCAACAAAATCTGTTCATTTCTCTAAAGCAAATCATACACAACATCACTAAAACTAAGCACAACAAAAATATAATTCACAGAAATCTATTCTTCTTCATGATCTTTCAAGTTTCTCTAACAAAGTCACTCTGGAATTTGGTCTTTCACATGACTGAGTCTGAAACTCAGTGCTTAAAAACTGAGAATGTATTTTAGTAAGGCTCTCTGCTTTCCTCAGCAAAGACTTTATGTAAAGAGATTGGCATTTAAAAATTATTATCTGAAATGCCTCAATACTGGTTTCCCAGTTTCTTTTACAATTCCAGTTAATTAAAGGTAAATTAAATCCAACCATGTCACCTAATTACATCCACACTGCCCATTTTATTACATGTGTCTAAGTAGACAGCATAAAGAATTGCCTTCAATAGAAGAAAAGCAAATTTTTCCTATTTAAACTACATTTTAATTCTTTAACACTCGATAACCACTTAACAGGAGAGGACAAAATTACCTTAAAGAATCAAACCTTCTGTTTTTCAATTAACTTCAAGTAACTTGAAGCTTTTTAATTAACTACACCAGAGCAGTTTATTGCTTTAGCTGGTTCTCTGTGCCTTTGAATCTTCTAAAGTATAAACCCTTTTATGTGGTAATAACATTCCATATAGTTGTTTTTTTTTTTTTAAACAGCATAAAGGTATTGGTTTAGCCTATTTGGTTTAGCCTATTTATGCTTAGCTCTCTACATCTGTTAAGTAAATGTTTTTTTTCTTAAATGAAAGATTAAAACACTAAAGCATTTACTTTGTATGGATAGACATTGTGGATAGTGGATAATACAATCATTCATGGTGCATTAATTAAAGCTGTGTCAGCATCTTCGCACACTCATACAAACCCCAAAAGCAACAACAACAGCAACACAGAAAAAAACCCAACACCAAAACCCAAACCAAACTAAACCAAAAAAAACAAAACCAAAAAACAAACATGATTTTTCAAGTGTTTATAATTCACCCATTGAAAAAAAATTATCTTGGACTTTTCTACTACATCTGGAGTCTAAAATAAATATATCTATAAAGAAGTTTACAAGTTTTGAATGCTTGTCTTGCAGGTGCAAAACAATTTCGATTCACAAATGATTTTTGAGAAGTAGCCACTGGCAATTTTAAACTCAAATATATCCAAAACACTTGAGAAAATCAAGTTCATAAACCCATGTTTTCTGTGAGATTGTGTTAATTGTTGCAAGGGGATGCTGTCATCCTTCACCACCTTTGTGCTTGGCCATGAAAATGCTGGTAAATAGTAGCAATGAGTACATTTGTAACATATAAGCTCTTAAATCTAATAATGTGAAGTGTGATTGATGTATTCTTTTATGATTGCAAGTGTATGTACATTTAACTCTTTGTAAAGGTGTTAAATCAAAACCCTATGCTAAATCAAAGAGCTATGAAAGCCAGTGTGAGTTTGGGCAAATTTTCTCTCTGGGGAGAGCTTGGGCATCAGCTGTGTCTGCTTTCCCACAATACCCTCTTAATGTGGCATAAACGTGGTGTGAAGGGAGTCATTGCACTGATAACAGAGTATCTCACTTGACAGGACATTAAATCTTTTTTTTATTTTATTTTTTTTTTCTGTCTACTAAAAATGGCTGCCAAGTCAAGTCTCTTGGGTGGAGTTTCTTGTAAAAGGACAAACAGATAGATTGAGGAGCCACAAACTAATTCCATGAATTAACAAGCAGGGCTTTGGTTGGTCTGTCCCTGCTACCTCACACAGGCTTACCAGAATGAGGAAATTTGGCCTGTGAAGGCATGGAAGCACTGATCCACGGATCATCACCTTTAGTGCCATACTGTGTTGTTGTGGATGCATAAGGAGTACTGACAAGAGATGTTGCCTACAGTACTTGCCATCTACATAGCTTTCTCAAATCTCTACTTCCTCAGATGGAAAAGAACATCTCTATTAAGGATGAGGTTTTTTTCTGCTACTAAAGTTGGAAATGTGATTATCTTTCAAGAAATATAACCACTATAACTGTCCTGTCCTCACATGTCCTGTATCACAACCCTGTGGTATCAGTATAGGTTGAGGACTGACCTGTTGGAGAGCAGCAAAGGGGAAAATGACCTGGGAGTCCTAGTGGATGGAAGGTTGACCATGAGCCAGCAATGTGCTTTTGTGGTCAGGAGGGCCAATGCCATTCTGGGGTGTATTAGAAGAGATGTGGTTAATAGGTCAAAAGAGGTTCTCCTCCACCTCTCCTCTGCCCTATTGAGGTTGCATCTGGAACACCATGTCCAGTCCCAGGCCACTCAGTCGAAGAAGGACAGGGAACTGCTTGAAAGATTCCAGTAGAGAGCCACAAAAAATTATTAAGGGAGTGGAACATCTTCCTACAATGAGAGCCTGAGGGAGCTGGGGCTCTTTAGCTTGGAGACTAAATGGTGACCTCATTAATGTTTATAAATACGTAAAGGGTGAGTGCCAGGAGGATGAAGCCAGGCTCTGCTGGGTGATGCCCAATGACAGGACAAGGGGCAATGGGTGGAATTTAAGGCATAGGAAGTTCCACATTAACACGAGGAAGCATTTTTTTCATTGTGAGGGTAATGGAACACTGTAACAGGTTGCTCAGGGGCATTGTGGAGTCTTTCTCTCTGGGGATATTCAAGACCTGCCTGGATGTGTTCCAGTGTGACCTGCTATAGGTGATCCTGCTCTGGCAGGGGGAGTTGGGCTAGATGATCTTTTGAGGTCATGTCCAGCCCCTAATATTCTGTGGCTCTGTGATTGTGTCCTGTCCTGTCCTGTCCTGTCCTCTCCACTCCTCTCCTATTCTTATAAATCAACACCATAACACTCTATCACTTTTCAGCTGTTCAATAGAATATCTTTCAGGGATTGATTTATTTTTTTAATTTTTTTTTGTTTGTTTGTTTTCTGATCAAAGTGAACAGATATAGAATCTACCCTACAGAGCAGAATGTTTTGCAAATCACAGGGAACTCAGTCCCTTTTCACACTTATTCTGCCAGCAGGGCAAGGGGGATTCTCCCCCTTTAATCTGCTCTTGTCAGACCCCATCTGCAGTCCTGTGTGCAGTTCTGGAGCCTCCAGCACAGGAAGGACATGGAAGTGTTGGAGTGGTTCCAGAGGAAGCCACAAAGATGCTGAGAAGGCTGCAGCAGCTCTGCTGTGAGGACAGGCTGAGAGAGTTGGGGCTCTGCAGCCTGGAAAAGAGAAGGCTTCCAGGAGACCTTAGAGTAGCCTTCCAGTATCTGAAGGGGCCTCCAGGAAGGCTGGGGAGGGACTATTGACAAGGTCTTGCAATGAGAGGACAAGGGGCAATGGGTTTGAAGTGGCAGAGGGGAGGTTTAGACTGGATGTTAGGAGGAAGTTTTTTCCAGTGAGGGTGGTGAGACACTGGCACAGGTTTCCCAGGGAGGTTGTGTCTGCTCCCTCCCTGGAGGTGTTCAAGGCCAGGTTGGACGAGGTCTTGAGTGTACTTGAGTGGGAGATGTCCCTGCCTATGGCAGGGGGCTGGGACTCGATGATTTTTGAGGTCCCTTCCAACCTTACCATTCTATGATTCTGTGATTCTATATTATTCAGGTTGGAGGATCACAAGGCTTCATATAACATCTCTATGGTCCTACAACATTACTATTAATTTGTTTTCATCTTGACACAAGTGAAGTATTGTGAAGGTCTCTTAAGTAATGTTTTCAAAGCGTGATGCTTAGGGTCATGTGGCAAATGTCCCATTTTGTGATAGAGCAGGCTGGACTAGGAAGACTTTTTTGGGGGATGAATCTAGAAGACTCTGGATGGGATAGAGGTGGTATTGTTGGTGTCATACCTGTCTGTAACTTTTGTGTCTTTATAGAGACTTTTGCCTCCTTTGGAATCTTGACTAGGACAACAGATACGTAGGCACTATCCTCACTGAGTTAACAACAGGGTTTAATTCTGAGCAGCAACATATTTGGGTTTATGAATAAACTTTCTTCCTAGGAATTTTATGAAAGATGATTTCTAAAAACAGGTTTTGTTGCCATAGCATTGAAAGGAAAACCTGTGTTTCTGTGGATGCATAATGCCTACAATTTGAAAGCAAATAATAATAAAGCTAAGAATATATAAAATAATCAATAATGTAGATAAAATAATTAATAAAGTATATAAGATAATTAATAAAACATAGAGAACGATTAATAAAATATTAAAAAATTAATAAAACGTACTACGCAATTAAGGAAAATATATAGATGATGAATAAAATATAACACAATAAATAATATAAGAAAAAGATAAATTAATGAAATTAATAAATATGCAACATAATTAAGGAAAATATATAAATGATGAATAAAATATAACACAATAAATAATATAAGAAAAAGATAAATTAATGAAATTAATAAATATGCAACATAATTAAGGAAAATCTAAAATAATGAATAACATATATAACACAATTAATAATATAACATAATTAAGAAATGGATAAATTAATGAAATTAATAAATATACAACATAATTAAGGAAAATCTAAAATAATGAATAAAATATATAACACAATTAATAATATAACATAATTAAGAAATGGATAAATTAATANCTAAAATAATGAATAAAATATATAACACAATAATACAACATAATTAAGAAAATGATAAATTAATAAAATTAATAAATACACAACATAATTAAGGAAAATCTAAAATAATGAATAAAATATATAACACAATAATATAACATAAGAAAAAGATAAATCAATAAAATTAATAAAATTTATAATTACAATTAATAAATACAATTATTACGTACAATTAATTAAAAACAATATAAATACAATTAATAAAAATATAAGATAATAAAGAGAATATATTAAAAATCAATAATATAAAATTAGTAATAAGAATAATAATATCTAAAATAATTACTAAAACATAGCACATATTAGGTCTCCAGGTGGCAGAGTCTATTGGCACTGTGAGAAAACCTAGTGGGGAACAAAAAAGCTCAGCAAAACTAACAAAAAACCCTCTCACCTTCCCGAATAAATCACATTACTCTGGAAGATGAATGTTTCTTTACTTTTCTGCAACGTACATTTTGGAGGTGACACTAATGTTGTTACACAGGTACGGCACACATCTGTGATACGAACCATGTGAGTTTGCTGTGCCGATATTTCAAAGACTGCTATACATTCACGGAGCTTTTAAAGTCCAGAACGACATCCTGGAAATTTGACAAACACATATTTGACCTCAACCCTTCCTGTGTGGAGTATTCTAGGCCAATTTGTCCCAGTTTTACGGGTTTTTAAATTCAAAGTTGTCAAAGTAACAAAACTCAGAGGTGGCGTTGCTTTAAAACCTTTCAAAACAAAAATGGAGCCCTGCTGTCATTTCCCAAGAAGCAAATGAGATAACACCTGAGTTAAATTTAATATAGTAAATCTAACATCAGAATTGGGAGAAAAACCCACAGTCTAATCCTATTGTTGTCTAGTTGAATGTTTTTCTCATTCTTAAATGTAAAGGAGGAAAAAAATAGTAATGAAAAATAAATTATTCTGATTCATGGTTTCTTTCCACTGTTTGCTGAGCTTTTACACCAGAGGATAAGCTACTGAATCAAGCTTATACTCCTTGCACAAGGGATTTGTGTATATCATAGTGTTCATATATCTTTTTTTACATATGGTGTTCATATATCTGTTTTTTTTTTTTTTTTACATATGAGGCAGCTCATATGTAGATTGACTCTAGAGAAATATGATTTTCAATTCTCTGTGCAGTTTCACCTCTATCATTCATCACTCTTTGTATCTACTGCCATCATCTAAGCTGCTTACCACTGTTGAAGGCCAACCTACTACAATTATGAGGAAAACAACTTGGCATACTGATACTATAGTATCAGAGTGATAGAATCATAGAATCATACAATGGTAAGTTTGGAAGGGACCTCAAGGATCATCCAGCTCCAACCCCCTGCCATAGGCAGGGACACCTCCCACTAGTACAGCTCACTCAAGGCCTCCTCCAACCTGGCCTTGAACGCCTCCAGGGAGGGAGCAGCCACAACCTGCCTGGGAAACCTGTGCCAGTGTCTCACCACCCTCACTGTAAAGAACTTCTTCCTAATATCCAGTCTAAATCTCCCCTCTGCTAGTTTAAACCCATTGCCCCTTGTCTTCTCATTGCAAGACCTTGTCAATAGTCCCTCCACAGCCTTCCTGTAGGTCCCCTTCAGATACTGGAAGGCTACTCTAAGGTCTCCTCAAAGGTCTCCTCAAAGCCTTCTCTTCTTTAGGCTGCAGAGCCCAAACTCTCTCAGTCTGTCCTCATAGCAGAGCTACTGCAGCCCTCTGAGCATCCTCGTGGCCCTCCTCTGGACCCGCTCCAACACTTCCATGTCCTTCCTATACTGAGGGTTCTAGAACTGCACACAGAACAATAGCATGATTGCACAGAATCACTTTATGTGAACATCTTCAAGCCCATATATTAATAATTACCAATAACTGACAATTTGACACCTCTTTACCATGATACCAAGAAAAAAGAACAGCTTTATGATATCTTAAGATATTCAATTCTGATACAGAGCATCATCTTCCAAATGCATCAGAAAATTTTTAAAAATTCTTTTGAAGTGATTTAGTTTTAACACAGAGAGCATCAAGAATTTTTTATTGCAGTCAGGTTCTGCAGATGTTGGTTTATAGAATCATAGAATCATAGAACAGCAAGGTTGGAAGTGACCTCAAGGATTATCTAGTCCTAACTCCTTGCCATAGGCAGGGACACCTCCCACTAGTACAGCTCACTCAAGGCCTACTCAAACCTGGCCTTCAACACCTCCAGGGAGGGAGCAGCCACAACCTCCCTGGGCAACCTGTACCAGTGTCTCACCATCCTCACTGCAAACAACTTCCTCCTAACATCCACTTTCAATCTCTGCTCTGCCATTTCAAGCCCACTGTCCCTTGCCCTGTCATTACAAGACCTTGTCAATAGTCCCTCCCCAGCCTTCCTGTAGCCCCCTTCAGATACTGGAAGGCTACTCTAAGGTCTCCTGGAAGCCTTCTCTTCTCCAGGCTGCAGAGCCCCAACTCTCTCATTCTGTCCTCATAAGGAGAGCTGCTGCAGCCCTCTGAGCATCTTCGAGGTCCTTATCAAAGCATTCTGATACAAAGTACTCTGATATAGAGCATCATCTTCCAAATGTATCAGAAAATTTAAACAAATTTCTTTTTCTCTTGAGGTGATTTAGTTTTAACGTAGACAGCATCAAGAAATTTTCGTTGTAGTCAGGTTCTTCAGATGTTGGTTTATCAAAGCAGTGTGATACAAAGCATTCTGGTACAAAGCATTCAGATACAGAGCATCATCTTCCAAATGCATCAGAAAATTTCCAAACAATTTTTTTTTTTCACTTGAGGTTATTTAGCTTTAACATAGACAGCATCAAGAAGTTTTTATTGTAGTCATGTTCCTCAGATGCTGGCTTATCTTTAAATCCAAACTACTCAGTATTAAATATTATTTTAATAGTACATGTCAGACATTCGCTAGCAAAACCTAATTATCACTGGACATAAGCTTTATAGATCAAAGGCTTAGTTTCCATGGCAGTAGCTAAAATACCCTTTTAAGTAACAGCTCATGTATCAAATCTGCATTGATACTTAAATAAGAAGAATGAGAAACAAATCATATCGACTCTTAAATAAATTCTCAGAAGTTGCCAAGACTTAAGAAAATAAAGTTTGCAAATCCTCAGTGTATTGGTGTAAATAATTCATGTGATTTTAATGTAAATAGCACTAGCAATGCTTGCTAACCAGACTTGCAGTACGTTTGCCTTAGCAGAACAAAGATCTAAACTAGCCTAGAATCGGTGGGGTTTATGAAAAATACTGATAATAGAGATGAACTAAAACAAATCAAAATAAACCCAACAAAAACAAACAAACAAACAAACAAACAAACAAAAAGCAGAACTTTCCTCAGTGATTGTTTATGGAAAATATCTTGGATTTGTAGAACTTGCATGATTTGAGGTTTTCCTGTAATCTTAGCTAATGTCCTGGTAACGTTTTGATGCTCATGAGCAACACATTGTTATGCCTATAAGCACTTTTTCTACATCTTTTTCAGTTTAAGACTCATTAAATCTTTAGCATCCATGAGTAATAGTATCAAAGATGATAATACAGGAGTCACTGTGTCATACAATACCTATAGATTCCACTGCACTACCAAATGGGAGTGAAATTAAAGCCTTCTGTTGAAATGTTGGTTATAGAAAGAAAGAGACTTGCTTAATATTAGTCTTCAGTGAAGCCTTGTTAATAGATACATTCAAATATGCCTATTAACAAAATATTTCCCAAATTACTACTGATTAATTAACGATTTCTTTATTACAATAGATTACTGAAGTGCTTCCACTACAAATCTCAATATAACTGAAAATTTGCACTTTGGTTCTTGGTTGAACACGGAGCTAATATAGCTAAAAATCTCAAATGTCTGCCTAAACTAAGCCTCCTGGGGTTGTGTTCATCCATTTAAATAAGAAACCTAATGATGACAAACTTCAGTCTGAATATTTCAGTGACTAACTTGTTCTCTCAAATCTGGGTATTTTTTTCAGATCTGGATTTTTGTAATTGTTCTTTGTGCTAGTTTGAGGCTAATTGAAATATTTTAATAGAGAAAATTATAGTCTGTGAAAAGAAAACAATTGTGATGTCTACTTCACTCATAGGCTTGCTGAGATGTTTAAAAATCAGAACACAAACATAGATAAGGCACTCTTCTGGAGAGTCTCAGGCTGTCTAGATTCTTGCCTTCTCCTCTCAGTCGAGTAACCTACTAACCACTTTCATTCTAACCCCCCTGGCTGATCCTCCAAGCTCACCTTGCATGTCAAGCAAACTTTGGGGTAAGGTAAAGGGGTGGGGAAAAGGTGGAAGGGTGGTTGGGAGCCCCTCCTCGGGTCTCTGATTTCTGGGAGGGGAGTTGTGTTTCTGTATTACTTT
>VWZE01022348.1:30158-47061 GCA_013396675.1 Eubucco bourcierii
CTTCTCTTGATGCAGCCTAGGACTCGGTTGTCTGTCTGAGCTGCATGTGCACACTGCAGGCTCATGTTGAGCTTTTAATCAACCCAGAGTCCTTAACTTCCAGCCAGCTGAGTCTAGTCTGGCTGATTTTACAAAGTGTGGGGGGCAGGGAACTCCCAAACCATCACATTCTTTTTTTCCGTCACACCTAGAATTAATTGCAAAGGAGGACATGGAATAATCCAGTAACCAATGTGTTGCTGTATAGTACATATTAGCATTAACTAATATAAGAAATAAACATTTTTGCCCATTGTATCGATACTTGCTGGGTTTTTTTTGGGGGTAAGGGTAAGGAGAATTTAGTTTATGCATAAATACAGCACTTCCCTACACTCATGAGTTGTACCTGAGGTCAGGGTTAGGCCATATTTTTCATCTTCTAATTATTTTTTTGCATTGGAAAAAAGAAAAAGACTGGGAAAAAAAAAAAAAAAAAAGACAACTGGAAGTATCCAAAGCTTCATTTTAAAGTGGGGAGAAATCATAGAATATAACATTTTCTGTGGGTATACCTGTGTGTACTTACATGTGTATATCAGAAAGACAGTGAAAGACAGAAGAGAGGCAGATCAAGTGTTTATACTGTGTACACTCAAAATTCACAGCTATAATAAGCACATGGGAAGCAAAAAAACCAAGAGCATATTTATAACATGCAATCATTGTTCTATTGCAAAAATGCAACAGAAAAAAAGATTCTACTGTAACTTGTATGTAAATGCAAATGTCTGAGTTTAATAAAAAAAATTAAAACTCAATAGTAACACAGTATACATGATCAAAACACAGAGCACTTTTCTAGGTTTTTTGAACTGAACTGATAAGCAAACTGGAATACGTTTTGTCAGGAAGGTTTATGTAAAAACATGCCTTACAGAGTAAAAAGTTGCATTAAAAAACAAAGTACCACTCAAGATTTCTTACAGTGGGAAAAAACCAACCAACCAACCAACAAAAGAGAGCAATCTGGTTTGATCTAAATGCTACCAGAATACTGATGTGAACGTCACAGGGAGAATGCACCCCATGGCTCTATCACCTCACTCACATTTGGTCGTACCTTAACCTCATAACTCTACAAGAATCTCTAGGACCAGTTTTCAGATTGTATTGTTATGTATAGATGGTTGCAAAGTTGCATTCAAGTAACATACATTATACCACTGATATAAGTAAGCAGGAATTTTTTTGTGAGTTCACACTTGCACTTTGAAGCTGTAAAAGCAAAGTACTGCTGATTATGGTTTTAAAGTCTAAAAGTCATTTTCCTACTGGCTTAAATTTAAGAGAGAAAAAAAAAAAAACCATGCATGTTTCTATTTATTAGTTCTTTGAAATTACTTTCTATTAATTACAGTCTGACCCTGCCATTAAGGAACAGTTGTTGGAGCCAAAGAATAACTTTGCTCCCCAAGTGCACGAACTGAACTACTCCAGTATTCAGGCACAAGAGGAGGCACAATGAAATTAGATTCTCTCCCTGTAGGGGGTAGACGTTCACCGCTGTCTGATACTAGCGACTAGAAGTCTAAATATGTCTTCTGAGATGCTTTTAAAAAAGCCTTTCTAAACTTCCAACTTCATCCCTTCTAAATGGTCATATTTAGAAGGTTGCTGTTAAGAGACTGGATGCTTTTCTGCTACAGAATTAGGCTAACTGGTATCATGCACAAAGGATAACTACAGCAGGCTAAAGCCATGGCTAATTAAGAAGACCATATATATTTGTCTGTCCAAGAGTGAAGAAAATTACTCTTCTGCAGAAAGGGATACTACTGAAAGCATTTTATAGGCATAACTGGGCAGAGTCATTTGCTCCGCTTCCAGTGCTCACAACAGCCACCAACCTGGGTAAATTAAGCCTAAAGTTTTATAGTCATAACTGTGCAGAGTCATTTGCTCCACTCCCAGTGTTCATGACAGCCACCAACCCAGGTAAATTAAGTCTAAAGTGAGAAGTGTCATCTCATTGGATACTCCAGACAATAAATTCCAGCGTACTTCTGGTATGTATTCTTACACTGTGTCATTATCTACTCGAGACACCAGCAAACCCTTTTTATGTTGCCTGTGTTTATTTCTCAGTTAGAACATTTTGTGGGCATATTCTTTTACGTTGGCTGACATTCCACCTGAAAGTCCACTACAGCAAGCTCTTTAATGTGCTTCAGGGTGTACACTAAACAGGCTTTCAATAGCAAAGCAAAAGTCTGGTAGAAGGCTCGAAGAGTATGTGTGTGCTAAGATCAGATCTTGCCTTCAAGTTCAAGCACAGTTTAACAGTGAATCCAAAGTTGTAAATGCAAAGTAAAGGTGGTTTTAAGGCTGCTTTAAACCAAGCATGAAAGAGTCTGGAGTAGAGATTCTATACATCTGGTTTTAATATGCTTCTTGCATTTTAGACAAGTAACCTTCTTTTTTTTTTTTTTTTCCCAAGTTTTACTATCACTGAAGTTGATATTGTTTGTTTGTTACTTTGCAGTTTGGCAACAATTTCAGTACATTTGAATCAATAGTTTGGAAAACAAAATAATTCACCTTTCTTTTTCAGATCAAACTACTTCTGGTTTTTAATGTCTAACGTTTCTAATTCTTGCTTGTTTCTTTCTCTCTTCTCCCCCTACTCCCCCTACTACATTAGAAAAAAAAGAAAAAAAGCACTTTAGAGTATTTTCCTTTATTTAAGGATTTTTGTCTATACATTTTATAATAAAAATGATTAAAAGCTACTTCTGCTTAGTAATCAGACATTGTACAGACATGTATCTTAATTAGGTATGGACCTATGTGTTACTGATACCATTATATAGCTCAGTTTTAGATAAGAAAGCTACTGCAGACCATCTGTATGGTCTGAACAATCAGGCTGAAGTGGCAGGACAAGGGCATGGTGTAAAATGAAACAGAAAGAAATACACAGGGGATCTGCATGCAAACATTATTCTGCTTCATTTCTGCACCAGCCTTTAGAGGATTCCCTCAAAAGTAAACAGAGTTAATTAATTCCCAAGGAAAAGAAGTAAACACACATTTTCCACTTACTGTGAGCTCTGCTTTGTCGGTGCACTGGAGAGAAGAGACAGTTCTGCAGCACTCACCTAGATCCAGGTTGCTTTCTAAATTAGTCGTACATGTAGACTGGAGGAAGCTCATTGACTTTTTAACTGTGCAAAGAGCAACTCATCTCACTGCTGCTAGACAATCCTTCAGGATACTGTACTGAACTTCAGCACAAGAGCACAGCATCTATTACACTTGAGGCTCTACCATTTCACCTACACCTGGGTGGATCTATCAAGCTTCATCTCTATTAGGGCGGTTTGACTATGCGGTTTGAAAAAAAAAAAAAAAGAGAAAAAGAGAGGGGGGAGAAAGGGTGAGTGAGAGAGAATAAAGGGCTTGCCGTTGTCACACTTGTTTCCTATTAAAGAGCCTTACGGTGGATTGAGTAATTGTGTACGAAGGTAGTCTGGCTGGCAGATGTGTGCAGCCCCAGTGGAGCACTAGATTCAAGGCAGATGGGTTGTACCAGGGCGCAAACAACACTGGAAAAAGAGAGGCGTGATTAGAACAGCAGGCCGCCAGTTTACAGTGCTAGGAGTGAGGATAGCATGAAAGCTCCCAGGACCTAAAGCTCCCTAAAATGGGAACTGTACAGGCATGGGCAAACTACAATAAAACTATCCTGATAAAACGCAGCAGATGATCAAATCGACCAAGTCGTGCAATACTGAAACCGTCCTGATTATTAATGAGCCTCTTTCCCCTCCTCCTCCTTGCAGGCACTTACATTAGAATTACTCAGTTACAAAGAACATGAGGATGGGTTTATTCAAAACAGAATCCTGGGCTACTGTATAGTCTGAGGCGTCTTTTGGAAATGGATTAGAGTTACTTTGAGGGCTTTACATTGTCTATCAGGTCTGGTTCTGTTTAAAAGAAAAAGAGAAGCTGAGTGGTGGGACTGAATCTGCCATTAGCAGTTATTTCTGAGAATGGTTGAAACAGATTATCACAGAAGTGAACAAGGAATCTTTATTATAAACTTCTGTCTGACATGCATAGAGCCAAATCAGCCCTGGTATAACCTCATCAGTGTATGTCAGGCATGATTTTGCCTTGCTGCCTCTCCCAGGTTATTGAAAACTTGCTACAGCAGATGGTCGGGGAATCCCTGTTATCACAACAATGATTGGTAATAGTACATGTTAAGCTCCTGTGCAGCCAGGACAGAAGGGCTACTTGGATAGTACTGAGATGACCTCAACTGCAGAGCTCCTACATGTGAGCTCATGTGTGCACCAGTTGTCTATTGTGAGGTTCAAGTAGGTCTTAAACAATGTTTGCCGGCTTCTTGATGAGCTACTGCTCAGAAAAGATGAACTTGATGTGATTCCCACAGCGAATTTCTACGGTGATTTTCTCACTAACAGTGAAAAATACCACAGTACACATGCCTGCATATGAGCTGATCAGTCTGGGATGCCTTTGTGGTCAATTGAGAAACAAGCATTTGTAGAAGTCAACAAGTATGAGCCTTTGCAGTTATCTAAAAGAGGTCAAGTGAATCACATCCTGGTCCAAGCGATTATGTTTTAGATTTGGCTAAGTAAGGTAAATCCCATACCAGTCCTCAATCAGTTTAAATTAGCACTGATGATTATAGTGATGGTGATTTATAAGAATTGAGATGAAGATTATACAGCCTAAAACAATACCACTCCAGTACTCCAGGATGCCACTGCAGGATACTATAGTACTTATTTATTGTGTATGAGGAATGTTGGTCCTTAATATCTACCAGCTGTTTTCTCAGGGCCTTCAGACAAGAATGGTTCATATACAAATTCCAAGGAATATTTCTGATATAAGCTCTTGTTATTAATTTTTCAATAAGACTCATTCATATCCAGGTAAAAGGAACAGCAAAGGGAATGTAAAAAATGGCAAATATTTTTTTCTTTACATAGCAAACCTTTTTTTTTTTTTCTTTTTTTTTTTTTCTTTTTCCCCACATGTCCTACAATTGTTTTACCACATTGAAAGTTTCAGAGGTAGATATTTTTCATTGCTCCCTCAGTATAAGAAGCTAGATAGTAGGGATACTCTTCTCTCCTAATGAATTTTCTTAGGCACACAGAAGAAATGAAGCAGAAGTTAGGGACTGAACTTTAACATCCACATATGGGAGTTGTCTACACCTAGAGTTCATAGAATCATAGAATGACAGGAGCTAAAGGGTGTGATGGTTTGGGAGTTACCCACCCCCCAACACAATGAAATCATCCAGACTAGACTCAGCTGGATGGAAGTTAAGGAATGAAGCTTTATATTCACAGCTTAGCACAACATACAAGCAGATATCTACAATACATTACAAATATTTACAGAAATATACAGAAATAGACAAGTTAAAGGTAATACAGAAACACAACACCCCTCCCAGAAATCAGAACGCTCAGCAGGGGCTCCCAACCACTTTTCCACCTTCTTCCCACCCCTCTACCTTATTCCAGAGTCTGCCTTACATGCAAGGTGAGCTAGAAGGATTGGCAAAGGGGGTTAGAAGCAAAATGATTAGTTGGGTTGCATAAAACCAGGCAGAGTAGCAGAAGCCCAGGGAGAAAACACAGACACTAAACTCTGACAGACAGAAACTCTTGTCTATGTTTGGTTCCTTGCTTTTATACATCTCAGCAAACCTACGAGTGAAGTAGACATCACCACTGTTTCCTTTTCACAGCCTATAATATAATTTCTCTCATCAAAATATTCTGATTAGCCTCAAACCAGCAAAAAGAGACCTTGAAAGATCATCTGGTCCAACCTCCCTGTCAGAGCAGGATCACGTAGAGCAGATCATGCTGAAGCAGGTCCTGACAGTTCTCAAATATCTCCAGAGAGGGAGACTGCACAGCCTCCTTGAGCAGCTGGTTACAGTGCTCTGTCACCCTCACAGGGAAATAATTCTTTGTCCTATTCACATGGAACCTCCTATGCCTCGACTTCTGCCCTTTGTCTTGTCACTGGGCATCACTGAGAAGAGGCTGGCTCCATCCTCCTGTCAATAGCCCTTACATATTTATAAACATTAATCAGGTCACCCCTCAGTGTCCCCCTTTCCAAGCTAACAAGATCCAGTTCCATCAGGCTCTCCTCATAACAAAAATGTTCAACTTCCTTAATAATTTTTGTGGCTCTCTGCTGGACTCTCTGAAGCAGCTCCCTGTCCTTTTTGAACTGGGTGGCCCAGAACTGGACACAATACTCCAGATGAGGCCTCACCAGGGCAGATGTGCTGGTTTGAGGTTAATTGGAATATTTTAATAGAGAAAACTACGCTATAGGCTGTGAAAAGAAAGCATGGTGATGTCTACTTCACTCATACGCTTCCTAAGATTTGTTTTGGGAAAGGATAGTAAACATAGCTAAGGCATTCTCTGTCTGTCTCTCTCTGGGGACACAGCACAACATCTGGGGCGGTCTAGCAGCTTCTGGTTCTGGTTCCTCTGCTGATTAATTTTGACTAACCACTTTTCTTCTAACTCCCCTGGCTGATCCTCCTAATTTACCTTGTGCGTAAGGCAAACCTTGGGGTAAGGTAGAGGGGTGGGGAGAAGGTGGAAGGGTGGTTGGGAGCCCCTCCTGGGGTCTCTGATTTCTGGGAGGGAGTTGCGTTTCTGTATTACCTTTAACTTGTATATTTCTGTAAATACTCCTGTCTGTGGTGTATATCTCTGCTTGTACATTGTGGTGAGCTGTAAATAGAGCTTCAGTCCTTAACTTCCAGTCTACTGAGTTCTAGTCTGGGTCATTTTACGAAGTGTGGGGGGCAGGGAACTCCCAAACCATCACATCAGAGTAGAGGGGAAGGAGAACCTCCCTCAACCTACTAATCACACCCCTTCTAGTATACCCCAGAACAACATTTACCTTCCTAGCCACAAGATCACACTGCTAGTTCATGGACACAGTTAGAAGGCATCTAAATTTAACATTCATCAAAAGTCTTAAATCCTGAGTCTGGTAGTAGCTGAATGCCTCAGACCTCATAACGTTGAGCAGTTTTTTGTCCAATGAATGCCTAGATTTTTTAATTCCTTGAAAAGTGGACCCCCCCAGTACAGGAAGGACATGGAATTGTTGGAGAGGGTCCAGAGGAGGCCATGAAGATGTTCAGAGGGCTGCAGTAGCTCTGCTATGATGACAGGCTGAGAGAGTTGTGGCTCTGCAGCCTGGAGAAGAGAAGGCTTCCAGGAGATCTTAGAGTAGCCTTCCAGTATCTGAAGGGACCTATAGGAAGGCTGGGGAGGGACTACTGACAAGGTCTTGTAATGCCAGGACAAGGGGCAATGGGTTTAAAGTGGCAGAGGGGAGATGTCAGGAGGATGTTCTTTGCAGTGAGGGTGGTGAGACACTGGCACAGGTTGCCCAGGGAGGTTGTGGCTGCTCCCTCCCTGGAGGTGTTCAAGGCCAGGTTGGAGGAGGCTTTGAATGAGTTGTACTAGTGGGAGGTGTCCCTGCCTATGGCAGGAGGTTAGAAATAGATGATCCTTGAGGTCCCTTCCAACCTTACCATTCTATGAGTCCATAAGTGAGAGATTTGCATTCAATGTAGAACCATTTTGTCAGACTGGTGATAGAGTAATATTGTAAAAAATGAATCTCAGTTAGGTCCAGACCCAAAATTGTACAGTTTTGGTTTTGTTTTTTATTTTTACAAATTTTTAGCGATGATGACTGACTTATGTAAAGTTCAGGAGAAAACTAAAAGTGCCTGTGCCTTCTCTGTGCTCCTTATCCAAACACAGGGAGTCACTGGAGAACAGCATACTGCTCCTTTGAGAAGTCATTGGTTTATCTGGAGTTTTTCCTCATCTGTTGATACATAAATTAATATATCTATTATTGAGAAACTGCCATGGGGTTCTGACTTGGCCTTTATATTTTAAATAAAAATTTTCTTCAGGAAATTTGTGGTTTGCCATTTAGTTCTTCTCATACAGTTTTATTTGGCTTCTGGTAAGAGAACCTTCCAGAATGACAGGGATGATTCCTCTCTTACTTATTCCTCTGCAGTTCAGTGACTTCAGGATAAGCCCCTTCCTGACATCTCCAAGAGTGTTAGGATGGCTCTGTTGTCTATGAAACTGCAACATGACCACCCACTATTAAACAGATGTTCCCTGGCTCAAAATATAAATATAGTCTGGAGCACAAAGTTGGCTGTGATTTATTTAGGTAACTGTGACCTTGTATGGAAATAGCCTCACTTTTAAATCTTTTTTGGCAAATTTTTTTTTTATTTACCGTTTTTTATTTTCTCTTGGAGTAGGAAAGGGTTTTCTCTTCATATAATTATATTGAGATTTGCCTGAGTTACAGCACATGGAAAATGATGTCTTCAGAAAAATATAAGCAGAATAAAAAAAGTTAAAAAAAACCCAACAAACAACTGGGTTCATATCCCTCATTTAATGAAATCATTCAGGTTACAGTCTGTATCTCAGTAAACTAAATGAAACCCCTAACATTCAGTCAATATTTCACACAGAATATGTCTAAAACATCTCAAGAAATGCCCCTCTGCATTACTGGTGTTGCCAGAGGACTAATGCTCTGGCAGCACACTGGTGGCATAATTGTAATTGTAATGGGAAGGCAAAAGGAGGCTGAATAGCGTCAGGAAGAGGTTCAGTGAGTTGGCTATGAAATTGTAGACTTGAAGGAGTTGTCAAACCAGGCACTTCATTGGCATCACCTCTCTGATGAAAGAAGCCTAGTCTTTGTATTAGGAATGGGTAGAAAAGCTCACAGAAATTACACAGCTCTTAAGAGAGTGGTACCAACTCCAGAACTTAGTGGCTACTTTGGTGGTTAGCCTGGTGTGATGGTTCGGGAGTTCCCTGTCATCCCCCCCAACTTTGTACTATGACCCAGACTAGACTCAGCCAGCTGGAAGTTAAGGACTGAAGCTCTATTTACAGCTCAGCACAGTGTACAAGCAGAGATAGACACTATAGACAGGAACAGTTACAGAAATAGACAAGTTAAAGGTAATACAGAAACACAACTCCCCTCCCAGAATATCAGAGACCCAGGAGGAGCTCCCAACCACCCTTCCACCTTCTCCCCACCCCTGTACCTTACCCCAAGGTTTACCTTATGCACAAGGTAAATTACGAGGATCGGTCAGGTGGGTTAGAAAGAAAAGTGGTTAGTGAAAATTAATCAGCAGAGGAGCCAGAGCCAGAATCTGCTAGACTGTCCCAGAAGCTGTTCTCCCAGCAAGAGACAGAGAGTGATTATCTATGTTTTGGTCATTGTTCCCAAGCAATTTTTCAGCAAGCGTATGAGTGAAGTAGACATCACCATGTTTACTTTTCACAGCCTATAGTCTGGTTTTCTCTATTAAAATATTCTAATTAGCCTCAAACCAGCACACCTGGAGAAGAGAAGGCTTCCAGGAGACCTTAGAGTAGCCTTCCAGTATCTGAAGGGGGCCTCCAGGAAGGATGGGGAGGGACTGTTGACAAGGTCTTGTAATGACAGGACAAGGGGCAATGGGTTTGAAATGGCAGAGGGGAGACTGAAACTGGATGTTAGGAGGAAGTTGTTTGCAGTGAGGGTGGTGAGACACTGGCACAGGTTGGCCAGGGAGGTTGTGGATGCTCTCTGCCTGGAGGTGTTGAAGACCAGATTGGAGGAGACCTTGAGTGAGCTGTACTAGTGGGAGGTGTCCCTGTCTATGGCAGGGGGTTGGAACTAGATGATCCTTGAGGTCCCTTCCAACCTTACCATTCTATGATTCTATGATTCTAAATCAATGGTGGAGGTTCCTTCATGACACAATACTTCTGTTCAAGTCATTCTGTGTATACATTAGATCAGACTCCAGTGTAAGAATTGCAGGTTACACACTGAACAAGTGTAATTATTTCTAGAAAATTCTATGTGTGTGTTGGTCAGGTTTGTTTTTTTTTTCTTATTTAGTTTGTTTGTTTGTTTAGTTTTTGTGGTTTGGTTTGGTTTTGGGGGTTTGGTTTATTTTTTTGGGGTGTATGTGGGTGTTGTTTTGTTTGTTTTTCAGAAGAGATGAATTCTTGGGGAAAATCATGCAGAAATGTGTAAGGGAGGAGAAATAAGTTTTTGGGGAGCAGACTTACATTGTTAGGAGAACTCATCCTACCCCATCTGTTCCCAAGCTGTCTGTGATGTAATAACCTGTCTTTAAAGATCCATACAGCCCCCACACTACTATAAATTGAATGTCTCTGACTTGGGCCAAGAGATTTAAGCTGCTCTCAAATTGGTTTTTGAGCCTGGATAATGAGTTGTGTCAGCTGGATGTAAGCGGAGGAGGGAGGACAGCACCCATAACCTTGACTACACCTTGCTGCTCTAGGAAGAGTTCATGGCCAGGGTTGGACTTTGGGGACAGCAGTCTTACCTTTGTTAATTACTTAAGTGTCCCAAGATACCTTTTTAGAAGGTCTACCCTCAGACAAAACTCTGATCATTTCACTCTCTTTATGCAAACTTACAGTTTTAATATGAGAAAGCACTTATACCGAAGGCCCTGACAGGCCAATTTATTTTCCCAGGTTTCTGGCTGAGGGCTTGAGATGATGTCACATAAGAATTTTAGCAAGAATTTCTAGAAATCAAACCCAGACACTTTCTATTGTGAGACTGTTCATTGAAAAAAAGATCAGAATTTTGTAGTTAGATAAATAGTGTGGGAGAAATAAATCGCACCGAAACTCGTGATTCATTCTGCAATAACAAAATGTGATGAATATTCAGTAACACTGAGTTGTACCAGGGAGTGCATAGCCCTGACTCAAAAGTGATGGGAGGCAGTGGAGGGGAGATGATGCATAGGCATCATGTAACCACATTGCATGGTCTTGGACCATGCCCACACCAATGAGTGATAATTGGGATTGTCACCTCTAAAAACAGTTACTGTAGATGTGGACGAACTTCAAATATAGAGATCACTAGGGTCAGAGGTCTAGGGCATGCTAGAGGCAAACCAGATGGTTTAAAATGTTTGTGAGCTAATGGAACAAAACTAACCAGTTGGTGTAAGTATGTATTTGAAACTAGCCAGATGATTTGGGAATTGCTGAGTGTGCTCCAAGAGGAGCACAGAAGGGGAGAGAAGAGATGATAATTAAAGCCTTCTTGCCCTGTTATGAAAACAGTTTGCCTATGAGAGGTAACAGGCCAGGTTTTGCAAATGTGGTTTTGCCCAAATCTTGGACAATCTGATAGCTTGGCAGTTCTGATAGGTGCCATTGCTTCCCTTCTCTTGAATGAGGAGGGAGGGAGGAGCTGTGAGCTGAAGGCAACAGGGATTCCCTTTTGGCAGTAGTGATCCGTGACATTGGCTCATAACACCTCACAAAACCTCATCTTCAGTTTTAGTCACTTTTTACTGCCGCAAAAGATGTATTAAACTGCTCAGAGCTTTCCTAAATATGAGCTGAATATCATCCAAACCCGGGGCTTAGCATTATTCCATCAGAAGCTTTTTCTATCGGTTTTACAGCCACAACAATTGCAGAATGTGGTCTATTTCTGTACTAATGCCTTTAATCACCGAATGAAGATTTCATTTGTGAATTAAACTGTTTGACAAGAGAACATGAAAAAAAATAATTGCAATACACTTACAGAATGCAGGATTTGCTAAAATGTTAGCAGAGAGAACATGTTCATAAGTTTTTACTACTGTCTTCTAGTGGAGGCGCTTAGGGAATTACATCATGGTGACTCGTTCCAGCAAGAACACAGATATGTCTTTTGAGTTGTTTTTTCAGCAATTACCTGTGGTTACTGGTAGGTAATAAATATTTCTGCAGTGACTTATTGCTGTGCTTCTTAGCAGTGCTGGTACACTTGGCTTGCTGTGCTCTTGCTGCTCACCAGTTCCATCAAGAAATCCGAAGTTCAGATTTAAGAGTGAAAAAGAGAACAAAGCAGAATGTTTTAGGATTCATTTCTTTGGGTTGATGAAAAGCTCAACATGAGGCTGCAGTGTGAGTGCAGCCCAGACAGCAACTGAGTCCTAGGCTGCAACAAGAGCAGTGTGTTCAGCAGGGAGAGGGAGGGGATTCTGCCCCTTTGCTCTGATCTCATCAGACCCCATCTGGAGTCCTGTGTGCAGTTCTGGAGCCCTCAGTACAGGAAGGACATGGGAGTGTTGGAGCGGGTCCAGAGGAGGCTATGAAGATGATGAGAGGGCTGCAGCAGCTCTGCTGTGAGGACAGGTTGAGAGAGTTGGGGCTCTGTAGCCTGAAGAAGGCTTTGAGAAGACCTTAGAGTAGCCTTCCAGTATCTGAAGGGGGCTANTAGCCTTCCAGTATCCGAAGGGGGCTACAGGAAGGCTGGGGAGGGACTATTGACAAGGTCTTGCAATGACAGGACAAGGGGCAATGGGTTTAAAGTGACAGAGGGGGTATGTCAGCAGAAAAGTTCTTTACAGTCAGGGTGGTGAGACACTGGCACAGGTTGCCCAGGGAGGTTGTGGCTGCTACCTCTCTGGAGGGGTTCAAAGCCAGGTTGGAGGAGGCCTTGAGTGACCTGTACTAGTGGGAGGTGTCCCTGCCACTATGACAGGGGTTGGAACTAGATGATCTTTGAGGTCCCTTCCAAACTTACCATTTTATGATTCAATGATACTATGATTCACCTAACCCTCCTCCTTCCAGAGCCCTGGTTAAACATATTTCTTTTCTTTAAAGGTGGACAAAGTGCAGACTAATAAGATGGGTCCTGTTTATACAGAGGACCCTTCTGTTTCAGTCCAAACTTACAGATATCACCCTCTACCTCCATCATGATATTTCAGAAAGCTCAAAATAATTCTACAGACATGAAGATCTTCAGTGAACACCTGCAGCCTTACCCCTTTATATTTTTTTCCTGATACAATTTCCAAATTGAAAAAAGCAGTGGAAGATCATGGTGGGGTTGGGTGATCTTGCGTATATTGCTGTATTTTATTGCTCCTTATTCTCACCATCTGTCAAAAGGCAATGATACTGCCCTCCAGAAAGGTGTCTTGAGATTTATGGATGGCAAATACAGAACAAGCAGTAGTTTTTATTATATTACAAGGTGGGACTTCCACATGCTTAGTTAAATGTCACAAAATGCATACTTCAGAGGTTTCTGTATTTTTAATAGCAATGTCCTTTTCCTGCAATTCTTACAGCACAGAAGGCAGAAAAGGGAGGGAGAAATTAACGACCACTTTCTCACTATTTTAAATTAACATAGATCTGCCAAACTGAACTGTGTGCTAAGAACTGGGATTTCCTCACTTTTACCACATACAGAAATTCTCTTCCTCTTTGAAGATCTGCTTCTTTGATGTCATCAGGGGAAATTTGTTTTTTGGTCCTTTAAGTCATGATATTAATGTTTCAGTAAATAAAAATACTAATATATAATTTTTCCTTCACCCTACTTTCCAAATTTTGCATACGTGGAGCTGCTGAAGCAAGAAACTTAATTTGTGATTTTTTTTTGGCCTATTTATGTGCAAATGTTCAATAAGACTGAAGTAAATCTTAAGGCCTTTTCACAGAGGAAATTTCATGTGGAAGTGGAAGCTGTTTCTCATTGTTCAAATTCTTACTCTACAGTAATTTCACATTTCAGAGTGGCACGTTACATCTGTCATTTTATTTATGTCATGGAACCCTACAAGGCAAATGCAACCTATTTAGTAAGTCCAGATTTTTCTACGACCACAACTTAAAAGCACAGGAAGTTTAGTTTCTTTAACTTACCATTTACTTCTCTCGCCCTCCATTCATAATTTAGTGGCCTTGTTACTACCTGGGTTCCCACAGAGATTTCGCATTTTGACCCTTTCTACTTGCAGTTTATATGGTATTATTCTCTTGTTTCTACTGACCAATTCTCCTTCAAAATCCTCCCACTTTGGCCTCCACACTTGGGTTTTTCCCTAGTTTAGATAATGAATAATTCCTGTTTGGAGTTGCCAAATCTTATTTTGGAACCAAAATGAAACACTTGAGGTTTGGTGTTTACTTGAAATTCAACTCAGTCTCCAAGAGGCCTTGGTGGTCGGACAGAACGGGTTCAGATTCATAGAATCATAGAATGGTAAGGTGGGAAGGGACCTCAAGGATCATCTAGTTCCAAGCCCCTGCCATAGGCAGGGACACCTCCCACTAGTACAGCTCACTCAAGGCCTCCTCCAACCTGGCCTTCAACACCTCCAGCGAGGGAGCAGCCACAACCTCCCTGGGCAACCTGTGCCAGTGTCTCACCACCCTCACTGCAAACAACTTCCTCCCAACACCCAGTTTGAATCTCCCCTCTGCCACTTCAAACCCATTGCCCCTTGTCCTCTCATTGCAAGACCTTGTCAATAGTCCCTCCCCAGCCTTCCTGTAGGCCCCTTCATTCCAACATTAGCCTGACCAAATTCAGGTTTAACATTTCAGAACAGTGTGTGTCTTTTCCAGACAAAAGGGATGTCATTGCCATCTTGATTTACTTACATTTGCTTTTTATTAACTTTTCTCACCTTTGTTGTGTTTTCTTAAACTTCATTTAATTGATTTGATTAATTTTAATTGATTGATTCATTAATTAATTAACCTCCTTCTTTACAATGGAGAATGTGATACTCCAACCTCAAGAATCTTAGATTTTACAATCCTGCAGGCTCCTCTCCATTCTTTCCTAAAAGTTCTGTCTGCATTACTAATTGCTTCTAAGTCAATTTCAAGTCTCTGTACTTCATGTCATTGAATGACATAAAGCTAATTTTGACACTCCCCTCCCCCCCCACGTGTCAATCCATGTATAGCTGAGAGATCTATACCCCCAGGAGGTATGTTTGATGAACATGAGGAGTTTGCATTAACTCCTCATTTCTAAACACTGAATTTAATCATACCACGTTTAAATCAGTATGTTCAGTCATACAGTTAGTTACATCTTTTTTATACAGCCTGGAGCTGATTTTGACTGGAATAGAGTCATTTTTTTTCTGATGTGATCTACCCACCCTTCTCATCCCTTCCTCTTCTGCTATCTCACTGAAGCAGGGCACTCCTGAATAACAGGACACATTTAGCTATACTTCCTTAAAAACTGTTCACAGTAGGAACTCAGTTTTCAGAGTCCAGAACAAATGAAATACAACTTTTTATTAGGGCCATATTATACTTCACAGAAATACTTCTAATACATGCATGTATGATAAATACTTCTAACACCTAAATTAAGATAAATCCAGGGCAGCACGAAAATAACAGACAAAACAATGAGCTCTTTATACCTTGCCACATTTAGACAGAGGCTAACTGGATGTTTTAAACTTGTCTGCCAAACTTAAGCAGCCAAAATCTGTAGAAATTACCTCTACAGAGGTAAGAAAAGTGATGGGTTACAAAGCGATGCTCTTCAGGCATCTGGAACACCTATTTTAAGAAGGGTTTAAGATTGCAATGAGATGCTTCCAGGAGACCTTAGAGTAGCCTTCCAGGATCTGAAGGGGGTCTCCAGGAAGGCTGGGGAGGGACTATTGACAAGGTCTTGCAATGACAGGACAAGGGGCAATGGGTTTAAACTGGCAAAGGGGAAATTGAAACTGGATGTTTGGAGGGAGTTTTTTGTAGTGAGGGTGATGAGACACTGGCACAGGTTGCCCAGGGAGGTTGTGGTTGTTCCCTCCCTGGAGAAGTTCAAGGCCAGGTTGGAGGAGACCTTGAGTGACGTGTACTAGTAGGAGGTGTCCCTGCCTATGGCAGAGGGTTTGGAACTGGATGATCCTTGAGGTCCCTTCCAACCTTACCATTCTATGATTCTATGCTTAATGCCTAGGAGAAAAGTCCTTTTAGATGGACAGACTCAGAAGTCAGCATTTTCTTGTCCTTGCTTCACTCTTCCTTCCCTACTTGCCCAGAGCACTGTATGCACTTCTCTAACCTATTTAAGGGTAAACTAATCCTGAAAAGTAAGCTACAATNCAGCACTGTATGCACTTCACTACCATGATCTCTAACCTATTTAAGGGTAAACTAATCCTGAAAAGTAAGCTACAATTCTGCATCTCCAGACTATTCAGACACAGCTATGTAGCTCAACCAGCTTTGAGGTGGTTGTTTTCCTGTTTTGGGGTATAAATGCATTTCCTTTCTCTTCTTGCAAGCAGGTTGTGAAAACACCCAAAGCACTGCATGTTTCCTAAGATTGTGCATCACCACCAACACAATCAGGATTATGTTTCAAAGAATTTGTCTCGCAGATTAATGGAGCCAAAGTTTCCATACAGATAGAAGTAAATATTAGAATTATTCATGCTAGAGTATCTTCTCTTTCCCCCCCACTCCTTTTTACTGCTCCCTCAGAAGCTTTTGTGCACATACTACAAGTGTCCAAACAAATTGAAACCTCCTGCTTCAACTAGTGTCTTGGCAAATTTCTCTCTTCCTGGAGTTCATTCAGGATTTGCCTGACTTTGTCTGTAGTAGAATGGCATCCAGACAAACCTCCACCTCTCAAGCCAGACTTCTGACACGTTTTTAAAAGCAAAGGCAGCATTTAGGAAACTGTGAGTAGGCATAATTGTTTAAAGCAAACTCATGTTTCTTTCTCCAATGGGACAGATTTAAAGTTTAATACACTCAGTGGAAAGACCCTCACAGGTATGAGGGACTATTACTGGCATCCCTTTCATAATGCAGATCCAGGAATGTAGAGGTAGTTACAAAATAATGTCGTTATTCTGATTGTAAATGAATACAGTTTGTAATTTCTTAAAAAATAAAAATAATGAAAGGGAGGAAGGAAGGAAGGAAGGAAGGAA
>VWZE01022350.1:0-60984 GCA_013396675.1 Eubucco bourcierii
AGAGGAATCCCACCAGCCTGGGTAGGCAGAGGAATCCATCATCCTGGAGCTCTGCAGCTCTAACTGGAAGGTTCTCAGTGGTTCTTTGGTGTCTGTGCTGCATCCAGCAGGTTTCCTGGCTGTGAGCAGGAATGCAGCAGTTGCTGAGGCAGGCAGCAGGATTCAGAATGCCAGCTCCCTGCTCTGCTGGGGCCAACAGCTGTGAGCAGAGCCAGCCTGAACCTGTGCCCCCAGAGTGCCAAAGCACATAGCAAGCTGGCACTGCTGCTGCCAGGAAGGTTATCATGGAATCCTTTAGCTGGCAAAGCCCTTTCAGCTCCTCCAGCCCAACCAGTCTTCAGCTCTGCCAAGGCTGGGGCTGAGCCATGGGCCTCAGCACCACAGCTCTGCCTCCTGGAAAGACCTCCAGGGATGGGCATTCAGCCATCTCCCTG
The DNA here is from genome assembly GCA_013396675.1 of Eubucco bourcierii. Lineage (NCBI taxonomy): Eukaryota > Metazoa > Chordata > Aves > Piciformes > Ramphastidae > Eubucco > Eubucco bourcierii. The sequence goes on from VWZE01022350.1 coordinate 435, forward strand.
GGCAGCCTGGGCCAGGCCTTCAGAACCTTTTCAGGGAAGAAGTTTCTTCTCATGTCCAACCTAAACCTCCCCTGGGGCAACTTGAGGCCATGAACTCTTGTCCTGTCATTTGTTCCTAGGGAGCAGAACCCAATCCCCACCTGGCTGCAGCCTCCTCTCAGGGAGCTGCAGAGAGCAATGAGCTCTGCCCTCAGCCTCCTCTTCTCCAGGCTCAACACCCCCAGCTCCCTCAGCTGCTCCTCCCCAGCCCTCTTCTCCAGACCCTTCCCCAGCTCTGTTGCCCTTCTCTGGCCCTGCTCCAGCCCCTCAGTGTCCTTCTGGGAGTGAGTGGCACAGAACTGACCCCAGGATTCAAGCTGTGGCCTCTCCAGTGCCCAGTCCAGGGGCACAATCCCTGCCCCGCTCCTGCTGCCCACACCATTGCTGATCCAGGCCAGGCTGCTGGTGCCCTTCTTGCCCACCTAGGCAAACAGGGGCCATGCTCAGCCAGCTCTTGCTCACACTGTTCATGACCAAACCACTTTAGGCCTGGAGACTCTGCATTGCCTACTGACACAAATCCTTAGCCTAGACCTGTGCCACCCTGAACCAGAGCAGAGGCAGGAGCAGCCCCAGCTCCTCTGGTTGCTGACTGCAGCCAAGGTGACCAAAAATTCAATCCAAGCATAAAGAACTGTGACACAAATCCTTCCCCCCCAATCTGCTGTCACAGGCACCAAGTGGGAAGCTGAAGGGGAGGCCATGGAAGGAGGCTGTGTGCCAGCTAGCAGCCACCTCTGCTGGGCAAACCTTTCCTAGGGAGCTTCCATGCTGCTCTGAAGGCTGTGTGCTGGGACAGCAGCAAGCCTCTGCTGGGCTAAATTTAGTCTAGGCTCTAATTGCCTTAGCTGATCTCTAAGCCTTTCCCGAGCTGAGGCAGCAGCTTCATTAAGCAGCAGAGATTTTAATCTTGTTTCAGGAGCTCATTAAACACCTCGCTGTAGGAGAAGGGAGGAGTGCAGAGGCCATCTGCTGGCAGCTTGGCACAGCTCTGCCGGCTGCTTGGCACAGCTCTGCTGGCCACAGCCCCGCGGAGGCCATCCGAGAGAGAGAGGCAGGTCTGGAGCAGAGCACAAACCCAGCTCCGAGCTCAAAGGAAGTTTAGCGCAGGGAATGACCGCAGAGGTTCAGTGGATGTTTGGGGTTTGAAGCTGTACTCAAGCGGTGAGGGCTCAGTGCTGGCTGCAGCTACACTCACACAGGCACAAACGGCAGCAGGAGTCCCCCTGCTGCCTGCAGGGCGGTTGGACAAGAGGACCTTTGGGAGTCCCTCCCAATCTGATGTAGTCTCTGGATCCGTGCAGGCAGTGGTTGCTGTGGGTCAGTGTCAATGAATACACCAGGTCACCCCCGCCTGTATTGCTCAGGCTGCTCTACTCAGTACAGACCACTCAGCAGAGGAGTTGAGCGCCACAGGCACAGCCAGTGGCAGCTGCTGGGTCACCAACCCATGGGCAATGCCTCTCATCTTCTGCCCACCTGCACACTGCACTGCTTTGCTGCAGGCAAAGAGCCTTTCCTGCCCAGAACTAGTACAGAACCTGTTCCTTTCCCAACTGGTACCTCAGGCCTTGGCACATTCTTCCTCCTGAGCCATGAATTTCACCTTCTCATGGTTCTATTCCTTTCTGCAATCTTCACAGAGCAGTAAAAAAAATTGTGATTTGTTGAGTATTTGTCCTCCTAGGGCATCACTTCATGGCTTTCATGTAAGCAGCTTGGCACTAGAGTGAGAGAGATGGCCAAGTAGCACTGGTCAGCTGTTGGGTTGGGATGCTGGGATCCATGGAGAAGAGGAGCTTAGAGGACACCTCATTGCTCTCTATAACTCCCTGAAAGGAAGCTGCAGCCAGCTGGGGGTTGGGCTCTGCTCCCTAGTCTCAGGTGATAGGAGAAGCAATGGCCTGAAATTGTGCCAGGGGAGGGTTAGGTTGGAGAGGAGGAAAAATGTCTTTGCTGCCAAAGTATTCAGGGACTGGCCCAGGCTGCCCAGAGTGGTGGTGAAGTCCCCATCCCTGGAGGTGTTCAAGAAAGCTGTAGCCATGGCACCTGGGGCCAGGGTTTGGTGGCCATGGTGGTGCTAGGCTGGATGATCTTGGAGGGCTTTTCCAACCAAATTCATAGTCAGTGTCCTTGAGGAACCCTTTGTGCTCAGCTAAGAGGGAAGAAAAAGGCAGTTGCCAAGCCTGATGCCAGCAGCACTCCTGGAGAAGATGAAGGCACAGACACCAGAACAGAAAGCAGAGACTCCTGTCCCAGTCAGGCAGGTGCAGATCAAAGGCATTTCATTGCCAGCTGTGCAGATCAAGGCACCTTCCACAGACAAATACAGGAGCAGGAACTGGACTAAAAATACTCCCAAGAGTTTGGAAATGAGTCTCTGACTGCACTGCTGCAGGGTAGCTGTCACAGGACCTGCTCCAGCACTGCTCCTGATGGCCAGGGTGACCCAGGAGCTCCAACACCCTGCCATGGCCAGGGACACCTCCCACCAGCTCAGGTTGGTCAGGGCCTCATCCAACCTGCCCTTCAATGCCTCCAGGGAGGTTGTGGGTCACAGAATCACAGAATGTGATCACAGATCACATTCTGTGATTCTGTGACCCACAACCTCCCTGGGCAACCTATGTCAGTCTCTCTCCACCCTCACTGCAAACAATTTCTTCCTCATCTCCACTCTCAACCTGCCCTCCTCAAGCTCAAAGTGAGGAAAAGGTCTGAGGGGAGCGTGGGGGGTGGCTGAGCTTCATGAGGATGCAAGCAGAGAATCTTTTGCTTGAGAACTTCACTTGCCCTCAATAAACCTGAGGCAGCAACATAGTAACAGCAAAAAAAAACCCCAACCAAAAGCCCAGTTTGGACTGCAGGTTAGAGAGCCAACGTGCACAAGACAGGCAAGGAAGCTGTTTGCCCCACAGCATGGCCTTGGCCATGCCTGAATGTCCCTGCAGGAAGATGATGCTCAGGGCACTCTAACTTCTGTACAAGGTTGGCCAACGACACTGTGTGGCCAAGAGCAATGAGATGCCTCAGGGTGAGTCAACACATCCATTTCCCAACCATTTTCCAAACGGTTTGGCTGTGTGGGGGAGATAAAAGAGTGTTTGTAAGGCGCTGCTAACAAGGTGCTTCCTAATAGCTTTCCAACTCCATTACCTTGTCCTGCTGTATCATGAGAAAGCAATAAAGAGAACCAAGCCCTGCTGAAAACATCCATTTTGTCCCAGCAGTGAAAGACCTTAATAAAAGCTAAATATTAGTTGCTGTCTGGTAAATTAATTCCATGCCTGGATGTGCAGCACCAGGGCCCTGGGCACCACCTGCAGTGCTTTAGCTGCCTGGGCTCAAGACCAGTGCTGACACAAGCTCAGCTGTGACTGAGGATGCTGGGAAGCCTCTGCTGGGCCCTTCCTGCCTTGCTGGGTAGCTGCACAGAAGCTGAGCCACTTAACCTTTGATCTCTGACTGAGCTACTCCTTCCTGGCCTCACTTCAGCCTCACTGAGCTCCTCTGCCACCAGAGGATGAATGAAAGGCCAGAGCCAACCCATTTCACCCTGCAGCTCACTGCCCCATACCCTGCACAGGGCTCCCTCTCTGCCCTCCTGCTCAGCAACACTCAGCTCTGCTCCAGCCCTGAAACGAAGCCTTTGTCTGCTACCCTGTGGCTTCAGCCTGAGCTTGCAGCCTGCAGCACTCTGCCTGCCTGCAGCACAGCTACAGATGCTGAGCTCAGTGCTGAACCCCACCTGGAGGTGGAAATGGGGTTAAGGGTTCAGAAGAACCAGAGAATCATCAAGGCTGGAAAAGACCTCCAAGATCCCTGAATCCAAGCCATAGTCCAGCACTGCCAGGTCACTGCTGAGCCATGGCACTCAGCACCTCAACACCTCCAGGGACCTCCTGGGCAGCCTGTGCCAGAGTTCAAGGACTCTTTCAGTGAGGTTTTTCATGATGTCAAACCTAAACCTGCCCTGGGGCAACATGAGGCCCTTTCTTCATCTTGTTGCTTGTTCCTAGGGAGCAGAGCCCAATCCCCACCTGGCTGCAGCCTCCTCTCAGGGAGCTGCAGAGAGCAATGAGCTCTGCCCTCAGCCTCCTCTTCTCCAGGCTCAACACCCCCAGCTCCCTCAGCTGCCCCTCCCCAGCCCTGCACTCCAGACCCTTCCCCAGCCCTGTTGCCCTTCTCTGTCTCTGCTGCAGCCCCTCAGTGTCCTTCATGGAGTGAGGAGCCCAGAACTGACCCCAGAGTTTGAGGGGTGGCCTCAGCAGTGAGATCAGCTCTTGTGAATTAAGTCTCACTGAAGGTTTGGGTGATGGAGGGGATCAGGGTTTAAAAGTGAAGTTCTTCCACTTGTGTTTTAAACTGATTGCAGCAATATTCAGACACCCAAAGACTCAGCAGAGCCAGGCAGAGTTCTCAGAACTGCACCCACTGATTTCAGGGGAACTTGGTCCTTGCACACCTTGAAACCCCCAGCAGGTGCGGATGCTGCAGTCCCTCTGGAGGACAGTCCCTCACCACCTGCCCTGTCTGGAGTTGCTCTTCCCCAGCTGAATGCCACTGCTGAGGACCTGGGACAAGAAGCCTCATGGAACCCTAATGCAGCCTCAGGTGTCCTTGCAGCAGCTCAGCCACAGAGGCTGCAGAGTCTCTAAACTCTCCCTCTGATCATTATTCAATTCTTTAGGTACATGACTGCATCTGCTCTGCTGAGACCTCACCTGTACTGCTGGGGCCAGCTATGCAGCTCCAACACCAGACAGACACGGACCTGATGGAGAGGGTCCAGAGGAGGCCACCAAGAGGAGGAGGAGGCTGGAGAACCACTCCCACAAAGACAGCCTGAAGGAATTGGGGCTGCACAGACAAGAGGTGTAACAGCCCAGCCCAAGAGCATTCAGCTCACTCTAGAGCCTGGCTCATGTCTGGCATAGTCAGACCTCACCTGCAGAGCTGTGCCCAGCCATGAGACCCCCCAGCACAGGACAGACTTGGAGCTGCTGGAGAGGGTCCAGAGTAGGTCAGAAAGATGATCAGAGGCTGCAGAACCTCTGCTGTGGGGACAGGCTGAGAGAGTTGGGGCTGTGCAGCTGGAGAAGAGAAGGCTCCAAGCAGACCTTAGAGCTGCATTTCAGTATCTGCAGGGGACCTGCAGGTAGGCTGGAGAGGGACAGTTCAAGAAGGACCTGTGGGGACAGGCTGAGGGCAGTGGTTTGGAACTGGAGCAGGGCAGAGTTAGGTTGGACATCAGGAGGAAGCTCTGCACAGTAAGGGTGGGGAGAAACTGGCACAGGCTGCCCAGGGAGGTGGTTGAAGCCATCCCTGGAGCCATTCAAGCTCAGGCTTGGTGAATGTGTCCCTGTGCAGCTTGCTCTGGCTGGAGGTGTCCCTGCTGCCTGCAGGGGTGGGACAGGATGCCCTTAGGGGGTCCCTTCTGACCCAGTCCAGTCTATGAACCAGAAAGTCAGAGGAATGCTGCAAATGGTGACAAATGCTCCAGATGTGAGCAGCTCTTTGCCAATGTCAAAAGCAGTGCTGTGGCAGCCTGCTGCTCCCTCACACACATGGCAGGTGCTTTGAACCTCCTTAGATCCAGAGATTTGATATTTTCCCTCAGATGCAGCCACCAAATTACAGCCTCTTTAGGTTTGAAATGTCAAAACATTCCAGTTTTGCTGTCTTCCCACATGCAGCAAAAGGGAGAACTAAAAGCAAAGCCTGCTCTAATTCAAAGGGAGAATGCTGTTGCCAAGCTGAGCTCAGGTAGTGTCACAAAGCAGTGTTGTGGCTGATGGATGATGCTGATCCAATTTCCATTCTTCAGTTTAATTATGAATGCCTCTGCACAGCACTGACTGCAGGCTTGCCCACAGAGCACACTTGCCAGGGGTTGTGCTGCTGATGCTTCTCCCAACAGGTTTCCCTCAAGCAGGGTGGAAGCTGAGTAAATGCTGGGCCATGCCCATGGTGCCCTGACTGCCTGGCAGTGCCCTCATCAGATCCACTGCAGGCATATTTACATACCAGGATTGCTGGATGCCAGCCTGGAAGGGATCCCAAGGCTCATCCAGTCCTACCTTTGTAGGTGCTGGTGCAGCTGCAGGGAGATTAAGTTGTTCACTGAGAGAGTCATTGGCTGCTGGAATGGGCTGCCCAGGGAGGTGGTGGAGTCACCGTCCCTGGAGGTGTTCAAGGCAGGTTTGGACGTAGCACTTGGTGCCATGGTCTAGTCTTGAGGGCTGTGGTGATGGGTTGCACTTGATGATCTTTGAGGTCTCTTCCAACCTTGGTGATACTGTGATACTGAGCTGGCCCAGTAGCCTGGCAAGCTGAGGCTTCATACTGGTCAGTGCAGGGGGATCCCCTGCTGCCCCTGTTCCAGTGCCTGACTGTGCTCATGGGAAACATTTTCCTCCAGAGGGAATGTCCCCATCAGGAACTCATCCCCACCACCCCTTGTCTTCTCCATGGCACTCCCTGGGCAAAGGGAGTCTCCATCCTCCTGGTAGCCTCCCTTTGTGCACTGGTCTGTGGCAATGAGGTCTGCCCTCAGCCTTCTCCAGGCTGAGCAGCTTCAGCTTTCAGCCTTTCCTGCCAGGTCTCTGAACACAGCCCTGCTCTGGGCACTTTCCAGCCTCTCTACATATTTTATGTTCATTGGGAACCAAAACTGCAGGAACTGACCAGTGCTGAGCAGAGTGGAACAATGACTTATCTGTGCTGCTGCCTTTCTTTGCCACTGCAGCTCACTGTTCACCCGTCCTGAGCTTGTTGACCACCAAGACCCCCAGGTCCCTTCCCACATGGTAGGTCCTAGTATGAGCAGCACTCCTGGGTGATGCATTCCCAGGAGCAAGACCCTGTCCTTGTCCCTCTGGAGCTTCAGAAGGCTCTGGCTAACCTCCCTCCCTGAGCCTCTCCAGGCCTTGATGGAGGGTGGCTCTGCCTTCTGGACTGCCAACCTCCTCGTTTTGGTGTCACTGCAAACTTCACCATGGTGCTGTTGTTTCCAGGACCCAGATGGCAATGCAGTTACAGCAAGACTGCAGCACAGACACACCCTGAGCCATGCCCAGGAGCCACCACAGTCCCAAGGCCTTCACTTGGTTGGCTTCAGTGCAGCAAAGATGGGGAAGGATGAAGGCTGAGAACATTCAGCAGCACTCAGTGCAGTGGCAGGAATGAGCCAGCACAGCTCAACACTTGTTGATGATGGAGCAGTTTAATACACAGCACCTAGACATTGGTGGCACCTCCCAGCAGACTGTGCAGGGCAGTGGCCTTGCCAGAGCAGGCTGGCACCAATCCAGCTCTTACCTGCTTAGTCTTTCACTTCTCTGGAGAGAAGGAGGCTGAGGGGAGACCTTCTGGCTCTCTACAGCCCCCTGAAAAGGGGCTGAAGCCAGATGGGAGTTGGTCTCTTCTCCCTGGTAAAAATCAACAGAATGAGAGGAAATGGCTTCAGGTTGCACTAGGGGAGGTTTAGATTGGAGATTATGGAAAAAATCTTCACTGCAGAAGTGGTTAAGTCCCAGAGGAGGTTGCTCAGGGCAGGGGTGGAGAGTCTGTCCCTAGAAGTGCTGCAAAAAGTGTAGCTGTGGTGCTGAGGGCTGTGGTTTAGTGCTGACCTGGCAGTGTTGGTTAACAGCTGGACTTGAGCTCAGAGACCTTTTCCAGTCCTTGAGATTCTCTGATTCTCAGCAGTGATTTTCCCAGTGCTAGAAACCAAAACTCTCCATCTGCAGAAACCCAGCAGTCAATTGCTTACAAGCCAAGCACATCTGAAGGGTCCAGCCCCAGTTTAGGGCAGCAAGGTCCTTCAGCTTTTGTCCTGGCAGAAAAGCTTTGTTATTGCTCTGAGCCCAAAGAAAAGACACCTCCCTGGCACCTTCTGGAGCTTCTCATCTGCTCTTACCTTCTCTGCTGGCCTCCTGTCCACTGAAACCAGTGCAAGGATGAACTAGGACTAGAAATCATCTCAGGAAGAAAACCAGCCCTGTCCTCTGAGCCATGTTTTAGGCTCTGAGGGAAAAAAAAAAAATCAGGGTAATTTCATACTCCTAAGATCAGGAGATGAGGCAAAAACAAACCCTGTCACTAACTCCACAGTCCTCCAAAGCTGCCCAGTAAAACTGCCAGGTAAAGCTGCTGGGGACAGACAACCACACAGGACTCAGGGCAAGTTCTGCTTCAAAGGCCACAGTGCAAAATCCTTCATGAAAAGGTTATCAAAACTGTACTGTGCAAGTCTGGCTCCCATGAAGGTGCCAAGGCCAAGCCCCTTGAGTTCAGCAAGCCAGGGTCAGAGCCCAGCACCCCAAACCTGCCAGCACCCCCTGGGAAGCACTGCCCCCCCAGTGCTGAGAACACTCTTGTTGGTGTGAGGGGAGAGCTGCAGGACTGCTCCACACCACCCCACATTACTTTGTGTTCTGCAATCACCTGCACTTGGCCAGGAAGGTCCTGGGGAAGGGCCAGTCCTAGCCTGAGCTATTGGCCAGGTGGAACACCTCAGGGCTGTCCTCTGCCATGGGCTGCTGGCCAGCAACTGACTGCTGAGACTGCTCCTGGAGTCCATCTCCTGTGTCTCTCTCTCCTGTGTTCTTCCTTTGGGACAGCTCTCTCTTCCTGTTTTCTGGCCTGAAAAATACACAGATTCTGCTTTACTTCAGCTGTGCCCTTGGGAGAGCAGCAGCCCCCTCGAGGGAGAGCAGCAGCCCCCTCTCGAGGGAGAGCGGCAGCCCCCTCTTGAGGGAGAGCGGCAGCCCCCTGCCTCAGCTGCCTGCACTCTTGCTTTGCTGTTGGTGCCACATGCCTGGGGCAAGTCATGGGAGGCTGCCATGGCTTCAGAAAGCACTGCTGCTCTTTGAGGGGGCACAAGGATATTGCAGGGTTACATCAGCCTGCTGCAGGAAAACAAAGCACAGGGGGCAGCCTTCAGGCCCCTGGGAAGTGGTGACAAGCTGTTTGGGGATCAGAACCCCATAAAGCAGGGGGCTGTGATGTTTCACTGCCCAGCTTCACACCAAGACTCTCAGCCTAGTTCCTTCTTGGCAAGTTCCCCCTGCAGCAGGCCCTGCCACCTCCCTAGGCTTTGGTGTCTGCAGACAGATTCCCCCTACCATCTCCATGGCAAATACAAAGTTCCATTTCATCCAAACTCTTCAAGCCCCAGGTGCCTCAGCAGTAATTAGAAGAGCAAGAAAGACAACTGAAATCCATTAAACTCGTTGTGAGTGACAGGAAATAACCCAGCTGCTTGCCTAGCCACATTCTGCCACTCCTGCTTCAGGCTAACAGGCAATGTGGAGCTGTATGGGACTGCTGGAAGCAAGGAGCTTTAATGTCAGGAATCCCATAGAGAAACAAACCCTGGAGCCAGACCTCTGCCATTCCAGGCAAGCACACAGCAGCTGAAGTGCCAGAGTGGTTGGGGTCTGACACTGAAGGAGCAAGTCTCTAGAGCAGGCAGGCTCCAAGCCTTGCAAGGGCTCCCATGTCCAATCAGAATGTTAAATTGCACTCTGAAAATAGCAAGCAGAAAATAACCTTTGAAGAGTCATCACAGTGGAGCCCTGCAAAGAGCTGGGCATGAGGCACCTGATTTCACTTTAAAATTAGACCTTATGCAGAACACACTACAGGAGGCCTAGGGAGGCAGGGGCCCAAGGAACTCTGCTCCTCCCTCAGCTGATACCACTCCTATTTCTCTCTGCTTGTTCCATCTTTCCAGCCCATGCCTATGGAATAACCCAGTCCTCTGGGTTCTGCTTTGTCCTTCTGAGCTCTCACACTCTCCCTCATGTCAAAGAGTCAGAACTGCTTTGTCTGGGGGCAAAACCAGGAGTTACAAGGGCAGACATGGTAACACCTTCCCATTGGCAAAAGGCTTAAGCTGGGAAACAGGAGAAACCATTTTGCACATCTCCTGAGAACACAACAGAAAATAAGTTTCAGTCAGAGACAGGATAATTGCAGTGAGATTGAAGGAAAAGCTTCCCAGGCACAGAGATAATTGAGCAGTGAAATGCACAGCCCAGGGAGCTGAGGGACCCTCAGCACTGAGGATTTCAAGATCAAGGTGTAGAAAGATCTGCCAGGAAAGGATGAGGTTTCACCTCACTCTGCAGTGATGCAGGGACACAGACCTTTCCAGATATGCTGTTCTTCTGAACAGAGCCCAGCACCTTATGATCCTTCTCCAAGCCAGGACAACCACTACAGCCAGTGGCCAGGGGCCCTGTACCACATAGCCATAACCTGTCTGACCCTAGCCCAGCTCCCTCAGCCAGGTCTGGTTGTGCCTAAACCTTCAAGCAGCAGCTGCCGTGCTTGGCTGCCCACCCAGGTACCACAGACAGCCACCCCTTGGCCTCTGGATCTCAGCCAGGCCACGACCAGCACCACTGACAGCTTTGCTGCTGGGATACCTTGGCAGGTCTGTGGGAGGCAGAGGAGGCTCTGGAGCAGTTCCTGAATTTGGAGCCATCTCAGCTGCTGTTTGGTTTTCGTTTCCCAGGTCAGTTCCACTGCCCCTGTGGCTGGACACAGGAGGAGTTCTTTCCGCTCTTTGCAACCTCAGTTTCCTGGGAATCACTTCAGCTGCCTCTTGCCTCACTTCAGAACACTGGGTGTGGCTTATTTTAGAGGAATCTTTCTTTGCCAGACTTTCTGGATCCTGTTTCTTGCCTTCAGGCTTTCCAGATGGGGGGGATGTCTGAGGAAGGAGCTCTGAGGCTTCTTTTCGGGCTGCATGGAGCTGTTGCAGCAGGAGGCTTTTCCCTGAGCAATTCCTCCTGCAAAGGAAACAAAGCCTTCCCTGAGCAATTCCTCCTGCAAAGGAAACAAAGCCTTCCCTGAGCAATTCCTCCTGCAAAGGAAACCAGAGAAAGATCCAAACTCTGAGGAGCTTCTCCTGCTAGGGGCAGCTCAGAACAAGGACTGAGCTTCCACACAACTGATAGCTGTTGGTAACAGCAACACAAACCACACACAGTGCAGAACTGACCTTATCTGCAGCTTCTGCAGCTCAGACAGCTCACACTTACTGCAAGAGCCCTCAGCAAACACTGCAGGCACAGGGATCAGAGCCTATGGACTGCTGTCCCCTTGGAATACAGGAGTTGGGATCACTGACAGACAGAAGAAAAGTTCTGCTAATAATCTTAAAATCACAGAATGGTTTAGGCTGGAAGAGACCTTCATGATCATCCAGCTCCAACCCCCTGCCATGGGCAGGACACCTGCCACCAGCCCAGGGTGCTCAAGGCCTCATCCAGCCTGGCCTTGAGCACCTCCAGGGAGGTTGTGGATCACAGAATATGGCAACCTGTGTCTCCCTACCCTCACTGCCAAGAATTTCTTCCTCATCTCCACTCTCATCTCACCTCACCTCATCTTCCCTCTCCCAGCTCAAAGCCATTGTCCCTCAGCCTGGCACTCCCAGCCCTTCTCCAAAGTTCTCCCCAGCTCTCCTGCAGCCCTTTCAGGCACTGGAAGGTTGCTCTGAGGTCTACCTGGAGCCTTCTCTTCTCCAGGCTGAAGAGGCACAATTCTCCCAGTCTGTCCCCACAAGTGAGGTTCTCCAGTCCTCTGTCTTCATAACCTGCTCCAACAGCTCTGTGTCCTTCTTGTGCTGGGACCACAGCACAAAGCTTTTTGTTAGGCTTTTTGGCTTAATTTCCCCTGTGTCCCCTGGAGGTCAGTGACACTGCTGTGCTGCCAGCTACCAGAGTGCTGTGGTGGTGGTGGTGTGGAGTGAGACAGCCTGTGGTGCCACAAAGGGCAGAGATGCTGGTTTGGGCTTGGAGCTCTGATCCCAAGCCGTCTGCTACAGGAAGGCTGCAGCTCAGTCAGTTTATAGCTCATCTGCTGACTGCCAGCAAATAATGCAGCTCGTTTTGGTGACAGCTGAGAGGCACCCACAGTGAGTGACAGCTGGAGCTGGGTGTGAGCGAGGTGGCTGTGTGGATAAGCACACAGCATCACACTGCTGTGCAGAGCCACACCTGTGCTTCCCAGAGCAGAGAGCAAGCACATGGAGGAAGTTCTTTCTGCTCCTGACCTCATACCCAGAACCATCAGATCAGCACTGGCTGCACTACCAAGGAGTACAGCTGGTAGGAGTCTGCTAGCTTGTGGCATTGGAGGAGAGCAGCCTGTGGTGCCATGCTAGAGCTGCACCGCCTGAGCACTGCAGGGGCAGACGAGGAGCACACTGTCTCTGGGCTGAGTGCCTGGAAGTCAAGACAAGCAAGGATATTGCACTGCAGAACATGGAGCCTTGGAGAAGTCATCTGCCCCTAGAGTCACAGAGTGGACCTTAAAGATCACCCAGTTCCAACTCCTGCTGGGAGCAGGAACACCTCCTGTTAGATCAGGTTGCTCGAGGTCTTATCCAACCTGGCTTTGAACACTTCCAAGCTTGGAGCCTGCAGAGCTTCTCTGGGCAGCCTGTTCCAGTGCCTCCCCACCCTCACGATGAACAATTCCTTTCTAATGTCTCATCTAAAACCACTTTCTTGCAGTTTGAAGCCACTACTCCTCATCCTGTTGCTGCTATGGAAGGGTGAAACTGGCACTCACAGATTGCATCAGGTTGGAAAGGACCCTCCAAGGGCATCTTGTTCAACCCCCAGCAGACAGCAGGGACACCTCCAGCCAGAGCAGGCTGCACAGGGACACATCCAGAGTAACTTTGAATGTCTCCAGAGATGGCCCCAGCCACCTCCCTGGGCAGCCCGTGCCAATGTATCCCTACCCTCACTGTGCAGAGCTTCCTCCTGGTGTCCAACCTAACTCTGCCCTGCTTCAGTTCCAAACCACTGCACCCTTGTGAATGAGTCCTGCCCTGCTGAGACCAAGAGGCTTTCTTTAGGAGCAGGACTGAGCAACACTTGCAGGCATTTAATTTTTGTATGCTCATTAGCAACACCAAACCAAACCAGCCTGCAGTCAGCTCACCTCTGCACCACTCCAGATTTACACAGCTGCCACTTCTGCATTAGCATCAGAACCAGAGGAGCCCAAGCATCAGCTTGGCCCTGGGTACTGCTGACTTTGGGTCAGCTGCAAGAGACACTGAGTGTGCAGGCTCCATTCCTTGGCAAACCATTTCTGCTTCCAGGCCATGAAAGGGCAGGTGGCTGGCATAGCACCACGAGTGCCCTGCCTGCCCTCTGCACTGCTGCCACGACAACTTCCATGCAGCAGGCCTCTACACGTGAGCCACAGGAAGGTGTTTCAAGCTTGACATATCTGCTGCCCTCCAAACAAACATCTAACAACCTGTGGGCATGAATCAAACCCCAACCTCAGCAAAAGGAAAAGACTGGCACTGTGTCTGGGGGAGAATCAAAGCTTAGGATGCCACCCCTCACACTCTCAACCCTTTCTCCTCTTCCTTTCCCTCCCTGTTAAGGAGAGCTGAGAGCATCCCTGCCCACACAAGGCATTCAACTTTTTCTCTCAATCAACATCTCCAGCCTGTGTTATTAGCTCTAAAAATAAAGGTTTGGCTGAGTCAACTCCCTACACCACCATCACGGCTGGGCTCTGAGTCATTTCAGACCCAGTCCTCACCTCACTCAGCTCTGGAGCAAGGGGTGGGTTTTCCAGGCACCCAGCTCTGCTCTGTCTTTTGAGCTGGCTCCCCTTAGCTGTCCAGGAGCAGGCTGCTGTCCTACCACAAGGAATAACAGGTTCTGTATCTTCACCATGCCACAGCACAGTGATCTGCTGGGGCCACATTGGAGCACCTTCATAGAATCATTGAACAGTTTGGAAGGGACCTCAAAGCTCATCCAGTTCCAACCCCCTGCCATAGGTAGAGACACCTCCCACTAGAACAGGTCACTCAAGGCCTCATCCAGTCCCTAGGGAAAGGACAGCCTCTGCCAGGCTCTGCTGCAGGCTGAGAAGAATTCAGCTCTCCATGACTGACTGTGAGAGAAGGCAGAAAGCAGCAGCCAGATTTGCTTGCAAGCAGTGCAGTGAAGTCCATCCTCAACTTCCACCTCAACACAAGGGGGAATTTCTTTACGTGGTCTGCACCTCCTGCTTGTGCTGCCTACACCCCCAGGCACTGCCTGGCTGAGAGGAGCTGTTCTGCCCTGAGAACACATCTGTGCTCAGCCCAGGGCTGTGTTTCCTTACTGAGGTCACTGAGGGGTGCACAAGAGAACACTTGGAGCTACCTTTCCCAAGGACCAGATGCAGAGAGAAGGTTTCCATTTCCCAGTTTGTGTTCCTTACTTCTCAGCAGCAGCAGAGCCAGGACTTACCTTTGCTGCCCATCAGGGAACATTGCTGACTTCTGTGCTTTGGCCTCTCTCACATCTGTGAGAGGCTCTGGCAGGCCCTTGGAGCTCATCATGACTCTTGAAGAACTTGGTGAAGATGAGAGCACGGCAACAGCCCTAGGCAGAAGGAAGAGTGTTACAGCAGGTCTTTATCCAGACAAGGAGTCCTGCAGGGGGTAGATTGTGATCAGAACTGGATTGTGAAAGGAGCTTTGTGCCTGGCTGCGGTAAAGATTCACCCCCTGCTGTCTGCCTGCTGTCCACCACCTTACCAAGCTATACTCAAAGACTCAGCTTCCCCTAAGAACCCAGAGGCAGCAGCAGGAGGGACAGAGCTCTCCAAGTGACAACGTCAGATCCCTCTGCAGAACAAAGGCAGGGAGTTATGGTACCAAAGAGCCCAGCATCAGTCAGTAGGAGCAGGCCCCTCGGCTGCCCTGAAGGATGAAACAGAATTGCTAAAGGAAGCAAAATGCAAATCAGTTCAGAGGCTCTCCCTGCCTGGCACCTTCCCCTCCACAGCCTTGTTCCACTGGTCCCCTCTATGCTGCCACACTGCCACTGTCCCCTCTAAAGAGCCTGGAAATGCACCTCCTTCACACAGACCACTCTAGGCCACACTGCCAGCCCCACTGATACCTACACAGCTTCATCCTGGGTACCTGAGTGAATCTGAGGCACCAGGAGCAGATGACCAAACCTGTGGCCGTCATTTACTCAGCCTGCCCTGCCTTTCCCACTCGCTCTAGACAAAGGCTGCTGAAGGGTGCTGAGGTGGCAGGATCCTGACCTACTGAATGGCTGAATCTCAGGTTTCTCCTCTAGCAGCCCTGTAGAACTGCAGCTAAAACCTCAGTTTGCTGCAGAGAAAAGGGCCCCAAGGTGCAGGCATCCCTGCTGGCAGCCAGGGACACCAAAGTGCACAGGACAGAACAGGACCTACTTTTTGTGCTGCTGCTCTGGAGAGGAGAGCTGGGTTGGTGGGCACCTGTAGCCTGCAGGCACTACCCTGCACTGCCTGGCACACAGCTCCTCTGGCTTCTCCAGCAGCTGATCTTCAGATCTGCTCCTGAAGGCACCTATGGAAGATCAGAAAAAAGAGTCAACAGTTGTGGTCTTCTGCCCCCATTTCCACATTGTCCCTTTGTCTCCAGCCTGTCAGAAGGGAAGGGTAAAGTGACTTTTGTCACCTGCATCTAAGTCACTTCAAACCTTCACCCATCATCTCTCTTGGCCCCTGACAGCCACGAAGCACTGGTTTCAAGCTATGAAAACAAGATGAGATCTTGAGGGAAGCTAATCGGAAATGTTTCACAGAGGCATTTAAACCCCACTGCAATTTCAGCAGTCAAGATGATGCTGCAAGGAATGACTTCAGCACAGGAACCTGAGCTTCATTTCTTGTTAGAGCCTTTCAGCAAAGTTGGTATCAATTTGGCAATGTTACCACGATCTGCTGAGGACAAAGCAGCTCCTGTAAGAGTTCTATCTCTCTGCTGCTCCAGCTCCTCAGGATTCTTGCCTTGATCCCATTGCTCCATGTGCTGAAAGAAGACAGATGAAGTGTGATGGAAAACTTACTCCCAAAAGACTGTAACAAAACAAAAATCCCTTTGACTCACATCCTTTGCAGCAATGCCATCAGATTCCTCTGGCACACACACACAGAGTCACAGAGTCCCAGCAAAGTGGGGTGGGAAGGGACCTCTCCAGATCATCCAGTCCAAGCCCTTGCCCCTCCCAGAGCAGCTTGCCCAGCAGCACAGTGCCCAGCTGGCCTTGGAAGCTCTCCAGATAAGGACACTCCACAACCTCTCTGGGCAGCCTGCTCCAGGCCTCCAGCACCCTCATACCAAACAATTTTCTCCTCCTGCTCAGCTGCAACCTCCTGGGTGCCATTTTGTGCCCCTTGCCCCTTGTCCTGGCCCTGGGTACCACTGACAAGAGTCTGGCCCCAGCCTCTTGCCCCCCACCCTTCATATTTATAAACATCAATAAGGTCTCCTCTCAGCCTTCTCTCCTCCAGACTAAGCAGCCCCAGGGCTCTCAGCCTTTCCTCCTCACACAGATGTTCCAGGTCCTTCATCATTCTCACATCCTCTGTTGGAGTCTGCAGTCCCTGTCCCTCTTGCTCTGGGGAGCCCAGAGGTGGACATGATACTCAAAGCCACCTACGCCCTGGTTCTACAGGGGGCCCTGAACCGAAATGCCAGGTTCACACTCTGCTAGTGAAGCCCTCCTGAGCTTACAGGCCAAGCAGAGCTCTAGAGCTGCAGCTCTGAGGGGAACAACCTCTCCAGGCTGGGGTCATGCACAGTCACCAGGCAGGAGCTGCGCAGCCTACAGGCCCAGCAGAGAATGAAGGCACCAGGAACAACCCAGCCCTCCTCTTCTCTCCACCATCCTCACCAGGTGCTGCAGCAAAGTCCAGATGCTGGAAGTCTCTCTGGGCCCAGCCCCTGCCCCTTTCCCCAGCCCTGTCCCCTCTGTCTTCCCTGGGACAGACACTATGGGTGGCTTTCTTAAGCCCAGGAGCCATGCTGCTGGCCCAGGACTTCTGCTGCCAGCATGGGCTGCGAACGGCAGGTAGCTGGGAGAGACAGGACCCAGCAAACCCCAAATTCCAGCCAGCAAATGCAACCAAGAGCACTGTGCTAGAGCAGAATTGGGCACTGCAGCTCTTTTTTGTGCCCTCTACCCCACAAGCAGCCCTCCAAGAGCTCTTCCTTGGGCCACTCACCTGCAGTGACAAGTGGGTCAGCTCTTGGATGTGGCCACCTGAGGGACACTCCTCCTCAGCAGTTCTCTCTGCACTGCTGTCAATGCCATATGAGAGAGGCTTCACACTGAGCTCTGGGTGGCCTGGTGATGGCTCCAGAAAGATTTTGGAGAGGATCTTTGTCTTTACCAGCTTTCTCCTCTCTTTTGGAGTGCCCAGCCCTTCTACAGACAGTGCTGTATTAAGCCAGGAGTTCCCCCTTTCCATGCCCTGTTTCCTGCTCAGTTCTTCCTCTTCAAGGTGATCCCTGCAATCTGCAAGAGACTCATCAAGACCAGCTCCCTTCTGGCTCAGAATCCTTTCAGTGTGGGCAGCAAGACTGGAAGTCTCACCTTGAGTCGTTTGTGTATCTTCCTTTGCAAAGACTTGGACACCTTCTGGGTGTTTCTGAAAGCCAAAACCTTCCAGATCACATTTCCAGATCTCCCATGGGTGTCTGTCTGCTTCCTGGGTTACCTACAGGTGGAGGGAGTAGAGAGATGCAGAAAGCCACATCCCCTGAGCATTCACAGCTAGCACACAAAGCAGTGCCTGCGAGGTGGCAGCTGCACTGCAGACACCACCTGGGGCCAGCACACACCATAGGACAAGGGGAAAGGGCCTCAGGCTGCACCAGGGCAGGATTAGGTTGGACACGAGAAGAAACTTCTTCACTGAAAGGGTTCTCAAAGCCTAGCCCAGGCTGCCCAGGGAGGTGGCTGAATGCCCATCCCTGGAGGTGTTTCCCAGAGGCAGATGTGGTGCTGAGGGCCATGGGTGGGCTGCCATCCAGCATGGCCTGCCCAGGCTGGGGAGTTGGGCAGAGAGAAACCAAGGGCAAGTGTAGGGTCCTGCACCTGGGAAGGAGCAAGCCCCTGCACCAAGACAGTTGAGGGGGGACCTGCTGGGAAGCAGCTCTGGGGAGTGGACAAGAAGATCTCTCTCATGAAGAAAGGCTGAGGAACTTGAGGCTATTGAACCTGTAGAAGAGCAGCCCCAGAGGGGATCTGAGCAATGCTCAGCAAGAACTAAAGGAGCTGTCGGGGGCAAGAGGCTCTTGTCAGTGGTGCCCAGGGACAGACCAAGGGGCAAAAGACACCAAGTGGAACATCAGAAGTTCCATCTGAACACGAAAAGGAACTTCTTTATATTGATGGTGGTGAAGCACTGAAACAGGCTGTCCAGAGAGGTTTTGGAGTCTCTGTCTCTGGAGCCATTCAGAGCCCACCTGGATGCCATCCTGTGCAACCTGCTCTGGGTGAACCTGCTTTGGTGGGCTGGGTTGGACCACACAGTTTCCAGAGGTCCCTTCCAAGCCCTGTGATGCTGTGATGAAAAGAAGGAAGGATCTAGTCTCTAGTGGGAGAGAGGACAGGGGACTCTGCCCTTCTGTGACACAGCCGAGTGTCAGATAGCAGCAGCTACCCCCTGCAGACAGCCAGAGCAGTGGGGGTGGAGTACCCTGGCCTGCACACAACGCTCCACAACCTGCATGCCTGAGTCTTCCTGGGAGAACTCCTGCAGCAGCTCTGACAGGTCAGGAATGAAGTTGGGCTGCTCCCACTGGTAGATGTAAATGTCCTCATCGTCCTCAGAGTCTGACTGCAGAGAGAGACTCAATCAGAACAGGCAGTGGTCACCCACGTCCCAGCTGGGCACTAACAAACTGTGTTGCCACCACCTGCCCCAAGTCCAGAGTCAGGAGTTTCCTCTGCAGCTGCCCCTTCACTGGCAGCCCAATCCCCAGCAGCCAAGGCTGCCCAACAGGGACCTGAGGGCTGCCCAAGCTGCAAAACCCTGCAGAAGGCTGGAGCTGGCTGCCAGCTCTCTGAGCAAAGGGATGGAGAGACTCCCAAGGGACTCTTTGCCCTGCCCCAGTCACCACCACAGAGTAGCCAGAGCAGGACTGGTCCCAAAGGGAAGGGGACTTGGGAGGGGAAGCACATAATTGGGAGCATGAGAGCCTCACCAGGCAAAGCCCAGTCCCACAGCACCTCAGAGGAGCAAGTGGATAGTGAAAATGTCAAGAAACCAGTTGATAAGGCAATGGTGTGGTGAGGAGGAGAGGCCAAGCCTGAAAGACATTGAGAGGTAACAGCCTGGATTGAAGCAGGCCCAGCCAGAAACCAGAGCTCCTCCAACACAGCACAGCCAAAGAAAGCAAGCTCAGAGCTGAGCTTAAATGGAGCAGCTGGGAACATGGGTAGGAGCCCCATCTGAGGCAGGTCAGGGCCATGAGGGCTTATCACTGCCACCAGGCACCCAGCAGTCACCTTTCAGAATGCAGAGCAGCACCTGGTCCTTGGCTGGACAGAGGTTAAATAGCTTGCAACATCTTTCCACACCTTCAAGGCCCTCCTGGATATGACCTGCTTTGACAAGGGGGTTGGACTTGATGCTCTTCAGAGGTCCTTTCCAGCCCCTACTAGCCTGTTGCAGGTCACACAGGAACACATTCAGGTGGGTCTCAAAAGACTCCAGAGAAGACTCCACAACCTCTCTGGGCAGCCTGCTGCAGGGCTCCAGCAGCCTCACACCAAACAAGTTATCCTGAACCACACTAGCAGCCCAGACATGCCAGTGCTAGAGCTAGCAGCAGTGCCTGACCCTGTCAGGCTGTGCTGCCATCCAGTGAGACGTGACCAAGCTGCAGAGCTGGGCACACAGAACCTCATGAAGGTCACCAAGTGTAGGGTCCTGCACCTAGGCAGTAACAACCTCCTGCAGCAGGACAGGTGAGGGGGGACCTGCTGGGAAGCAGCTCCCTGGAAAATGACCTTGGAGTGCAGGGGGACAACAAGTTCCAGGAGCCAGCAATGTGCCCTCACGGCCAAGAAAGCCAATGGTGTCCTGTGGGCATGAAGAAGAGTGTGGCCAGCTGGGCAAGGGAGGTTCTCCTGAACCCCTATTCTGCCCTAGGGAGTCCTGGGTCCAGTTCTGGGCTCCCCAGTTCAGGAGAGACACAGAACTGCTGGAGAGAGTCCAGGGGAGGCTGAAAAGCTGCTGTGGGGTCTGGAGCACCTCTGGGGGGAGCAAAGGCTGAGAGCCTGTGGAAGAGCAGCCCCAGAGGGCAACTGAGCAATGCTCAGCAAGAGCTAAAGGAGCTATGGGGGACAAGAGGCTGGGGCCAGACTCTTCTCAGTGGTGCCCAGGGCCAGGATCAAGGGGCAAGGGGCACAAAGTGGCACTAAGGAGGTTTCATGTGAGCAGGAAGAGAAAGTTGTTTGTTGTGAGGATGTTGCAGGCCTGCAGCAGGCTGCGGAGTGTCCTTGTGTGGAGAGCTTCCAAGGCCAGCTGAGCACTGTGCTGCTGGGCAAGCTGCTGTGGGTGTCCTGCTTTGGCAGGGGCTTGGACTGGATGATCTGCAGAGGTCCCTTCCCACCCCACTCTGCTGGGACTGTGGAATTCTGTGACTAGAGAGGGAGACACTTTTGTTATCTGCACTGACTGTCCCTTTCCTGTGAACAGGGATCTTGAGTAGCCAAAGGGCAGCCTGTCCTGTCCCAGACACAAAGACCCAGCAAGTTAAAATCCTAGAAGGGTGAAGGATGCTGCTCCACAGCAGCCAGCCCTGGGTTTTGTATGAGGAGTTTGGTGGCACTGTGCTGCTCTGCAGGTAGCACAGGAAGGCAAAGTGATTGATGAAGGATTACAGACAGGGACAAAACCAGAATTCAGGATTGAAATACCTGCCAAATGCTCATTCCAGTGGCCCACAAAGCCTTCAAGAATACCACTTTCCTGTGACCCCCACACTTAAGAGAAAAGTACTAATGGCAAGGCCATTGCTGTGAAGAACAGCAGCATCGTGGCAAGCACGAGACCTCTTCAGTTACTTTTGAACCAGCACTGTGCTCCTTCTGTGCTGGAGCTGTGAGTGAGCAAGTAGCAGTGCAAGCTGGCCCTGCAGGAAGCTCACTGCCCTACTCCTCCCAGCCCAGAAGTGCTGCTGGTCTGGAGAAACCAGCCCCGTGCTCGGGCTCCAGGGGACACAGCCAGAGGAGGGCTGTGTCAGTCAGAGGTGAGCCAGCAGCTGGGGCTGAGTGTGCAGTGTTAGGAGTCCAGAGAGGAGAGCACAGCAGCATCCAGCAACACCTGGGAGGTGACCTCCTCTTGCTCTGGAGTCAAGCAAGAAAGGAAGGCAACTGCAGCGCTTACCGCAGAGCTGCCGGGGCTCAGGGAGGGCAGCTGGTCCTGCACTGCAGCCAGGATGGCTGCCCACCGGCAGGGGCTGCTCCTCTCTAGAGGAGCCTTGCATGCATGCTCCGTGTCCTCACTTCGCCCTCCGGAGGCCATCTGAGTAGCTTCCCTTCAGTCAGATGAAAGCTGAAGCAGACCTCAGGGAAGAACAGAAGGGATAACATCAGTACAAACATCAACATCAGTACAGAAAGCCTGTGCACTCAGGGCCAGTAAAACCCTCAGCACTCCCAGGGGCTCACTGCCAGCAGGGAATGATTAACTCTGTAGTTCTGGAGCCTTTTCTTCCCACCTCCCTTCTGAGACCAGAGGGCTGAGAGCTTTCTGCCCTGCTCACCAGAGCCACCCATAACTGAAGCCTCATGAGGGGCAGCTTAGCCCCTCCTTTCTGGGTCCTTTTTGGGGTCTCATAGCCAGCCTGAGAGGTAACTATGCTGTTGACAGAGCATCCCCACACTGCCTGCCTGGCTACACCTCTGCTCTCAGCTGCTGCTTACTCCTCTTCCCTCTTATGTTCACCCCTCCATCATGAGATAAAAGGATTTATGGCTGCCTGTTTCCACTGGGTTTGTACAACAGCAGCTGAGAGCAGGCAGGCTTCGGGGTGCTGACCTCAGTGCACACAAAGCAGGCTCTGTTCTCACGCCTTCCTCGATGGACAGGAGGAGCTGAGACAGCACAGTGTGGCTGTCACTGCACTAACAAGTTAGCTAATGAGACCTTTTGGAAAGCCTTTAACATTTCGTGCTACAGCTGAGCAGTGTCCTGAGGAGTCAGACACGAGAGCAAATAATTTCTGTTTGGCAAGAAGGGTGCTGAGGGTGGTGACTACAGCCCGGTCAGCACTGCAGTAGCTGTCCCCAGGTGGCACTGGCAGCATCACCTGCACTGCTGTGCACTGCTGACACTTCTCTAAGTGAAGCTCCTCTCAATCTCTGCCAAGTTTACAACTTGCAAAGCACCTTTGGTGATCCTCATCTGCCTTATGCATAGCGGTGGCTTCGTTCACCTCAGACAAGTCCTGAGCGTGGCTCGGGCAACGGGGAGGGAACGCCCAAGGCTGGCTGCCAAGCTCTTAACAGTAAGCAGAGGTGCCCAAGGCAGCTCTGAGGTACTCGTGGAGTCTTCTCTCCAGGATGAACGCCTCCAGCTCCCTCAGCCTGTCCTCACAGCAGAGCTGCTGCAGCCCCTGGATCATCTTTGTGGCCTGCTCTGTACTCGTTCCAATAGACCTATGCCCCTCTCACAGTGAGGACACGGGACCTGGACGCAGGATTCGAGGTCGGGAGGGAGAAGCCGAAAAGCAACCCTTCGGCTGTAGGCCGTCTCCACAGGCACGCAGCCCGCGGCGGCCCAGGAATGAGACACCCGCTGCTGCCTGCACTCGTTACCGGGCTCGGGCTGCTCTCCAGTCCCGCCACGCCAGACCTAACGCAACCCACGGAAGAGGCTCCCTGCCAGCCGGAAATGGCGGCCGGGTACGCGCATGCGCCCATGCGCCAGCGCCTCCGTCGCCATGGCAACGGAGCCAGCGGCTGCCCAATCTCTCTCCCCGCCGTCCCGTCTTCCCCTCCCCTCCGCCGCCCCTTCCCCTCACTCCCAGCTCCCCCGGGACCCCTCCCCGCTACCTGAACCCCGGTCTCGGGTCCCAGCAGTGGGATAACAGCAATCGCTTTGACTTATGGCGGAAAATCAGGGCCGGCTGCTCAGCCGCATCGCAGCGCTGGAAACCTCCACGACCGTCGCGACAGCGGTACCGTCGACACGCCGCCCGCCTCTATCGCTACGCTTTGTCTCTTCCCCAATCCCTCCCCATACCTCAGCCTCCGACTCAGCTCCTCCCCGCCTGCTCGAACCGCTACACGCCATTGGCTATCCTCCGCCCCGCCTCCTCAGAGAGCTGCCTTTGATTGGCCTAGCGCAGGTTCCAATTTTCCGCCACGGAGGCTCACGGGTATTGTATTCTGGAGGCGCGGCTGAGTCCCAGGGTCCATTGCGCGGGAGGGGGCAGCTTCCGGTAGCGGCGCTCACCGAGTGTGCAGGTGAGAGGCGGAGGAGGCTGGAGTTTGCTTTGCAGTGAGTGTAGGGAGGGACGGTTCGGGTGCAGCGCCGGAGGTGGAGGTCGGAGCGGTTGTGGTCCGGGAGCTGAAGTCTCCTGGCTCCGCAGTAGGGCGAGCCGGAGCATCGCGCCACTGGGATGCCCCGGCCTACCCGGCCGCGGAGCCAAGAAATGCCTTAGAGAAGCTGTCCAGGTGAGACAAGCGGCCTTGCGGCTCTCCAGGCAACCGGAGCCTGCCCAGCACCGAGCCCTGCGTCCCGCGGTGTCTGAGCTGCTTTGAAGTGCCTTGTATGGCATGGCTCCGTCTCCCTTACTGACAGACACCCTCCTAAATGTGGCTGTTGGACAGGGTTTGTGCCTCTGGCGTTGAGTTTTTGGGGTGTGTGATGTGCTTGAGAGTGCCAGGCTCGGGGTTGGAGACCGCGGTGTGTTTTAAGGTGCTTGAGAATGCCAGGTGCAGATGTGGAGCTATCCTCTCATCAGAAGGACCTATGTGGAATGGAGGAAGAGGATGTGAGAGTGTGAATTTAGCAGCGGTGGTGTCTGATGAGTGGTGGTTAATTTGGCTTGTTCTGTGTTGGGCACTGGTTGCTTCTCAAATCACTTCTGATTTAGCGTGGCTCTTCTGCCACTGTTATCTGCTGTCACTTGTTTCTTAGGCTTGTCCTCCAAAGAAAAACGTGTGTTTAGGTGGGTTTTGTTGTTTTCAAGTGAAGTTTTTATAGTATATGCGTTTAGTTCTGCTTTTCTCATGTGCTCAGGCAGCAAACGCTCTGAATGCAGGGCAGTGTGGTGTCTACTCCCTGCTCCGAGTCTCACAGCAGTGATGATCAGTAGCTGGGTGGTGATGGAGTAAAAACAATTAACAACCTCATGGGGCTAGGAAAGGGCTCCAGCAAATTGTAGCTTAATTACTCTGCCCCAAAGCAAGAGGACAGTATGTAAATGTTAAGAAGGTCTCTGGCTAGCTTACATTTAGCAACCAGTGTTTGCTGGACACCCATCGCAGTGCTCTTGGCTTGACTGTCACAAGGATTCTTGTGGTCTTTAACCAAACTCTTCCATGCTGCAGCTTGAGTTGTTCTGTCATAGAATCAGTCAGGGTTGGAAGGGACCACAAGGATCATCTAGATCCAACCCCCCTGCCATGGGTAAGGACACCTTACACTAGATCAGGCTGTCCAGAGCCTCATCCAGCCTGGCCTTAAACACCTCCCTGGGCAACCCCTTCCAGGGTCTCACCACCCTCATGCTGAAGAACTTCTTCCTAACATCCAGTCTGAATCTGCCCGTTTCTAGCTTTGTTCCATTCCCCCGAGTTCTATCACTACCTGACAGCCTAAAAAGTCCCTCCCCAGCTTTCTTATAGGCCCCTTAAGATACTGAAAGGTCATAATAAGGTCAGCTGTGAGCCTTCTCCTGTCCAGACTGAACAGCCCCAACTCCTTCAGTCTCTCCTAATAGGAGAGGTGCTCCAGCCCCCTGATCATCCTCGTGTTAATATCTATCCTGTGATACTCACCACGGCCACAAGGAACAGAGCAGTTCTGTCCTCCTTCCTCCAATGACTGCTCTAGATTTGAAGGCTGTTTTCCTAAGTGCCTTCCAGGCATCTCCTGTTCAGTCTGGACAGCCCTGATTTCATCCCAGCCAACCTTTTCATTTCAGCCCTTAGGGCCCTGCTCACTTCTCTTGTTCTCTGAATTCTGTTCAGCTGCACTCTGTTTTCTCAGGTACTTGTCTCTGGACTGAAGCATGACAGTTTGATATGGTGAAGTCTCAGAGTGGAAAAAAGATGCAGGAAGGCAGAGCACAGTGCAGGTGGCAGGACTGAGGATGAGAGTCTTGAACCCTGTGGGATCAGGCATAGCCTTTCTGTCATGTCAGTGTTGCCGGCCGACTGTGGTAGCTAATGCCTTTTGTAGGGCTGACTGTGGCAAAGACCAAAGGTCTGTGTGTTCTCTAGTTAATTTAACCAAGTAACAAAGAGTTCTGCAGAGAAGGTAGTGAGCCTGCTTCTCCAAACAGCTGTGAAACCCCTCCAGGGATGATGAATGGGGCAGCCTGGAGAACCCTCAAGGAAAAGAAATGTTCCTCATCTCCAACTGAAACGTCCCCTGGGTCAACTTGAGGCCCTTTCCTTTCCTCCTGTCACTTGTTCCTCGGGAGCAGAGCCAAATCCCCACCTGGCTGCAGCTACCTCTCAGGAAGCTGCAGAGAGCAATGAGCTCTGCCCTCAGCCTCCTTTTCTCCAGTCTCAACACCCCCAGCTCCCTCAGCTGCTTCTCTCCAGACCTGTTCTCCAGACCCTTCCCCAGCTCTGCTGCCCTTCTCTGGCCCTGCTCCAGCTCCTCTGTCCTTCTTGGAGTGAGTGGCCTAGGACTGACCCCAGTATTTGAGGTGCAACCTCACCAGTGCTAAGCACAGGGTCACCAATCCCTGCCCTGCTCCTCCTGCCCACAGCATTGCTGATGCAGACTAGGCTGCTGGTGCCTTTCTTGGCCACCTGGGCACACCCTGGCTCATCTTCAGTCAGCTGTTGACCGACACCTCCAGGTCCTTTTGCACTGGGCAGTGAATCATTCTGCGGAATTAAGCTGGCAGCAGTTATCAGGACAAGGAATATTTGCTGTTGGCTTAGCTGTCCTACAGAAAATGTAGTGGGAGCAAGCAAAGGCCAGAAGTGCTGGTGTGAAGTGCTTGAGATGAGCCTGCAGGTAGAGGAGAGTGCTCCCTGCTGAAATCTGCAGCTGTGGAGCTCCAGTGACAGACATAGCTGTGGCAAAAGCCTTTTTGTGAGGTGCTGAAGAGGAGATCGATCTGCAGCACTGCCCGAGGCTAGGGCTGGCAAATGACCTTCCAGGCAGCCAGGAGCTGCCCTGGCTCTGTCAGCAGCACGGTGGCCAGGCAGGTGCTTCCACAATTGCCAGGATCCACAGAGACAGGACTGGGCTGCTTCTGACCTGCTGAGTCAGTGCTCCCCGGTGAGGTGTGGCCCTTGCTCAGGCGGTGTGACTCCTCTGAGGGCAGAGGGCAGTCAGCAGCACTGACCATGCCTATGTTTCAGTGGAGCCCTCCTGTGACAGGATGGCTGCAGATAAACTGGGGACATCTGACACTTGAACTCTTGGTTCTGTCTCTCGGCTGCAGAACAGACAGACCAAGAGCTGCATCATCCAGTATCTGAAGGGGGCCTACAGGAAGGCTGGGGAGGGATTATTGACAAGGTCTTGCAATGACAGGATGAGGGGCAATGGGTTTAAACTGGCAGAGGGGAGATTTAGACTGGCTGTTAGGAGGAAGTTCTTTACAGTGAGGGTCGTGAGACACTGGCACAGGTTGCTCAGGGAGGTTGTGGCTGCTCCCTCCCTGGAGGAGGATTGGAGGAGGCCTTGAGTAACCTGTACTAGTGGGAGGTGTCCCTGCCTATGGCAGGGGGTTGGAACTAGATGATCCTTGAGGTCCATTCCAACCTTACCATTCTATGATTCTATCATTCTGTGTGACACTGCAGTGGGAGTTTGGCCTTCTTGTGAGGAGGGCACCCAGGGCTGCCTTGGGCATATTTTGGTTGGAAGGGGGGAAATAAAGCCACTGCTTCCAAAGCCTTACACTAGTTGAATTTTAGAGTTGTTGGCTTTTGTTTTAACAGTGTGTTCAAAGCCTGGAGAGAGGGGAGGGTCTGCCAGCAGAGCTCCTCAGCAAACCTTGCTGCTTCAGGATAAGGAGGCCATCAGAGGTAAGAACACTGTGCCCCTGAGGTGACCTCACCTTCCAAGCCCATGCCGGGGCTGTGGTGCCAGTGACCCACAGGATCATTTTGCTTGGAAAATACCTTTAAGACTTAGTCCAACAATTCTCTAACTCTACCAAGGCTGGGGCTGAGCCACAGCCCTCACCACCACAACTCTGCTTCTGAGAAACACCTCCAGGGATGGGCATTCAGCCACCTTCCTGGGCAGCCTGGGCCAGGCTTTGAGAACCCTTTCAGTGAAGTTTCTATAGCTTCCCAGCTGTAGAGAGCCAGAAGGTACCACAGAACACATCCTGTTGGAAGAGCTCTCCACACTCATTCAGTCATCAGCACTAAACCATGTCCCTGAGTGTCAGCTCCTCAGGCTGCTGGAACACCTCCAGGGATGGTGACTGCAGCACTGCCCTGGGCAGACTGTGCCAGTGTTTGAGAACCTTCCCAGTGCAGAAATATTTTCTGAGCTCCAGCCTGAGTCTCCCCTGGGGCAGCTTGGAACCATTTCCTCTGCTCATGTCCCTTGGCACCAAGGAGCAGAGACTGACCCCTCCTCGCTGCCACCTCCCTGCAGGGAGCTGTAGAAAGCAATGAGCTCTGCCCTCAGCCTGGGCAGTCCTCTTCTCCAGGCTCAACACCCCCAGCTCCCTCAGCTGCTCCTCCCCAGCCCTGTTCTGCAGACCCTTCCTCAGCTTTGTTGCCTTCTCTGACCCTTCTCCAGCTCCTCAGTGTCTGTCTTGGAGTGAGGGCCCTGAAGCTGTCCCTGCACAGGAGGTGTGTCCTGCTCGCTGCTGGGGGCCAAGCCACGCAGCTGTGCTTCCCTGACCGAGCCCCCCTGGCATCTGTGGGTGGGGTCTGAACCCCCCGCGTCTGTGCGCGTGGGGGGGTCTGAACCCCCCGCGTCTGTGCGTGTAGGGGGGCTAAGCCCCTGCGCTGTGCTTGCCCTGACAGGCGGCGATGTCGGAACTGAGCGACGAAGCCAGCGA
Source organism: Eubucco bourcierii (assembly GCA_013396675.1). Lineage (NCBI taxonomy): Eukaryota > Metazoa > Chordata > Aves > Piciformes > Ramphastidae > Eubucco > Eubucco bourcierii. The sequence continues at coordinate 28,528 of VWZE01022350.1, forward strand.
GTCGGAGCTGCTGAGCCGCAGCCTGTCCATGTGGCACGGGGCTGGGCCGCTGCTGTGCCGGGAGGAGCTGGACGTGCCCCTAGACCTGCACACCGCCTCCTCCGTCGGGCAGGACCAAGTGGTGCAGGAGTGCATTCAGCGGTGAGCAGGGTGGGCCAGGGAGGGCACCTCCTGCCGTGGGGGGGCTTGCACTGGGCTGGGCCTGCAGCAGCAGTGCAGGGCTGCAGCTCCCACAGGGGTGAGGCACAGAGCCCCAGAGGGAAGCCTGCTGGTAAAAGTGAGCTTCCCAGTGGCTTGGAACTTGTGCTGGAGCTGGTAGGAGCTGCTATACAAGCTTCAGAGCTGGAACCTCTGTCGTAGACTGGCCTAGGTTGGAAGGGACCTCAGAGATCATCAACCCCCTGCCATGGGCAGGGACACCTCTCAACTAGCCTAGCTTGCTCAGGGCCTCACTCAGCCTGGCCTTGAACATCTCCACTGGAGAGGCATCCACAGCCTCCCTGGGCAACCCATTTCAGACTCTCACCACCCTCATACTGCACAACTTCTCCCTCAGCTCCGCTCTAACCCTGCTCTGCTTCAGTTCCGAACCATTCCCCCTTGGTCTGGCTCAGACACCCTCAGCAAAAGTCCTCTGCAGCCTTCCTGCAGGATCCCTTCAGGGATTCTCCAGCCTTCTTTCAATACAGTCATAGCAGCAAGAGGCTGCACGATCATGCTGTGATCTACAGCTCCAAGACAATAATTCAACTGAATTCTTTCCTGTGTTATTTAGTGGAGATCTGGATTTAAATAAGAGGAACTGTGGGGGCTGGACTCCATTGATGTATGCCTCCTACATTGGCCACGACACCATCGTGCACCTGCTGCTGGAAGCAGGAGTGAACGTGAACATCCCCACGCCAGAGGGGCAGACACCCCTCATGCTGGCCTCCAGCTGTGGGAATGAAAGTGTGGCCTACTTCCTTCTGCAGGTGGGTATCCCAAATACACAAGTGAGGTCCTGGTGCATACTGTAAATGCGCAGAGCGGGCTTTGCGCTGTGGAGTCCTGGCACTGTTTGGGATGGAGAAGCCTTTTTAGATCTCTAACACTGCCCAGGGTGGGGCTGAGCCATGGCCCTCAGCATCACAGCTCTGTCTCCTGGAAACATTACCAGGGATGGGCATTCAGCCACCTCCCTGGGTTTTGAGAACCCTTTCAGGGAAGAAGTTTCTTCTCATGTCCAACCTTACCCTCCCCTGGTGCAGCATGAGGCTGTTTCCTCTTGTCCTGTCACTTGTTCCTTGGGAGCAAAGCCCAATTCCCACCTGGCTGCAGCCTCCTCTCCGGGAGCTGTAGAGAGCAATAAACCTCCTCTTCTCCAGCCTGAACACCCCCAGATCCCTCAGCTGCTCCTTCTTAGACTTCTTCACCAGACCCTTCCCCAGCTCTGTTGCCCTTCTCTGGCCCGGCTCCAACCCCTCAATGTTCTTACAGTGAGGGGCTCCAAACTGAACCCACCCTTAACCAGTGCTGAGTCCAGGGGCAAAATCCCTGCCCTGCTCCTCCTGGCCACACCATTGCTGGTTGAGACCAAGCTGCTGGTGGCTTTCTTGGCTACCTGGGCACCTTGACCACCAGTTGCAACCAGAGATTCAAACTCTTGGTGTGACAGCACAGAGGGGTGGTGGTTAAGAGCCCAGCAGAAGGGTTGCAGTAAAAACGTTCTCTGTCCTCCTGAAGCAAGGTGCAGAGCTGGAGATGAAGGACATCCATGGCTGGACTGCCCTGTTCCACTGCACCAGCGCCGGGCACCAGCAGATGGTCAAGTTCCTGCTGGACAATGGGGCAAATGCCAACTGCAGGTGAGGAGCAATCTGTCATTCACTTCTCCAGAAGGCTCACTTTAGGTGTGAAAGCAGCAGATGAGCACAGGCAGAGAAAAGGCCTCTGCTATTGTCTTTGCTGTGCTTTGGGAAGCACGGCAGGCTCCAGTGCAAGGTGAGCTGCAACTGGGCATGAACTCAACGTGGTTACCATCAAGAGGAATCAGATCTCTGCTTGTTTAGTTAGAGGCTTATCTCCCAAGAGCAAAGAGCTGCATCACCTACTGCAGCCACTTCACAAGGCTTGCTGCTGAGTTTCCTGTGTTGGAGTTTATCTCGTTGATCTGCAGAGCACTGCCCTGCCCCGGGAACTGCTGCTCCATTCAGACATTCGGTTGCCTGAGGTCAGCAAGAGGCTTTTGCTTTGTGAGCTCCTGCAAAGCTGATTTCTGCCACTGGAAAGCAAACCTGCAGCTGGCAGAGTAACCTGCTGTGCAGGCAGTAGAGAGGCACTGAATCTGCACTGGGAGTTTTACTTGAAGGAAGTAGAGAACAGAGGAGCAGCCAGTGCATAGTGGAGCGTTTAATCAGCTAGGGGCAGGGTCTGGAAATGCCCTGTGAGGGTATGGCAAAGCCTGGACCATGCTTCAGCTCTGACTATTCCATTACTGGGTCTTTTCTTTCCTAGGGAGCCAGTGTATGGATACACTCCTCTGATGGAAGCAGCTGCTTCTGGCCATGAGATCATTGTCCAGTACCTTCTCAATCATGTAAGTGTCCATAGGCAACTCTCTGCAGCTGAAGATCTGCCTCCAGCCCTCAGCAGCAACCACAGGGCTGACAGCAGACTCGTGTTTGATCTGTGAGGACATTTACCAGGATGCTGCTGCCTGCAGGCTCTGCTCTAGTTTCACACTGGCCTTGCAGCAGCAGAAGTGAGGTGTGGCTGTCCAGGTTTCCTCTCCAGTTGAGAGGTGTCCCTGTTTGTGGCAGGGAGGTTGGAGTAAGTAATCTCTGAGGTCCATGGAGAAGAGGAGGCTCCAGAGAGACCTAATACCTAATTCCAGTACCTGAAGGAGGCTGCAAGAAGGATGGTGAGAGACTGCTCCCAAAGGCCTGCAGGGCCAGGGCCAGGGCAGTGGTTTGAAATTAGAGTAGAATGGATTGAGATTAAAGTGAGGAACAAGCTCTGCAGCAGGAGGCTGCTGGAACACTGCAACTGGTTGCCCAGGGAGGTGGTTGAGGCCTCATGCCTGGAGATATTCAAGGTAGGGCTGGACAAGGCTGTGAGCAATCTGCTCCAGTGGAGGGGGTTGAGCTTCTAGCAGAGGGGGTTGGGCTGGGTGACCTTTGCAGGTCCCTTCCAACCCAGGCCATTCTGTGATCTCTAAGGTCCCTTCCCACCTGAACCGTTCTGTGACCTAACTGAACAAGTCCCTGATTGGAGAGCAGCTCCAGCAGTAATCTGTTGTGTTTACAGGCAGCTTCTGGCATCCAACAGCATCCTCTAGACACCTTCTGCCCCCAAAAGCCTATCAGCACGCATGGCTCTTGATGTTGCCTTGTTTTAGTGCCCCACTGAGCTGGCCCAGCAGCACAGAACCCTTCCCAGATAACCTTGTGCCCTGTGGGAGTGCACGGAGCTGTGGATGTTCAGGAAGGGGAACTGGGAATAGCTGGAAAGGCAACAATCTATTAATGGAGCTTGGACTGTCTATCAGAGGTGAACCTGAACTTCTAAAGGAGCCAGTTCTTTGCCTTCCTTGGTTTCTTGTGTCCACAGTCCCCTTTGCCACACTGCAGACATGTTTGTTTGTCCCTAGGGAGTGAAGACAGACATGAGGGATAATGCTGGAGCCACAGCACGGACGCTGGCCATGAAGTATGGCCACACAAAGATTGTGGGGCTGATAGACTTGCATGCAGCCCCAGTGCCCAAGGTCTTCTGCAGGGGCCCAGGTAACAGACAGATGCTTCTAGCTCCTTCTTGTTGAATCAGAAGCCAAAGAGAGGTGTTTGTTGTTTGGGAGTGTGTTGCTGTTTGTGTGAGGTGATGCTAGCTGTCTAGCCTGGAAATTCCAGCTTCTCTTAGGATGGGGGAAACATGGATCCTGCAATTGTCTGCCATCCCCTTTCTGACCTGATTAAGCTGTTTCATCTCCCTTCTAACACTTCCTTTTCTCCCATTGGACATCTGCAACTAGTAGCAAACACAGCAGGGGACTGAACGACTGATAACAGCCTGTGTTTGAACTGCAGGGAAATACGAAGACCTCAGCTCCTCAGATGAATCCTGTTCTGCTCCCCAAAGGCAGAGACCTGCCCGTAGGACCAAGGGTCCCAGCATCCACGAGGGGCCCCAGGCTTTGGCTGAGATAACAGCAGCTGGAATTGGGGGAAAGAAACAGTCTCGCTATGGTGAGAACAGTGAGAAGCCTGACGGAGTCCTCTGAGGTCTCCAGTGCCTTGCAGCTATTTGATTTTGCTTCCTTTGGGATTCCTGTGTGGTTTGTACAGCAACTGTTAGTGAGGCTACTCAGCCTCTGCTTTCAAAAGAAACCCTTTGAGCTTCTTGGGAGGGCTGGGCACTGGTAAGTGGAGCTCTTCTACGGGACAAACACTGCTCTGACTTTAGTTACTCTTGCTCTGATTCAGTCCAGCTTCCCCTCTTGAGGTAGTCTCCAAAGTTTGAGAACCCTCCTCAAGCAGATAGCAGAGGAAGTGGTCACAGGGGCCAAGGAACCATTGATCATGACAGTGAATTCCCTGCTCCTGGGCCTGTCAGTCCTTGGTGCTTGAAATGGTACTGAAAAGGAGATTGTGAAGCCAGTAGACAAGAGAAAGGTGATCCCAACTCCAACATCAGCCTCTGGCTGCAGTGATTGTTTCTCCCTGTGTGCTGGCCATGGCTATCTCTTAGGCTGATTGGAGGAACCAAGAGTATGGACAGCTGGATTTGAGAGTGTGTTCAGAGCTGAGTTCCTGCTCCCTGTGCAAGCTACTATCCCAGTGGCTGTGCTGAGTGGGCACTGTCAGCCTCCAAGGTGGTGCTGAGCTGCTGCCAGTGCTTAACAGCCATGCAGAGGCCTTGGCTGAGGCTGGGGCACAGCTGACCCCTTGCTCTCAAGAGCAGAGGAACTGCTGGCAGCTGCTGTTTCAGCTCTGAGCCTGTGTCCTCTGGCCTCTTCAGTTCTGCTGATGTGTGTTGGAGTAAGGCAGGCTGTAGGCAGGAGCCTTCCTCAGCTTGCTTCTGTGCTTGGTGGGATGTAGCCTGCTGGTTGGAGACAGGGATTGGAAAATGATCCAAATAGGCTGAGTGGTTGTTTTCCTGCTGAAGCCTCCCTGGTAACTTGTTTGTTCTCCCTCTTGCACACAGAGCAGGTCCCTCTTCAGGGCTATGTCACTTTCAAGGATGATGGCATCTGTGAGGCAGATGGTATCAGGAACAGGGATGTTACCTCCCCAATCAATGAGCAGGATGTGGAGAGCATCAGCAGCAGGGGTGAGTCCTTGTCCAAGAAAATGGTCTGGCTTACAGTGCTCACCTGAATGAGAGACCAGCCCCAGGGCTTGCATATTCCTTTCCCACAAAGCTCCTGAAACTTGGAGTATCTGTGGTGAAGGGCTGAGGGCTGGCATGGTTTAGCCTACAGAGAAGAAAGCTCAGTGGAGATCTCATCAGTCTGTACAATCTCAGGGGAGGGTGTAAGGAAGGTGGAACAAGTAGTGTCCAATGGCAGGGCAAGAGGCAGTAAGCACAAACAGAAAGCCAGGAGGCTCCTTCTGAACAAAAGGAAATGGTTTTTGTCTGCTCTTTACTGTAAGAGACAGCACACACAGGCTGTATGGTGTCCATCCTTAGAGATGCTCTAGGGCAACCTACTATAGGTGCCACTGCTTGAGGAGGAAGATAGGACAAAATGAGCTCCAGGGAAGGATCATACAGGCAGCTCCTAAAAACATCTCAGTGCCTCGCCCTGGGCCTTTCCTCAGCTCCACTCATGGCAGCACAGGCTTGGAGCAGCAACCCCCTTCTGTACCCCTTAACCAAGAGCTCCACAGCACACTCATCTTTACTCTTCTCTCTGGAGGAAGATGAGTGCTGTGGCCCAGGTGCGATCTTTCTGTCTTACCAGGAGTGCTGCATTTGAAGCCTTGCTCTGGGTTTCTTCTTTGTAGTAAAGCCAGCGTTGAGTGTAAGGAAGTTGAACCTCAGACTTTCTTTTTTCTCCTATTCCTTTCCAGAGGAGAATGTTTTCTTCACCAACAACTTTGGAGCTCTCAGGAGCAGCAGCAGCAGCAGTGAATGCCTGACCAAAGCCCTGGGAGTCAGCAGTGAAGGCTCCTTGGAAAGCAATGAGGTGGGGTTTTCAGTTTGCCTTACTCTGCTTTCAGCTTGGCCACTACTGTCCCACTTCCACAGCCTGCTGTGACTTTCCACTCTCAGGCTGCAGTCCCAGCCTGGCTGAGGAGAGGCCCCACAGAGAAAGCAGCATCTGTGCTGGAAGGTTCTTGATTAGCCAACCCTGTTTGAGCTGTGGCTAGCAGTCAGCTCTGGGCATGTTCGCTCTAGACCAGGCTGTCTGTGGCTAGTCAGGATGTGAAGTTCTCTCCAGCTTCCTGCCACAGTGGGGTCAAGCAAGGGTGTGAGTGGCTGGAACTGGGCCAGTGCTGCAGCTTGGACAGGGAGCAGGCAGTGTGGCAAGACCTAGAGAAGCACAGCAGTTTGATTGGCATTTGTGAAGTACAGAAAGGGGAGGAGCTTTAGGCTGTTCCTTGGTTCCACAGCTTGTGCGGTTCAAGACTTAGCTCTGGAGCTGCTGTACCAGAGGCTGAAGTAGCTGAGCAGGAGTCCTCTGTCTCTTGAGAAGCTGCTCACCAGTGTAGTCTCTGCACTGTATCAACTCAGGGGGGATTCAGCACTGCTCTCTGCTCTGCCATGGTGTCTCCTAAAATGGGATTACAAGAGCCTGACACCATCCTGTACCACTGAGCTGGCACCCTGGCAGTGCCATGACCCAACCCTTCCTAACCTGTGCTTTTATGGAATCATAGAACTGTTTGGGTTGGAAAAGGCCTCCAAGCTCATCCAGTCCAACCAGCAACCCAACACCACCATGGCTACCAAACCCTACCTCCAAGTGCCATCGCCACACCTTTCCTGAACACCTCCAGGCATGGGGCCTCCACCACCTCCCTGGGCAGCCTGTGCCAGTTCCTGACCACTCTGGCAGCAAAGATTTTTCCCTCATCTCCAATGCAGCCCTTCCCTTGAGACCATTTCCTCTTGCCCTATCATTTGTTCCTAGGAAGGAGAGCCCAACACCCACCTGGCTCCAGTCTCCTCTCAGGGAACTGGAGAGAGCAATGAGCTCTGCCCTCAGCCTCCTCTTTTCCAGGCTTAACACCCCCAGCTCCCTCAGCTGCTCCTCCCCAACCCTGTTCTCCAGACCCTTCCTCAGCTTTGTTACCCTTCTCTGTCCCTGCTCCAGCCCCTCAGTGACTTTCTGGGAGTGAGTGGCCTAGAACTGACCCCAGGATTCAAACTGTGGCTTGTCCAGGGGCATGATCACTCCCCTGCTCCTCCTGCCCACACCAGTGCTGATCCAGGCCAGGCTGCTGGTGGCCTCGTTGGCCACCCAGGCACACCCCGGCTCATCTTCAGTCAGCTGCTGATCAGCACCATCAGGTCCTTTCCCTCCAGGCAGTTTCCAGCCCCTCTGCCCCAGACCTGCAGCATTCACGGGGTGGGTGCAACCCAAGAGCAGCAGCCATCACTGTGGAGCACCCCTGGGGTTGGAGCTTGGCACTGGCAGTCTGCAGGTGGAGCTGCAGGGATGCTGACACTTGTGTGTTCATCCCTGACCTTTCCCTCCTGTGGCTGTCCTCTCCCCTCCGCAGGACTCTGACCATGGCAGCAGCGCCTCCGAGCGGAAGCAAGCCAAGAGCTACAGGAGCAAGAGTCGCTACAGCAGCAGTGACAGCCACTGGTGCCACTGCCTGGGCAGGGCCGGGGGCAGTGCTCAGCACAGCCTGCCCCAGCCCCCACCCTACACAGGCCCACAGGTAACTGACCACCTGCTCTCTGAGGGCAGGCAGACTGGCACTGGAGCAGGCATGGGAGATTCTTCAAATCTGCCTTCTTGGCCCTCTCAGACAGGAAGGAAATTGTCACCTTGGATTCCAGATCTCAGCCCAAGCTGAAATGCTTCAGCAGCAATGCCAGGAACTGGCTGCTTGGGGGATGCTGCTGCTTACAGGTTTATTCTGGAGCCTTCAGGCCTGGGGAGGGTTGCTCCCAGACAAGGCTGTGTCTGCCTGCCCTGCCTTTGCTACAAGAGGCTTCAACTGCAGAAGCCCAGTTCTGTGGTGTGGGCATGCAGAGGGCAGGTACCAGCTGTGCCCTGGGAGGCACAAAGCAACGTGAGGAAACAGAGGGGAAACAGAGCTGGGGAAGGGTCTGGAGAATAGGGCTTGGGAGGAGTAGCTGAGGGAGCTTGGGGTGTTGAGCCTGGAGATGAGGCTGAGAGCAGAGCTCATTGCTCTGTGCAGCTCCCAGAGAGGAGGCTGCAGACAGGTAGGGGTTGGGCTCTCCTTCCTAGTCTGAGAAGATAGGAGAAGAGGAACTGGCCTGAAATTGTGCCAGAGGCGGGCTAGGTTGGAGAGGAGGAAAAATTTCTTTGCTGCCAGAGTGGTCAGGGACTGGCACAATGCTGCCCAGGGAGGTGGTGGAGTCCCCAACCCTGGAGGTCCTCAAGAAACCTGTGGCCATGGCATTTGGGGCTGGGGTTTGGTGACCATGGTGGTGCTGGATTGATGTTGGACTGGATGATTCTGGAGGGCCTTTCCAGCCCAGACAAGTGTAGAACTGTGTGTCAGGAGTGGTAACGCTGTTGTCTGTGATGGGCTGCAGGACCTGGCAACACTGCTGGAGCAGATTGGGTGCCTGAAGTATCTGCAGGTGTTTGAGGAGCAGGATGTCGACCTCAGGATCTTCCTGACCCTGACAGAGAGTGACCTGAAGGAAATAGGCATCACGTGAGTGCCCTCTTCCCTCCCTGCAGACCCTGCACACAACCTCGGCCCGAAGCTTTATCCCCTGGGTGCTTTTCCCTTCTGCCCATCTCCTGCACCACTGCCCCTGGCTCTGGGCTTCAGCAGCCTCCTGAGTTCTGAGGTGCCTTGAGGGAACCAGGAGACTGCAGAGGTCCTCATGGCATTCCCTGGGGCCCAGGGACAGGTGGGACAGAGTTTGATCCCTGACAGTTTGCTGTTCTCCCACCAGCCTGTTTGGGCCAAAGAGGAAGATGACTTCTGCCATTGCACGGTGGCACAGCAGTGCCCGACCGCCCAGCGACGCCCTGGAGCTGGCCTATGCTGACCGCCTGGAGGCTGAGATGCAGGAGTTGGCCATCCAGCTGCACCAGGTGAGGGCAGTGCCGGGGGAGCCGGCCATCCGGCCGCGCCGGGCGAGGGCAGTGCCGGGGGAGCCGGCCATCCGGCCGTGCCGGGCGAGGGCAGTGCCTTCTCCAGGCTGAACACCCCTAACTCCCAGCCTGTCCCCACAGCAGAGGTTCTCCAATTTTCATGGCCTCCCCTGGACCCTCTCCAGCAGCTCAGGGTCCTTCTTGTGTTGGGGTCCTACAGCTAGCCCCAGCCCCACAGTAAGGCAGGATCCCCTCTCTCCCTTTCTGCCCATGCTGCTTTGGATGCTGCTCAGGCTCCCCTTGGCGTTTTGTGCTGCCAGTGCCAATTGCTGGCTCCTGTCCAGCTTCTCCTCCACCCCCAAGTCCTCCTTCTCAGACCTGCTTTCTGTCTCCTCCTCCCCCAGCCTGGATTGATAGGATAGTGGCACCCAGGAGGTTCCATCTGAGCAAGAGGAGAAATTCGTTTGTTGTGAGGATGCTGGAGGCCTGGAGCAGGCTGCCCAAAGAGGCTGTGGAGTGTCCTTATGTAGAGAGCTTCCAAGGCCAACTGGGCACTGTGCTGCTGGGCAAGCTGCTGTGGGTGCCCTGCTTTGGCAGAGGATTGGGCTGGATAATCTCCAGAGGTCCCTTCCAGCCCCACTCTGCTGGCACACTGATGGACTAAAGGAGCAGAAATAGCTGTCAGGACACACTTGGTTCCCAGTAGCTTGCCTGGCACAAGTGCAGCCTGTGCCTGCTCTTCCCAAGCATGGAGCACAAGAGGGTGAAGTCCTTGTGTGCCTCCCAGCTCCTGAGAGCTGGGAGGGTGAGGGACAGCAACTGCAGTTCTTCACCAGTGTCCCTTTGTGGTGAACTTGTGCAGCCCTTCCTGAGCAGCCTCTCTTCATCTGAGGTATCCTGACCTCCTAAGAACCTTCACAAAGGGAGGGGAAGGAGGAACTGTGAGCTCTGGGTTGTTACTTTGGTGTGGCCAGAAGCTGTCAGGGTGTCAGCCTTAGCCAGCTTCCTCTGCCAGGCAGCTGGGTGCACTTCTGCAGGAACCCTCTGGCTGCCAAAGCCACTGAAGCAGCAGAGACCACAGGGCCATGCCAGAGCTGTGGTGCCCAGCACTCCTAACCCTCCCTTCTCTACTGCAGAGGTGTGAAGAGGTGGAGGTGATGAAGGGCCAGGTGTGCCAGGAGCAGAAGCTGCGTGCAGTGGCTGAGAGCTGTTTGATGGAGCGGGACGAGACCTGGAATGCCATCCAGTGCCAGCTCAGAGAGGCCCAGGACATCACCAAGAATGCTGGAGTCCTGCTGGATCAGATCAAGTAAGTCATTCCCAGGGAGTGGCACCGAGGTTGGGAAGTGGGCTCTGGGCCATGCGAAGAACGGGGATCACACTGGCACCTTAGGGTAATGCAGGAGAGCTCAGCAGGCATCTGGACCTCGTTGGGATCCTGCTGACTTCCTCTCGTGGGAAGCTACAGCCAGGTGAGCAGAGTTGAGGCCTCAGGCAACTGTGGGAGCTGTGACTCACTGATGTCCAGAGCTGCTGGCAGTTCCTGCTCTAGCTGGAGGCAACCAGAAGCCTTGGAGCTGTGTTTGTGCTTGCATGGCACCTGGTGCCTGGGGTACAGCTTGGTGTCTGGGTGAGTGCAGGAAGGGTTCTGACTTCCAGACCATCTCAAAGGACTTACAGCGTCCTGCCCTGCCTAATGAAGAGCACTTTGCTTCCAGCCCCAGCAACTGGCAGGAAAAGCTGCCCTGGCAGGGCTTCTGCCCCTCCCCTGGCGCTCACACCCCTGCCTCAGGGCTTCTGCCCCTCCGCTGGCATTCACACCTCTGCCTCTGGGCTTCTGCCTCCCCTGCCTCATGGTCTGGTGGGACTGTGGCCTGCTTTGGGTTGACAGGAGCCTTTGAAGTTCATCTAGTCCACCCCCTTGCACTGAGCAAGAACCTTGAGCCTAGCCAGGCTGCTCAGTCTCCTCCAACCTTCTGATGCCTTTGTGGTGGTGTTTTCCTGCCCTGGCTGGGCTGGGCCCTGTTCTGCCCACTAATTGAACAGGGACATTAAGTGGCTTTAAACCTGGTGCTTACAGATCCTAGCACAGCAGGGCATGGGGGCTGCTGCCTAGTCAGGGGAACTGGCTGCCAGAAGGCAGGCACAGCAGCACTGCCAGCCTTGTCCTACCTGCTGACGGAGAAGCTGCAGCACGTTGGCTTCCAGAAGGCCTGCCAGGTGGTGGTGTGGTACCAACCCCTGCCTTAGGCTTTGTCCTGCTTATGCTGCCACCTCCTCCTCTTCACCCCTGCATCTCCTCTGTGGACAGGGAGAGATGGTGCACAGTGGATCAGGCCTTGAGCCTTGCCTGAGGCATGTCCTCCTCTCCTAGGCAGGTGGTGCTGGGGCCTCGGGTGCAGCCCCTTGGCACCTCTGTAGGTACTGGCAGGAGTGCAGTGGCATGCCTGTGCCACCCCTGATGGCCTCACTCTTGTTTGGCAGGTGCTGTCAGGCAGAGTTGTCCTCACGCCTCACTCAGGAGCCCCCTGCAAGCGGGGTGCTGGGCACCGAGCTACAGCCAGGCAGCGGCGAGAGCAGGCGGCCCAGGGAGCCTCCAGGTGAGGAGGAGCTCGTCAGGCCCCAGCAGGTGGGCACGGGGTGGGTAGGAGGGCAGCAGGAGAACCAGAGCTGGGCACTGCTGCAGGGGTGCAGTGAGAAGCAGCCAAAGCCTTAAACCGAATCTGAAAGCAGTTTCTGAAGCTGTTGGAGTTCCTCAGCAGCTTGTGGGAAGGTTGGGGTCCTGCAGGTGTTTGTGCCACAGCTGCAGAGCTGCAGCACCCAGTGCGAAGTGCTGGACAGGGCTGTGGTGCTTCCTGCCCCAGGCTGCACCTGGTAGTGCTTCGGGTGCAGTGCCACAGTGAGCAGGGCTGACAGCCTGGCCAGGGGCAAGCTGCTGGGTGTGGCTGGGCTGGGCTGGGTTGGAAAAAGCCTCCAAGCTCAGCCAGTCCAACCAGCAACCCAGCACCACCATGGCCACCAAACCCTCTCCCCAAGTGGCATGGCCACACAGTTCTGGAACAGTGGGCTGCCCAGAGAGGTGGTGGAGTCACCGTCCCTGGAGGTGTTCAAGGCACGTTTGGACGTGGCGCTTGGTGCCATGGTCTAGTCTTGAGGGCTGTGGTAACGGGTTGGACTTGATGATCTTTGAGGTCTCTTCCAACCTTGGTGATACTGTGATACCTCCAGGGATGGGGTGTCCACCACCTCTCTGGGCAGCATGTGCCAGTCCTGATCAAATTTTTTCTCCTCTCCAACCTAGCCCTCCCCTGGCACAATTTCAGGCCATTTCCTCTCCTATCACCTGAGACTAGGGAGCAGAACCCAATCCCCACCTGGCTGTGGCCTCCTCTCAGGGAGCTGCAGAGAGCAGTGAGCTCTGCCCTTAACCTCTTCCTTCTCCAGGCTCAACATCCCCACCTCCCTCAGCTGCTCCTCCCCAGCCCCATTCTCCAGAACCCTCGCTCAGCTCTGTTGCCCTTCTCTGTTTCTGCTCCTGACCCTGCTGCCTGGGACATTTCCAGAACTCTGCTTCCTGCTGCTTGTGTTCTCAGATTGAGCCAAGTGGAGGTCCTGCAAGTTCCTTTTCATATATGGCCCAGCCAAAAAAAAGCACAGTTCCTGAGTGGCAGAACTGCTGGAGGCCCCTCAGTTTGTCCCAGGCAGTCCCAGCTTTCTTCCCATAGGACTCCAAACCCCTGAGCAGAGCCCTTTGGGCTGTAGATGCTTTTCCGCATCCCTGTGAGCATGCGGATTGATTCCTGGTGTGGTTCCTGTCCTCGCAGTGCTGCCAGGGTGGCCTCCTTCCCTGAAGACCCTGAGCCTGCCTGAGCTGTCAGCTGTCCTGGAGCAGCGTGTAGGAGAGATGGGTAAGGTGGGCAGGGCTGGCATCTGAGGCTGCTGTGGTACTGGGGAGGCCTGGCTGGGCAGCAGGGACATGTTTAAGGAGCCAACGATCCCCCCTTGGCTGGGGAGGGCTTCAGGCTCTGGTGCTGGTGGTTTTGTGCACTACCTCTCCCTGCACTTCTGGGGCTCTGCTGACAGGCCCAGGCTGCAAGAAGGAGATGTGTGGGGAGCAGCTGCCTGCGTCTCCTGTTCCCTGAGCACAGCTGCTTGTGAATTGGTTCCCAAACCCTCTGTCCTGCTCTCTTGATGACAGCAGCAGGCAGGCAGTGAGGGGGTACAGTGCTTCTCTGGGGTAGGGGAAGAGGTGGGCTGAAGGCAGCAGAGCAGAGGCTGAATGCAGCCTGCTCTCTGCTGCTTGCTGGCCTCTTGCTGACAGCTTTTGCCTTCTGGTTTGCCTTCAGGAAAAGCTCTGCAGACTGTGACTGAAAACCTCCAGAGGCTCCAAGGTCCCAGGCAGAGCTGGCTGGAGCCATAGCCGAGCAGGAGAGTGAGTGAGAGCTGCTGTGACCGAGAGGGAGCACAACACCCTTCACAGCAGGGTGCAGCAGCTGCTGCTCCTGTGCCTTCTGACCTGCTTTCCCCTGGGCAGTCTCTGGTGCCCCTGTCCCGCTGAGGAGTGGCTGTGTTCCCTGCAGGCTGCTGACGTCGGGTGACTGCTCCACCCGGAAGCTGAGGAGGGCGAGGCCAAGCTGGCAACCACAGCGCTGCTGGGAGGGCCACAGCAACTGCTGCACCTGTGCAAGGAGCTCTCAGCCATCAGAGAACATCCCTGGGAGGATGAGGGACAGGTCCTTGGGCCTGGCTGTTGGGGTGCTGTTGGTCCACAAGGTTAGGTGAGGAGAGGCACAGGGAACACCTGCCTGAGGAACTTGTATCTGCCTTAAGCTTCCTGCAGCCTTTGCTCAGGGCTGCCTGGGATTAGGCAATTGACAGCTGACTACAGCAACCCATTCATTATCTTTTTCTGCATCACATCCTCTACGAGGCTTGTGACACTTGCCCTGGCTCCTCTTGTGCCACATGAGTTGGCACAGACCATGAATCCTGGCACAGCCCCAGAGGATGTGTCGGGCAGGAAGGCAGGCAGGCACCTGCTGGGGGGACAGTGAGTTGAGTTTGGCTGACTGAGCCACAGCGGGGCCCATGCAGCTCCAGCTCCGAACTGGGATGTCTGCTCTGCCACCCCAGATCCTCTCCCTCCAGCCAACCCATCCCAGTCCAGTGCCTTCCCTGGGGGCTGCTGGGGGTCCTGTTGTGCAGTCCCAGAGAACTTCGGGTTTAGTGGTGAATGCTTCACGATAGAGTCTGACTTGGTTTGGCAGTGGTAAGGTCTCAGTGCTGACAGCAGTTGCCAGGCAGATGTCCTCTGGCATGAGAGAGACTAGAGCTGAGGCTGTTCAGGTCTCCTGAGCATGAGACAGGCATGGCAAAAGCTGAGGGGCAGATCTGTCCCATGTAGGAGGTGGGAGCAGAGATCACACCCCCAATGGAGCTGTGCCACAGAGCTTTGCTCTTTTGCTGCTGCCTGCCCTGGACTTCCAGGCTGTAGTGTTTGGAAATGGTTCTGCCAAGGTGTTCTTGTGAGGCTGTCTCCAGAGGTCCATAGAGGGGCTGCTCCACCTCCTGCTGGGGGAGCAGCCAAAAGGGTGCTGGGAGTGGTCTGAGGTGGTGCTCAGTGGCTCCTGTGCATTGCTGTGCTCTGTGTGGAGGGAGGAGACAACTGACAAAACCTGAGATCTGAGTGGTGGTCTTGGCTCTGGAAAATGGTCCTGTTGGTAGAGGAAGAAACTCTGTGTTCCTTCTGAGTTTTGGACCTTGATGGCAGATGCCAAAATATAGAAATTATTCTGGCTCCATCCTTGGAGTTTCTGCCCCGTCCTTGCTGCTGATCTGCACCTGCAAGGGGATATCTGCTGGGCTGTGCCTCTGCCTCCTGGGGACAGCTGTGGGACACTGAGGCAGCTGTGAACCTGCCCTGCTGTGGGTGCTGCTTCCTGCTCCTGTCTAACCCTTACCCTTGACAGGCTGAGGTGGCAGGAGCATGGGCATCTGGCTCTGGCTGTGCAGCAGGCTGGGGAGCAGTGATGGGAGAGGCTGCACCCTGAAGAACTCATTTGTGATGAAGTGGAGCCCATCCTTCTAAAGCAGCATCCATGAAAGCTTCCCAGCTTGAGGCTGTGCTGGGAATTATATCTGGGGCTGTGTCCTTCCCTGCTTGTTACTGGAGGAGTGCCAAGGCAGCTGCACTGCCCTCAGCCTTGGGCTGCTTGGAGCTGGAGGGACCTTAGAGATAATCTCATCCCTTGGTGCTGGCTACACTAGCACAGGGCTGCTAGGCACTGGGAAGCCCAGACCTGGACTTAAGGCAGGATATCTGGGGAAAGGGGAAGAGTTTCCAGAGAAGCAAAAATAACCACCCCAAAGGCCCAAGTGAAGGGGCCTGGGAGCACCTGGGGAGCAGAGGAGGTCCTGTCTTAGCAGTGCTGGGTGGGCTGTGCAGGGAGGAGAGGCTTGGGGCTGGCACTGCTGGGTCCTAGGGTGAAAGAAGGGCTTTGGGGGTAAGGGGCTCCATCAATAGGCTGTGATGGTGGGGACTGGATGACAGGGTGGGTGAGATGCAGCAGTGGGAAGGAAAAGGAGAGGCCACAGAAAAGGTGCTGCAGGAGCCCAGACAGAAAGGTTCCAAAGGTGTTGGAGTAGCACCAAGGAGCTGGCAGGGGGAGGCCTGAGGGGCTCCTGCTGCCCTGAGGAGCAAATCCCTGGAGTGAAGGACTCTAGGTGGTGGTCACTGCTGGAGAGGGGCAGAGCAGGGGCTCTGGGGCTCCCCCAGGCATCCTGTCCCAAGAACACAGGATCTACTGCCTTGGATGATCCAATAAAGCCCAGAACCTGTCCCTGCCGTGTAGGTGTCTGTGGGGGGGGGGAGCTGGGGCTGTGCAGCTGTGCAGGAGCTCCCTGCTGCACTTCAGGAGCAGCAGGACCACAGCCACCGTTGCCCTGCTTCTCTGCCAGGGTCACAGGCTGAGGGCTCTGAGTCTGCCTGCCCTGCAGCTTCCCAGCCCTGCCTGGCTGCTCCTGGAGCTCACACCCTGGCAGCACCAGCTGTGGCCAAGGCTGCAGAGCAGAGGTGATGAAGGGCTCGCCTCTCTCCTGGGCATTGCCACCTTTGCCTCCAGAAGGTCCCAGCTGTGACAGAAGTTGTCTCTGCAGCAGCTCAGAAATTAGCTTAGGCCTTGCTGAGCTGTGTGCTGGGGTTTTCCTCTCGGGATGGAGGCCTGAGTCTCTGCCCAGCTCTGCTCTGAGTCTGTTGTGAGCTGTTGCTGTCACTCTGCTCCTGGAAACCTTCAGCCAACCTCTGGTCTGTCATAAGCAGTCCAGAGCACACAGCAGCTCTCACAAAGTCCTGAAGAAGGCAACTTGAAAGCCTCTTTCTGGTCACTTGTGAAGTGTGGTGCTTTGCTGCTGTCCTCCTGGAGCAGCCTCTAGTAGAAGCCCAGCAGGGTGGGGTGGGAAGGGACCTCTGCAGATCATCCAGTCCAACCCCCTGCCCCACCAACAGCAGCTTGCCCAGGAGCACAGTGCCCAGCTGGCCTTGGAAGCTCTCCACAGCCTCTCTGGGCAGCCTACTCCAGGCCTCCAGCACCCTCACAACAAACAACTTTCTCCTCCTGCTTAGATAGGACCTCCTGACTGCCACTTTGTGCCCATTGCCACTTGTCCTGGCTCTGGGCACCACTGACAAGAGTCTGACCCCAACCTCTTGCCCCCCACAGCTCCTTTAGCTCTTGCTGAGCATTGCTCAGCTCCCCTCTGGGGCTACTCTTCTGGAGGCTCTCAGCCCCACTGCTCTCAGCCTTTGCTCCTCCCAGAGCTGCTCCAGGCCCCTCAGCAGCTTTGCAGCCTCCCCTGGACTCTCTCCAGCAGTTCTCTGTCTCTCTGAACTGGGGAACCCAGGACTGGACCCAGAGCTCCAGATGTGTCCTCATCAGGGCAGAGCAGCGGCAAAGGAGAACTTTCCTTGCCCTGCTGGCCATATGTTTCATAACCCCAGGATACCATTTGCCTTCTTGGCCACAAGGGCACATTGCTAACTCCTCTCCACTTCCTTCCCCATGGAGCTGCTTCCCAGCAGGTCACCCCTGGCACAGCAGGTTGTTCCTTCACAAAATGCAGGACCCTACACTTGTTCTTGCTGAGCCTCCTGTGCTTCCCCTTTGCCCACCCCTCCAGCCTGGCCAGGTCTCACTGTGTGGCAGCTGCTGCCAGAGCTCTGTGGATCTGAACATGGAGCTGCCTGGGGCTGGGGGCTCTGGGTGCCTCTGCAATACCCCTTTAGCTGGGGTGCTCCAGAGCAGGCCCCTGCATGCCCAGGAGCTGTTTCCCAGCCTTGGAGCAGGCAGGAGGCAAGAGATCTGCTGAAAAATAAACTTTATTTACACCTGAAAAGAGGCTTCATGTGCAGAGAGGCAGCCAGGACTGCTCTGCAGCTCCCCAGCCCTCACCCCAGCTGCATGCTGCAGCCTCCTGCCCAGAGTGCACTGGGTTGGAAGGGATCATCCAAGGCTATCTTGTCCAAGCCCCTGCAAGCAGCAGGGACACCTCCACTTGGAGCAGGCTGCCCAGGGCCACGTCTGGTCTGACCTTGAATGGCTCCAGGGATGGTACCTCCACCACCCATCTGGGGAACTGCTTTCTGTGCTGGAGGCAACCCTCCTTGAGCTGCTGCATCTGCAAGAGCTTCCCTTAGCCTTTAGGCAGAGGGGCTGAGGGTGGAGATCCCCCCACATCTGCATGCTATGGAGAGCAGGAGAGGCTTCCTCCCTCCTGCAGTGGCCTCTTGGCCAGGCAGCAGCCTGTTGGGAACAGCACCCTGGGCAGTGGGAGCTGCTGCTGAAGGGAAGAGCAAGGGGCTGGGGGTTGGCATCTGCTGCTCTGGGCTCTTAGCACCAGAAGCAGCCCTGTGAGCCAGCTGCATGCAGCCAATGCTGGCAGCAGGCCCCACCAGCTGGGCTGGGCTGCAGAGGTGTGGGTGCTGTGGCCTGGAGCTGCAACTGGGCAGCAAACATCACCAGCTGGGCCCACGAGCACCCAGTCTCTGGCCAGTACAACTCTTCTGGAGCCATCTGTGGTCCCTGCCAAGGCCTTCACAGCTTTCCCTGCTGCCGAGGGGCAGGTCAGGCTCAGCTCTGCAGCCAGCTGATGCCCTCCAGTCCTTCACTCCCCTGTGCCTGTCCCCTGCCACCAGAGGAGCAGCAGTTCTTAAGATGCAGGGTGAATGCAGCAGTGCCTGGCTGTGAGGGAGATACCATCTGTGCTGGCTCTGCCCTGCTCGCTCTGAGAGGGGGCTTGGGGGGGATCTGCTACAAGAGGAACTTGGAGAGGAGGAGCCCTGGCACTGTGCAGCTGGAGACAGCAAGGAGGGAGGTGGCTGCTGGGCACAGGGTGGTGTTGGCTGGCAAAGTCCTTTCAGCTCCTCCAGTCCAACCAGTCTTTAACTGCCCAGGCTGGGGCTGAGCCGTGGCCCTCAGCACCACAGCTCTGCCTCCTGGAAACATCTCCAGGGATGGGCATTCAGCCACCTCCCTGGGCAGCCTGGGCCAGGCCTTCAGAACCCTTCCAGTGAAGAAGTTTCTTCTCATGTCCAATCTAAACCTCCCCTGGGGCAACTTGAGGCCATCTCCTCTTGTCCTGTCCCTTGTTCCTTGGGAGCAGAGCCCAATCCCCACCTGGCTGCAGCCTCCTCTCGGGGAGCTGCAGAGAGCAATGAGCTCTGCCCTCAACCTCCTCTTCTCCAGGCTCAACCCCCCCAGCTCCCTCAGCTGCTCCTGCCCAGCTCTGTTCCCCTTCTCTGTCCCTGCTCCAGCCCCTCAATGTCCTTCTGGAAGTGAGGGACCCAAAACTGACCCCAGGAGTCAAGGTGAGGCCTCACCAGTGCTGAGCACAGGGTCACAATCCCTGCCCTGCTCCTGCTGGTCACACTTTGCTGATCCCGGCCAGGCTGCTGGTGCCCTTACCCACCCAGGCACAGCCTGGCTCATCTTCAGCCGTCTGATGGTTGGCACCCTGAGGTGTTCACTGGGCAGTTTCCAGCCCCTCTGCCCCAAGCCTGGAGCATTTTCGAGGTTGCTGTGACCCAGGGGTTGTGGTGCCTTGTTCCACAGCAGGATGAGGGTGGGGAGAATGTGCATCAGCAGCACCTTGGTATGGGGAGGAGCCTTCCAAGGTGACTCTGGGAAGTCTCGGGGTGTAGGTGTGATGGTCCTTGAGAGTGTGGAGAGGATGCCCCTGACTGGATCAGGGCTGGCACAGCCCAGGGTGCAGCAGAAAGTGTTTGTTGGTCTGGTGGGTGCCAGCAGATGTAGCTGATGGCATTCAGGCAGCAGCAGGTGCATCTCCTGCAGGCCAGCTGAGGGGAGGCTCCTTTGAGGGTGCAGTGATGTCTGGTAAGAGCAGGGGGTGCCTGCCACCCCCACGGCAGAGCACATCCCCTCTAGCAGCTCTGGGGCTCCCAAGGTGGCACAGCTGGGTCCCAGGCCAGCTGCCCCAGGTGGGCGCTGCTGCAGCACAGCTTCCCTTGGGCTCCCTGCGGCTGGCTGCTCCATCACTGGCTGCAGCAGAGCGCTGGGTGGTCGAGCCTCCAGAGCTGCCACTTCTTCCTCATCTCTGACTTTCCCTGCCATGGGGGGAAGGTCACTGGTCTCTTCTCCTTGGCCGTGCCCTCCCCACAGACCGAGCAGGCAACGGAGGGGGGGGGTGTGGGGGGATGTGGGTGGTGTTAAAGCCACGGGGCAGAGCAGAAGCAAGCCCCAGCAGAAGGAAGGAGGAGCTGCAGCAGGTACCCACCTCCTTGTTGGCGAAGCAATAGAGTACGGCCACCAGGAAGCCCTAGAGGGGCAGCATAGGAGTGAGGCCTCCCCCCCGAGCACCCCTTCTCTCGTGGCTGGGATGAGTTCAGTGACCCCTGGCCACTTCTGGATGCTGTGGGGGCTGAGACCCTGTGTCAGCGCTGCTGAGAGCACAGGAGGCACCATCGTGCCTCCTCAGCACTAGGGCTGGCAGAGTTTGTGTCCCACTCCAGCCTATGCCTGGGCTCAGGGGAAGAGAGACTGCCCCCCCCCCAGTTCCTGCTCCATGGTGTGCCCAGGGAAGGGGGGGGGCATGCCATGCTGCCACTTCACCTGGAAGGAGTTGAGAAAGAGGGTGAAGAAGACCTTGACGTAGCGCAGGATGCCTGTGGTCTGCTCGTCGGTGGCGAAGATGAAGACGACCTCGTGGATGCCAAAGAGGGGGATCAGGGTGAGGGTGGCTTTGGCCAGCCTGGAAGAGGATAAGGGGACCCCTCTGGCAGCAAGTGCCGAGGGGCTGGGGCACAGGTGCAGGGAGGGACAACATCCTGGTTCACTTCAGAGGGGTCATTTCGTGGTGAGGTGGGCACGGAGGTGGTGCAGTCCCAGGAGCAGGGAGGACCCGGGACTGGCTGCCCCTTCCCCCTGACTCACCGCAGCTTGTAGTCGGCATAGCCCTTCTGGTTGGCACGGAGCTTGCCCAGGATCACCTTGAGGATCCTCATGAAGATCAGCAGGTTGATCTGGGAGGAGGAGGCAGTGCAGGGGCATATGCAGCCCAGCACTGAAACCCCTCACAGCTGCCCCTGCCCATGACAGGCACCCTTGGGGGCTGTGAGAGGTGACACCCCCTGTACTGCCAACACTGCTGCCAGAGCTGCCTTTCCACTCCTCCCACCAAAGCCCCTGCTAGGAAGCGTCGGGGACCACCTCCAACCCATTCTCTGAGGTTCAGCATAGCCTCCTCCTGCACGGACCCCCAGAACCTTCAAGACGATGCCTTGGGGCCAACCCTGCTCCCAGGCTCTACCGGGAGATTCCCGGGGGTCGCCGCCCCCCACCCCGGGGCCAGGAGCCTGGGGCTGAGCTGTCGTTGTCCCAGCAGGCGCAGGGCTGGCCGTGCCCCTACCAGGGAGGCGAGCAGGATCGGGATGCGGATGATCCACCAGTAAGCCATGTTCTCGTTCAGCGCCCAGCACCTGCCCGGGGGCACGGGGGCGGCGTTACCACACGTGCCAAGCGCAGGGTGAGGACCAGAGCCTGCCAGCACCGGCAGGCTGGGGCAGGGACCCGCAGCAGGCTCCATCTCACCCCCCAACCTGGGGCCGAGCACCCAACCGAGACCCCTCATCTCTCCCCACTCACTCGGCGTTCTCCTTCAGGTATTTGGCGGCCACCCAGGGCACCACGAACGCCACAGGGGTCCCTGCAAGTCACACAGCACAGCCTGT
Source organism: Eubucco bourcierii (assembly GCA_013396675.1). NCBI lineage: Eukaryota > Metazoa > Chordata > Aves > Piciformes > Ramphastidae > Eubucco > Eubucco bourcierii. The sequence goes on from VWZE01022350.1 coordinate 50,004, forward strand.
AAAACCAAGCACCCACCTGAGCTCGGCAGCCATCCCGGGGGCGGGGGGCACTACGCCGACAGCACCGGGACGCCAAGGCTCAGCAGAGCCTCCAGCCCGCACCCTCCCAGGGCCGGTTTGGGTCCCGGCGCTCATCACCGCCGGCCACTGCCCCCAGCCTCGCCGCTTGCGAGGGCGGGCCCTACCCCAGCCCAGGTAGAGGTAGAGCCTGTAGTGATTCTTCTCGGAGAAAACGGCGCCGATGAGCAGCTTGTGGAGGTAGAGAGCTTCCACCAGGAACCAGTAGTGGTTGGCCAGGACGCAGTACTGCATCAGCACCTGCGCCGCCCGGCAGCCCAGCGCCGCCTGCCAGGAGAGACCACCGTGGGGCCTGGGCACCTCGAGAGCTCACCTAAAGAGGCTATGGGCACCCCAAGGGTTTGTCCATCACGTGTATGCACACCCCAAGAGCTGGGTGCACAGGCACCCCGAGAATTTGCCTAGAGTGTACATGGGCAGCAGAAGCGCCCCAAGAGCTCGTCCATCAGGTGCATGGGCAGCAAAAGCACCCCCAAGTGCTCATCCATCAGGTGCATGGGCAGCAGAGACACCCCAAACGCTTGCCCACTGGGTGCATGAGCACCCCAAGAATTTGTCCTTTGGGTGTACAAGCACCAAAAGATCTCACCGTTGAGGGTGCAGCCACCCTGAGAGCCTGCCTAGAGTGCACATGGGCAGCATAAGCACCCCAAAACCTCCATGTGCTATCCATCAGGTGTACGTGCAGAATGGGCACCCCAAGAGCTCACCAGCAGGGGCATGGGCACCCTAGGAGCTTGCCTAGAGATTAAGCACCCTAAAATCTCATCCATCAGGCACACCAAGAGCTCACCCACCAGGTGTCTGAGGCTGCATGGGCACCAGCACCCAGCTGCACAGCCCTGCCCAGGGTGCCTAGCCCAGTTGCCCGGAGTAACACTTGCCTGGTGGCTCAGCAGAGCCTCCCAGTCAGCCACCTGCAGCAGCTCCATGCCCCAGTGCCTCTCCAGCAGCGCATCCTTCACCAGCACCGAGGCTGCTCGCAGCCCGAAGGACGCAAAGAGGTTGGCGTGGATGTAGTTCCTGGTGCAGCGCAGCTTCCTGCCAACAGCCAGGGTGCCAGGGGAGCAGGGCAGGTGACAAGGGCACCCCTGGCTGTGAGGGACAAGGGGCAGGACTGTGCCCGCCCCGGCTCTCCTACCTGCAGAGGCTGAGGACGAGCAGGGCAGAGACGAGGGCGAGGAGGGACAGGGCGTAGCCCACGGTGTATAGCGCCTTGAAGCTCACCAGCAGCCGCCGGGCACCTTCCTGCGGGCGAGCACCGCGCCGCTGAGCCCGGGCGAGCGGCACCCACCGCACGTTTGGGGTGTCCCTGCCCACGCCTGCCCAGCCGCCGCGATCAGGGCACCCCCACCTCCTGTATGGTGGACTGCAGCTCCTCCTCGCACTGGGAGTAGTCCCGCCAGGGCTGGCTGCCGTTCACCGTCACCCACTGCCCGTCGGCGCCGCAGCGGCGGCTCACCAGCCCGTGTCTCACTGCGGACGGGGAGCAGTGCCAGGCTCACCTCGCGCTCCCCCGACCCCACTTCTTCTGGCATCATGGCTCGGACCCTGCTCAGCCTCAGAGACCCTCCTCTGTGTGCAGGGGATGAGCCAGCTCTGCTCCACACCCCTTGTGTCCCCTAACCCCCAGGTCTGCTCACGGGTCCCTCTCCCCCCCGGCAAAGGGCGGGACGGGAACTCCCCAAACACCCTCCCCAATCCCGCATGCTCTGGTTCCCAGCTGCAGGGTGTCAGAGGCTCATCAGCACCTTTCTCAAACCAGGGCAGGTAAAAGGGGCAGGAGACGTTGACGGCGGTGCCGGGGTTGCCGTCGGGCCAACAGGCGTACATGTCGAACGTCCGGTTGCAGAAGAGCCCTTGCCAAGGCGGGGAGAGGAGGAAAAGCCAACGGTCAGTTGCTGTGGGCATCACCACCTCCATGCCCACCATCCCAGCGCCGCCGGGGCGGGGGGGGCTGGCATCACCCTGGTGTCCCACACCAGCCTCAGCCCCCCGGGGAGATCTCGGCACTGGGCATTCCATGTGAGCTGTGAAGGCACAGGTCAGTTCCCGGGCTCATGCCCGGGTTCTGGAGGAGGGATCAGAGCCAGCGCCAGCCCCTGCTGTCACAGCTCGGAATGCCCACACCTGAGCTGGGGCACGGCCGGGTACCTGCCGGGTAGGGCTCGCTCGCCATCCTGCTCAGACACTCGTCACGGTACCGCAGCCACTCCTCGAAGGTTTGCTCCAGCACCTTGGCTCCGCCGCGCTGCAAGCCCAGAGCTGGCTCAGAGCCTCCAGCCAGCCGCCATTCTGCCCACCCCACCGTGGTGCCCAGCCGCTTCCCAGCCCAGCTGCCTGCCCCCCGCTGATGAACGGCTGCCTGTGGCATCCTTGAGATGGGCAGGACCAGGCAGTGAAGACAGGACCAAGCCCATTCCTAAAGCCCGGTAGTGTGAACCTCTCTGCCTCACCCTAGCTTGTCCCTTACCGGCACAGAGAACAGGCAAATGCAGGAGAGATGGATGAGGCTGTGCCAGGACTTGGACTCCAGCAGGTTCCTCATGGTTGGTCCTGCCCCTGCCCAGTGCTCCCAGTGCCAGGGAGCGTCTTGGGCTGAGCTGCGAACCTGGATCCCGGGTGAAAGGTGGAGGACTGAGGATGGCACAGCTCTGCCAACTGCCCGCACTGCTGTGGAGGATAATATGGGCTCCCCGAGGCAGCAGAGGGGAACCGGGGTGCAAGTGGGCTGTGGGCACTTCTTGGGCTGTTACTTCTCTGCCGGAGCCAAAACCTAGAAAGCCCTGGGCAGCAGCCGGGCCAGACTGGACCCCACCTTGGCCAAGCCTTCAGCTTCCACCCTCCCTTGCGAGCTCCCGGACAGCACCGACGTTAGAATGGCAGCAGAACAAAAGCCATTCCGGTATCGCCGTGACAGCCCCGTGCCACCGCTGCCCACCCCGCAGGTAGGTGGGACCACATGGGTGCCCTTCTGCCACCAAGCCCCGGGAAAGGACACACGGGGACAATGCCAGGGGCAGGCGAGGAACATTTTCCGGGGGCTTCCCCGGGACTCACCACACCTCGCTGCCAGCCGGGATGGCAATTCCCGAAGAGAGCTGCTCCCTATTGCCTCCTGCTCGCAGAGACCCCCGCATCCCCCTGCACCCCTTAGCCGGGGGTTCCTGGGTTGCTTCTCCCCCATTCGGGGGGTGCAGGGGGGAAAAGGAACTCAGGACCCCCCCTTCCCCGCTTCCATCGCTCCAGGCTGGACGGCACCACCCGGGTGCGGGCTGCGCCGCCGCCTCCCCTCTCCCGCTTACCCTGCGCGGTCCCGGTGTCCCCGGCAGCCGCAGCTCGGAGCCCCGCACACGGCGGCGATCCCCCGGTGTCTGCTGCGGGGCCGCCAACCGCCAGAGCCGTGCCCCGACTGGGGTTGGGAGGAGTGGGCTCGTTAGGGGCGGTACCGCCCCCCGGGCTCGGGCCCCCCCGACGCGCAATGGGAGAAGGGGCGGGGGTCTGGGTTCCGCCGCTCGCGTCCTCGCCGAGCTCCGGCACGGCCCCCAATGAGCCCCCTCGTTGCATCACACCGGGATGGGGATGAGGGTCCAGCGCCACTGGGGTTCCTGTTTGGGTCACAAGGAGACAGGGAGGAGGCTCCAGCCTCACTGGCACAACATGAGGACGGGGATGAGGTCCAGCCCTGCCCAGGGGCCCTACTTGTGTCACATGCAGACCAGGATGTGGGTCCGGTGCTGCCAGGGGTCACCAGCTGGGTCACACACGGAGGAGCATGGGGATCCAGTTCAGCTGAGGGTCCCTGTTTGGGTCAGGCAGGAACAGAGCTGGGGGCCAGCCCCATATAGGTCACAAGGGGACAGAAGTGGAGGTCCAGCTGCTGTGGGGGTTCCTAGTTGGGGCACACAGGGATGGGAATGAGTGTCCAGCCCTACTGGCAGTCCCCAGTCACACCTCACAGGGATGGGGATGAGTGTCCAGCCCTGCTGGCAGTCCCCAGTCACACCTCACAGGGAAGGGGATGAGTGTCCAGTCCTGCTGGCAGTCCCCAGTCACACCTCACAGGGATGGGGATGAGTGTCCAGNAGGACGGGGGATGAGTGTCCAGTCCTGCTGGCAGTCCCCAGTCACACCTCACAGGGATGGGGATGTGTCCAGCCCTGCCTGGGGTTTCTGGTTGTCTTGCACGGCTCCAGGGATAAGGCTCCATGCCTCAAACTGGGTCACAGGGAAGATGAGTCCTGACCTTCTTGGTCTCCAGAGAACTCCCCTGAACCCCTCCCCTCCCACGAAGAGACTGTCCACAGCAGCAGGGAAGCTACGAGGGCAGGGACAAGCCACTGGACAAGCTCAGTGGCACTGGCCAGGTTTCCTCCCCAGCTGCCCCACAGTGGGGTGGGGACAGGTCTGTGTGGACCCACAGCCTGGGCTCCAGCCCAGTGGGTGCAGCTGAGGGTGCTTTGCCCATGTCTGTTTGAGCTGATGTGGTCCTGGGGCACCTATGGAGGATAAAATCATTGAAGTTGGAAAAGGTCTCCAAGATGACAGAGTCCAAGCCCTACCCCAGCCCTGCCAGGGCACCACTGAGCCATGGCACCATAGCACCCTGAGCCCTCAGCACCACAGCTACACAGCTCTGAAACCCCTCCAGGCATGAGGACTCCAATACTGCCCTGGGCAGCCTGGGTCAGGCCTGGACAACCCTGAAGGGGAACAAATTGTTCCTCATGGCCAACCTGAACCTCCCCTGGGGCAGCTCGAGGCCATTTCCTTTTGTCCAATCAATGCTCCCACAAATCTTCTGGTACCATCACCCAGAGTGGTCCCTGTCAACTCCAAAGGGCTCTGTGCTGTTGATGGGAGCTGTGCTGGGGCAAGGATCCATCTGGAAGGGATTTACTCAGTGGTGGTTTGCATGGGGGTGTCAGGAACAAGCTGTTCCTCTTCATACTGAAGTCTCCATAGCCCACAAGTGGGCTCCTCAGTCCAGGAAGGACAGGGAGGTGATGAAGGGCATCCAGTGAAGGGCAAGGAAGTTGGGGAAGGGTCTGGAGAACAGAGCTGGGGAGGAGCAGCTGAGGGAGCTGGGGTTGTTGAGTCTGGGGGCAGACTCCTGGGGGGAGACATTGCTCCCTACAGCTCCCTGAGAGGAAGCTGCAGCCAGGTGGGGGTTGGATTCTGCTCCCAAGAAACAAGTGACAGAAGCAGAGGAAATGGCCTCAAGTTGTCCCAGGAGAGGTTTAAGTTGGACATGAGGAGCAGTTTCTTTATTGGAAGGGTCATTGGGCACTGGCACAGTCTGCTCAGGGAGGTGGTAGAGTCCCTACCCCTGGAGGTCCTCAAGGAATGTGTGGCCATGGCACATGGGGACATGGTTTGATGGCCATGGTGGTGCTGGGTTGAGGGCTGGGCTCCGTGATCTTGGAGGGTTTTTGCAACTCAAACAATTCTATGATTCTATGATCCTCAGCTGTGGGGATCTGCAGAGCTGGTTGCAGGCACAGGCAGGGCAGCTGGGGCAGTGCCTGGGTGCAAGCATAGCCCAGTGCTCCCTGCCCCAGGGCTGAGCTGCCTGCCAGCAGGAGAGCTGTCCCGAGCTGTCTCTCATGGGGGACAACTCCTCACTGCTGCTCTGAAGCTGAGGGAGGTGCAGAGACATTGCCCACCAGCAGTCCCCTCCTACTGGCTGTGGTCCTGGCACCCTGGCAGGTGATGGTGATTTTAGGCCTTGGATCTGCGCTCATCCAGGTTCTGGCAGCTCTGCACAAGACACAGCTGCTTGAAACCCCTTCCTTATGCAGCAGGCAACACTCTCTGAGACCACCACCACACCACCCTCCCCCAGCTCCTGTCCTGCTCGGGGTGTTGGCTGTGCTGTGTGGCTGTCACCAAGGAGGAATGGCTGAGAAGTCATCAGCCCTGGGGAAACTGCCCCTGAATGCTACCTTTTGGGCAGCCTGAGAGCTGTAGGAGGGCTCAGGAGGAGGAGAGCATCCTCCATGAGTGTTGCCATGGGCTAGAGGTGAACACATGCAGGACTAAGTCACTTCCTCCAAGGACTGTTCACAGGATCACAGGATGCCAGGGGTTGGAAGGGACACAAAGAGATAATCAAGCCCAAGCCCCCTGCCAGAGCAGGACCAGACAATCCAGCTCAGGTCACACAGGAGCACACCCAGACAGGTTTTGAACATCTCCAGAGGAGACTACACAACCTCTCTGGGGAGCCAGCACCAGTGCTCTGGGACCCTTACAGTAAAGAAGTTCCCCTTGTGTTGAGGTGGAACCTCCTGTGCTGCAGCTTCCATCCATTGCTCCTTGTCCTATCCCAGGCAGCAGTGAGCAGAGCCTGTGCCCCCCTCCTGACCCCCAGCCCTCAGATAGTTATAAACATTTATTAAATCCCCTCTCAGTCTTCTCCAGAATACAAAGCCCCAGGTCCCTCATCCTCTCCCCATCAGGCAGTGCTCCAGTCCCCTCATCACCTCAGTGGCCCTCTGCTGGACCTTCTCCGGCAGATCCCTGCCCTTCTTAAGCTGTGAAGCCCAACGCTGAATGCAGTACTCAAGACTGTTGCCAGGCTTAGCGGCAGAAACCTGTCCAGAAAGCCCCTACTGATGGGAAACTCCTTCCTGTGTGTTTTGGCAGCCCTTGCTCACCACACTGCTCTGCTTCTTCAGCAACGATCAGCAGAGCAGGAATGATGCTCAGCACCTCCAGGCTTGCCCTTGCTCAGGGAGCTCCTCAGAGGAGCCTGCTGTGCAGAGGGACCATCAGCATCTCAATGGCCACCCGAGGAGGGAGGTTGCTGGCTGGCTGGGGTGAGCTGGGGGGCACCAAAATGTTGTTCCCCTCAGCAGGTAGATGGCTGCAGAAGTGCAGCCCACCTGGCTGTGGGGACAGAGCCACCTGAGCACCAATTGCTCACCCTGGGCTTTGCTCTCCTGCATCAGAGCCAAGGCCGTTTCTTGCTGCAGCCTCTTTGAGGCAGGAGCTGAATGACCCCGAGCACTGCCCGGCCCCAGAGCACTTACTCTTCTTACAGAGTGGTTTGGGGTGGGTCTGGCCCCCCTGACACAGAGCAGCAGCTGAAGCCCTGGAAAGCATTGCAGCCCATCCCCCTGGGGCTGGCCCTTCACACCTCATCTGCAAGAGATTTGCTGCTCTGGAGCTCCTTCCAGGAGAAATTACAGAAACACTTCGGTTGGAAAAGAGCTTTAGGCTCATCAGGTTCAACCATAACCCAGCACTGACAAGCCACTGCTGAACCATGGCCCTCAGCACCACATCTCCACAGCTTTTCAATCCTTCCAGGGACAGGGACTCCACCATTGCCCTGGGCAGCCGCGGACAGGCCTTGGTAACCATCTCTGACGAAGAACCTCTTCCTTATCTCCAACCTAAATCTCCCCTGGGGCAACTTGAGGCCATTTCCTCTTGTCCTATCTCTTGTCCCTTGGGTTGGGTAAGCCCAACCCTCACCTGGCTGCAGCCTCCTCTCAGGGAGCTACACAGAGCAATGAGCTCTGCCCTCAGCCTCATCTCCAGACTCAACACCCCCAGCTCCCTCAGCTGCTCCTCCCCAGCCCTGTTCTCCGGACCCTTCCCCAGCTCCTCTGGCCCTGCTCCAGCTCCTTAAAGTCCTTCTAGCAGTAAGTGGCACAAAGCTTAGCCCAGTTGTGCTGGTTTGAGGCTAATTAGAATATTTTAATAGAGAAAATTATACTATAGGCTGTGAAAGGAAAACATCATGATGTCTACTTCACTCATACGCTTGCTGGAGAATTGTTTGGGAACACTAACCAAAACAATAGATAAGTCAGTCTCTCTCTGTCGCTTGCTGGAACAGGAGCTGCTGGGGTGATCTAGCAGCTTCTGGGCTCTGGCTCCTCTGCTGATTAATCCTCACTAACCACTTTTCTTCTAACCCCCTTGGCCGATCCTCCTAATTTACCTTGCACGTAAGGCAAACCTTGGGGTGAGGTACAGGGGTGGGGAGAAGGTGGAAGGGTGGTTGGGAGCCCCTCCTGGGGTCTCTGATTTCTGGGAGGGGAGTTGTGTTGCTGTATTACCTTTTACTTGTATATTTCTGTAAATATTGTGTATATAGTGTAAATATCTGCTGTACATTGTGCTGAGCTGTAAATAGAGCTTCATCACTTAACTTCCAGCTGACTGAGTGCTAGTCTGGGTCATTTTACAAAGTGTGGGGGGTGGGGAACTCCCAAACCTTCACACCAGTACTTGAGGTGCATCCTCACCAGTGCCCAGTCCAGGGGCACAATCCCTGCCTTGCTCCTGCTGCCCACACCATTGCTGATCCAGACCAGGCTGCTGGTGCCCTTCTTGCCCACCTGGGCACAGCCTGGCTCCTCTTCAGCCAGCTGTCGATCAACATAATCAAGCCTCAATTCAGCACCTTGCAGGGACGTTTTGTGCCCTGGAGCCCTGAGCTCAGTGGTTCCCAGCCTGTGTCCACCTCTCAGGCAGCAGCACCCCAGGGTCCCCGCTCAGCAGCAAAGCCACTTCCAAAGCTGCACCGCATTGCCACATGCTGGTGACAAATGACTGCTGCCAGCTCAGAAAGGCACTATCGAATTTGGCACTCACTCAGAGGAACCCTGGGCAGATGCTGTCCTTCCGGAGAGCCCCGGGGCTGGCCAAGTCACTTTAGTTTCCTTTGTGTCTCTCACTTTGTTCAGGCTCAACCAATCAGATCAAGAACTTCTCTGCCCACAGCCTGCTGCAGAGCTGGGCTGTGGGGTAGGCTGTGAACCTCGATGGTGTGCAGAGAAGTTGCCATCCTCTGCCGACGGCCAGGCCTTGCCCTCTTCTGTATGCAAAACCCTGGGAGGCAGCACAGCATCCACAGCCTGCTCAGAGTCACCACACTCTTGGCATCAGCAATTCAAGGAGCAGATCAGAGACTGCATCTTAGATTTCCTTCCTGCCTGTCAGGAGCCTGCCTGCAACATCTCCTCCTGCCACCCACCGAAGCCTGGCTGCTCTCCTTGGCCAGGCTGGCGAGGGGAGAGGAGGAGAGCAGCATCTCCTTCCCCACCTGTGCAGGTGAGATGTGTGAGGGGCTGAGGCACCCAGCTGCACTCACAGCCCGGGACAGGGGAACACAGGTGGCCTTACAAAGGTGTCACAGGGATTTTTGAAAAATCCCTTTGGAAAATATGTCTTTATCCCCTGCTTTGAGCAAGGCACAGCAGTGTTGATCTGCTGGTGAAGAAAGCTCTGCAGAGGGAGCTGCCCAGACTGGGTCCATGGGCTGAGGTTCAGCAAGGCCAAGTCCTGGGTCCTGCACTTGGGTCACAGCCACTCCATGAAGCAGCACCCATGTTGTGCTGGCAGACCAGTGCCCACCACAGCACCTGTGACAGCCCTGGAGGAGGACAAAGCTGTGCTCCTCACAGTGTGGCTTTGCCAGGGACTATCCCCTGCAGCCACCACTACTCTTGACCTCGATGAGGAGCAAAGTGTGAGAGCCCTGAGGCTGTTGAGCCTGGAGCAGTTCCAGAGGAGATTGTGGAGAGGCTGCTGCTGGTCTCTGCTCACAGGTAACAGTGACAGAACAAGAGGGAATGGCCTCAAGCTGCCACTGGGCAGGTTTAGACTGGACATTGGGAAACATTTTTCCCAGCAAGAGTGTTTAGGCACTGGAATGAGCTGCCTAGGGAGGTGGTGCAGTCCCCAACCCTGGCTGTGTTGAAAGGTAGTTTGGCTGTGGTGCTTGAGGCTATGGTTTAGGGATGAACCTTGCAGAGCAGGGATAAGGGTTGGATGTGGTGATCCTGGGGCTCTTTTCTAACTGGAATGTTTCTGTGTGATTTTGTGATCTGAGCAACGCTCAGCAAGAGCTAAAGGAGATGTGAGGGGCAAGAGGCTGGGGTCAGACTCTTGTCAGTGGTGCCCAGAGACAGGACAGGGGGCAATGGGCACAAAGTGGCACCCAGGAGGCTCCATCTGAGCAGGAGGAGAAAGTTGTCTGGTGTGAGGGGTGTGGGTGCCCTCCTTGAGCAGGAGGTTGGGCTGGATGGTCTCCAGAGGTTGGAAACAGGTTGGAACCCAGCCACGCTGGGATTCTGTGACCTGTTTCCACCTCCATTCCTGCTGACCTCAGTCCAGGTTAAGGCAGTGCTGGATGTCATTAAGCTCAGTTTTCATTAAGCTGGGTATGGCCTGGGCTAACCCCAGGTGTGGTCTCTGAAAGGCATCTTCAGCAAAATCTCCAGTGTCCTGAAGTGCTCCCCAGGGGCCAAGCAGTGCTTTTCCAGACCAGGGCAGGAGGTGGGAAGGAGCAGGTTGCTCTCCAGAACACCCAGGGGGCTGCTGGGCAGCCTGGAAGATCTCTTTTGCTGCTTGCCCAAATGTGTGTTTGCTGTTCCTCTGAGGAGCAAAGGGCTTGGTGCTGCCCATGAAGGTCCATGAGCTGCTCCTGCCTGGCTCTGCCCAGCGCAGGGACAGCTCCAAGACACCCTGTTCAACAGAGGAGCAGCAGTGGGCAAGCTGTCTGGGCATCTGTGGCTGGGCAGTGTGCATGCTCCAGGCGTGGTGCTGACCCCAGCTGTAGGGAGCACAGGGACCTCTCCTCCAGTCTTGGTGCCCCACTCTGCAGAACACAGGTAGGCAAGAAGTGACTTAAGCATCTGCCTTGCCTTGCCTTGCCTTGCCTTGCCTTGCCTTGCCTCGCCTTGCCATGCCTTGCCATGCCTTGCAATGCCTTGCCTTGCCATGCCTTACCTTGCCTTGCCATGCCTTGTCTCGCCTTGCCTTGCCTTGCCATGCCTTGCCTTGCCATGCCTTGCCTTGCCATGCCTTACCTTGCCTTGCCATGCCATGCCTTGCCATGCATTGCCTTGCCATGCCTTGCCATGCCTTACCTTGCCTTGCCTTG
>VWZE01022350.1:66304-158740 GCA_013396675.1 Eubucco bourcierii
TTCCTTCCTTCCTCCCTTTTTTCCCCTTCCTTCCTTTTTCCTCTCCCTCCTTTTTGTCCTCCCTCTTTTTTGTCCCTCCCTCCTTTTTCCTTTCCCTCCATTTTTCCTCTCCCTTCTTTTTGTCCTCCCTCTTTTTTATCCCTCCCTCCTTTTTGCCCCTCCCTCCTTTTTCCTCTCCTTCCATTTTTTCCAACCCTCCTTTTTGTCCTCCCTCCTTTTTTCCCTCCCTCCCAGCTCATTGCTCTCTGGTATAGGATACCCAGGCCCTATCCAGGCCTTCTGTTTTCTGATGTGACCCATCCACTCCCCTCTTTACTCCCTGCAGTCTTTCTTGTCTCCTCCCTGCAGTGCAGATGTGCAGGTGTGGTACTGCTCAGCACAGAGCCCACAGGGGTGGCTGTTAGATAAGCTTGGTGTAGTGGTTTGAGAATTACCCCTGGGGGCCTCCCCACGATTAGGAATTCACTCAGACTAAACTCAGCCAGCTGGAGGTTAAAGAATGAAGCTTTATGTTCACAGCTTAGCACAACTTACAAGCAGATATATACAATATATTACAAATATTTACTGCTGTATACAAGTTAAAAGTAATACAGAAATACGAGATCCCTCCCAGCAGCCAGTGCCCAGGAGGGGCTCCCAACCACCCCTCCACCTTTTTTCCACCCTCTCCCTTATCTCAGAATGTCTCTTACATGCAGGGTGAGCTGGAAAGGTCAGCAAGAGGTGTTAGAAGTAGAATGATGAGAAAACATGCAAGGTCAGGCAGAAGAGTTAATAGGGCAAAAGCGAGGCAGAGACTGACTTACCTTTGTGTACTTGCTACGATATGTCTAAAAAAACCTATGAGTCAAATGGACATTATTTTCTTTTCACATCCAACAATCCAATTTCTCTCATTAAAATATTCCAACTACCCTCAAACCAGCACATTTGGGCAGCTCAGCTAGAGCTAGGATAGTGTGGACTGCTCTGTGACAGGTCTGCAGATGTCCGCGGAGCAGCCTGACACCGAGATGGCTTCCAGCTCTTTCCCCCGCTACGGTACTGATGCCCCTGTCAGTGAGAGCTGCAGCCTCTGCAGCCTGGTGGGCAGAGCCCCTGTTCCCTGAGCACCTCTGAAGGCAGGCAGTGCTGGCAGAGAAGCTGTTAGCATCTTCTCACTCAATGCTTCAAAATGGAAACTACTGTTGGTGCTGTCTGGAGGGGCAAACTCAGGACACCAAGAGCCTTTGAGACGTATGTTGTGAAACTGCAATAAGATCGGAGAATCACAGGATGTCAGGGGCTTGAAGGGACCTCCAAAGCTCATCCAGTCCAACCCCCCTGCCAGAGTAGGATCCCCTAGAGCAGGTCACACAGGAACACATCCAGGTGGTTCTTGAATATCTCCAGAGAGGGAGACTCCACAGCCCCCCTGGCAGCCTGTTCCAGTGCTCTGTCACTCTCACAGGGAAAAAATTCCTCCTCATGTTTAAATGAAAATTCCTATGCCTCAGGTTCCACCCATTGCCTCTTGTCCTGGCATTGGGCATCACTGGGCAGACCCTGGCTCCATCCTCCTGGTACTCACCCTTTGCACCTTTATAAACATTGGTGAGGTCACCTCTCAGTCTCCTCTTCTCCAAGCAGCACAGCCCCAGTTCCCTCAGGCTCTCCTCATGACAGAGATGTTCCATTCCCTCCACCATCCTTGTGGCTCTGTGCTGGACTCTCTCAAGCAGTTCTATGTCCCTCTTGAACTGAGATCAGGCAGTGTCAGCTGTGCACAGGAGCTGAGAGGTCAGAAGAGGCTGTGCTGGCCAGCACAGGGACATTGGCACTCATGGGTGTCTCTGGTGATGGACAATGAGTGCCAGGGGTCTGACTGTGCCGTGGGGCAGCCGTGTGCAGTGTGTGCTCTGACAAGAGCCTTTGGCACATTTCAGTGAGCTCCTCACGCTACAGTTGTCTGCAAGGTCCATCAGAAATGGGAGTGTAGAGAGGAAAGTGCCCTTCCTGCCTTCATCGTGATCCTCAGCCTTCACTCTCCCTCCAGCTCAGCCCTGTGACCTCCAGCACTCTGGCAGAGCTGCAGGCAGGATCTTGTCCTCAGAGAGCTCTGAGCCCTCCACAGAAAGGTGGAACAGGAATGTACTGACTCCATCAGGGCTCAGCCCCTGCACAGCAGCTGTGATGCCTTTGTGCCAGACCAGGTGAGGTGAGGATGTGAGTTCTCACCTCCCTGTTGCCCACTGTGCCAACCCAGGAGGAGCCATCTTCTCCAGCCATGGCAGCCATGGCAGCCATGGCAGACATAGTGCAGGGACTACTGAGTCTTCTCTGAACATGAGACAGGGTGAGAGAGCTGGGGCTGTTCAGCTTGGAGAAGGCTCCAGGGAGACCTTCTGGTGGCCTTCCAGGGCTTCAAGAGGCTGGTTAGAAAGCTGGGGACAGACTTATGGGCAGGGCCTGTTGTGCCAGGCCAAGGGGGGATGGTTTGAACTGATAGAGGGAGATTGAGAGTGGAGAGAAGGGAGAAAGGTTTGAGAGTGAAGGTGGGGAGAGCCTGGCTCAGGCTGCCCAGAGAGGTGTGAGCTGCCCCATGGCTGGTACCACTGCAGCTCAGGTTGTGTGGGGCTGTGAACAGCCTGCTCTAGGTGGGGATGTCCCTGCTGAGTGCAGGGGTTTGGACTGGAGAGCATGACAGGTCCCTTCCAACCCAAAGCAGGCTGTGAGTCTATGTGGGTAACTGGTGATGGCTCCTAGCCCTCATTGCTGCTTCCTGAAGAACACCTTTAAGATGGGCTCAGCACAATTCCTGTCTCGGCTAGATGTTGTCCCGGACAAACACCTCACGAGTGGCTGGTGGGTGACAGCAAGGGGTTGTGGAGCCCAAGATCCCGAGCTCAGGCACCAAGTATGACACCCAGACGGTCCTAGCTCTGGCCGGCGGCCCGTCGGCGGCAACCCCTCTCCAGCAGTCCCCGACCGTGCCGAGCAGGGGCAGCCCGGGCACCCTACAGAGCCGCTCTCTTTCGGGAGTGACTACCCCGAGCAGAGCAGGGGCTCGGAGCAATGCCTCCGTCCCGGCGCTTCGCTTTCCGCACAAGTTTGGCCCCGCCGCTGCGCCGTGGGGCGGTTGCCGTGGAGACGAGCGGCGCGGCCTAGCGAGGCTGCGGTGGTAGCTCGCAGAGACTCACGGCCCGGCCCGGCCCGGCTCGCCGATGTCGTTCCGCGACCTTAGGAGTGAGCGAGCAGCCTTGCCGAGAAGCGAGCGGGGTCCGGGGCGGAGGGCATGACCCGGGACGGGAAGCGGCAGCCCCCTCTAGCCCCCGTCTCAGCTCCACTGAAAACCCCCAGGCTCGCTGGGGTCTGCGGAGTGGTCCTGGCCCCGCTGGGTGCCTCTGGGGCCAGGCGGGCCCCGCTTTCCTCTGGAGGTTTCCTTGTAGTTTCAGTTAGAGACAGAGGAGAGGGGCACTGGGGGTGTTGCCAGTGCCTCGGGTGAGGGCTAGAGGAGAGCCTGCTGCTGGGCTGAGGCCTTTGTTTGGATTTCTTAATTTTTAAGTGGCACTTAACTGGGCATAACGAAGGCAGAGGAGTGGGGTGCACAGCCTCTGCGTGGCTCGGGTCCCCACAGTCTACAGTTAAGTGCGTTTAAACAGGGTGTTTGGTAGAGAGAAGCTGTTTAACAGTGGCTCTGCCCACTCACTCTCCTTTTGACTCAGTCGCGTTTTCACTCTGGGGCCTTTCTGTCGCTGTGATGTTACTTCGTTAATCTGGAATGGTTCTAACAGCCCTTGGAACAGACTGTATCTAGTGGCAGACCAAACAGGCTGCTGTGGGAATCCTTGCTAATGGCCATGTTAGCAGTGTGCTTGTGCTTCCAGACTTCACTGAGATGATGAGGGCCCTGGGCTATCCTCGCCTCATATCCATGGAGAACTTCCATACCCCAAACTTCAGCCTTGTTTCAGAAGTGCTGCTCTGGCTAGTGAGAAGGTGAGTGATTAGGCCAACAGACGTTGGGGGTGATGCTGTGCTGTGTGCTTGGAGCTGATGTTTAGGTGTGAAACTGCATTCAGAAGTTGAAAGAAGAACATAATGATAATTTGTCATTGTTTAAGATTTGCTATGCTAAATATCAGAATAAATATCAGAAGGTAATTGTGGTAGTGTACCAGGTTAGGGTGAATCCCTCCCTTGGTAGAATAAACCTACCACAGCATGGATTTTTTTTTGTGAAGTCAGGGGTAAAAAAAATGTATTTCTTATAGTTTAAACTAAATATAACAGTATAGGGAAAAATACAACTACTACAAGAATATAATAACCTGAGGAAGATGGGGAAGGGAAGCAGTGGCCAAAACAGCGGCAGGGGAAGATAGCAGCGGGCACAGGTGAAGCAGCAGAAGCAGCAAGGGGAAGGTCCAAGCTGTGCTTCCAAACATAAAGCTCTTGAAGCTCCAATGAAATTATATTAACTTATCCATTGTTGCCATTATATGACCTATCCCTAGAATGCTCGCCTCAGAGCTTCCACTTTTGAGGTTCTCTGTTCTGAATTTTTTTATGTCTGAGGTAGGAATCTAACTCAAAAGGCCACAGGTAGTTAAGTTTTCAGAGGGTTAATTTAGTTAGCCTAAAGAATAAAAATGTGGTTTAGAAGCACAGAGTTATTGGAAGAAACATTCAAGATCAGCAAGTCCAACTCAGCTCTGCTAGGGCACCACTGAACCATGGTCCTCAACACCACATCTTCATGGCTTTGGAACCCCTCCAGGGATGGGGACTCCACCACTGCCCTGGGCAGCCTGGGCCAGGCCTGGACAACCCTCAAGGGGAAGATACTGTTCTTCATGTCCAACCTGAACCTGCCCTGGGGAAACTTGAGACCATCTCCTCTTGTCCTGTTATTTGTTCTTGGGAGAAGAGCCCAACCCCCACCTGGCTCCAACCTCCTTTTGGGGAGCTGTAGAGACCAACAAGGTGTCCCCTCAGCTCCTCCAGGCTGAAGAACCCCAGGTCCCTCAGCTGCTCCTCAGCAAACTCTTCACCAGCTTGGTTGCCCTTCTCTAGACCTGCTCCAGTCCCTCAGTGTCCTTGGAGTGAGTGGCCCGAAAGTGAATCAGATGCAGCTTTGCCACTGCAGCTGCTACTACCACAGCTACTGCTGCAGCTGAGCAGCTGAAGCAGACAGTGCAGTGGCCCAGGCCTGGCAGAGATGACACCCTGAGGGTGGAGATGCTTATTCAGGGACAGTGTGTCTTTCAGATCATCTACAGACTGTTACATTCAGCCTATAGTACCTGACCTTGCACCCCAAACAGGAGGATAGGCAGTGACAGCTTACCAAGATCCAGTTAGTTTGTTGGTCCTGATGATCCTTGAGGGCCCTTCCAACTTGGATTTCTATGACTCTGTGATTCTTACCTTGCTGCTGCAACTCGTTGGTTCAGGCCAGCGTTGTCTGGCATGTTTAACAAACAATAGCTGATGCAGTACTGATCTGCTACTATCCATATTTTTATATCCCCTTAACCCACTGACCTTGGTTAAACATTTATGAAACTTGAGGTGCTAATCAAATAATGCATCATCCTCTTTCTCTCATGGGAGTGAAACAGCAACTCCATTTTTCAAGCTTCACATTAGGGAGAACATTGCAGCTGAAACATGGCAGTGACCCATTTGCCTGATTGCTGAGTTTTGGCCTGGATTCATAATTAGTATCCATTAAGCTTAATTACTGAGTAGTGAGTAATATGCTGAATGATGTTGGAATAGTAATGAAATAGGGAAGTGCCTAAACCCACACAAAATTACTTGGATTAGGTTACCTAAATGGTCTTTAAGATACAGATGTGGCAGTGAGCATCTGATGTGCTGCTTGTTTGCCACTTGTCTGTTAAAACATAACCTCAGTTACCCCTTGGCATACAGCAGGGAAAGAACAGAGCCGTGGAAAGCAAGCAAAAATGTCTTTCTCTAATGAACCTGAGCACTTCTGAAAGCTTAAGCTGTGTTTTAAGATTACTGAGAATCTTTAGCCCTGAAAGTGCTTTGTGCCCAGCCCAGCTCCTGCATGCTGGAATACTTTGCTGCTGTGGGTCAGAATTGCTGCTGACACAGGCAGTCAGCCCTTGCAGCTCCAAGAAGCCTTCTTATTGTACTGCAGAGAGGCCACCCTGCACTTGCCCTGCCTCCTCAAACGCTGAGTGCAAGGTGAAGAAAGATGTTTTTTGCCTCTCTAAGTGCTGAAAGGCTCCAAGCCCTTCATGAGACCGGGAGTTTACTTTTCTTCCTTGCTTGCTGTAGGCTAGTGACTTCTAGAATGTTCTGCCCATCACTGGTGTTTTTAAAAAGTCTTTCAGTTTGTTTTTTTGTAAGCTTCAGCTGCTTTGTAAAGTGCTGTGTCTGAAATGGTGTGCCTTTGTGGTGTCTGCCGTTCCCGTTGGGATTCCTGCCGTTCCCGTTGGGATTCCTGCCGTTCACTTTGGGATTCCTGCATTCCCCTTGTGTTTTCTGCCATTCCCTTTGGGATTCCTGCATTCCTCTTGTGTTTCCTGCCGTTCCCTTTGGGATTCCTGCATTCCCCTTGTGTTTCCTGCCGGTCCCGTTGGGATTCCTGCTGTTCCCTTTGGGATTCCTACATTCCCCTTGTGTTTCCTGCTGCTCTCCCGGCTAGGCCTGTCTCATGGGCACTGCACAGGTTATCTCTGGTCAGAAGCTTTACCTGCCTCTCTGTGCAGGTATGAGCCCCAGACTGACATCCCTCCTGACGTGGAGACAGAGCAGGACAGGGTCTTCTTCATTAAGGCAGTGGCACAGTTCATGGTAAGTTTGCCTGGGGAGTGGTGCTCAAGCATGTTGGAATGCTGGTTTCATCTCAGCTTGGAAGCTTTCTGTCCTCTACAAATTCCTTACCATGAGTGCCTGAGAACATGTCATGTGCTGGAGCTGTGTTGTGTGTCTGCTGCTGTTAGAAATTTAAGAAGGCCAGGATTTGGTGTTCCTGAAGAAGTGTGACCAGCAGGATGAGGGAGCGGATTCTCCCTGCCCTGTCCTGTCCTGCTCTGCCCTGCTCTACCTTGCTTTGCTCAGACTCCACCTGCAGCACTGCTTCCAGTTCTGGTGCCCCCAGCAAAAGAAGGACCTGGAGCTGCTGGAGAGGGTGCAGAGGAAGCCACAAAGATGATCAGAGGGCTGGAGAACCTCTGTTGTGGGGACAGGTTGGGAGAGTTGGGGCTGTTTAGCCTGGAGAAGAGAAGGCTGCAGGGAGACCTCAGAGCAGCCTTCCAGTAGCTGAAGAGGCTGCATGAGAGCTGTGGAGGGACTTTGGACAAGGGCTGGGAGTGCCCTTGGACAATGGCTTTGAGCTGGGAGAGGGGAGACTGAGAGTGGAGATGAGGAAGGAATTGTTTGCAGTGAGGGTGGGGAGAGACTGACACAGGTTGCCCAGGGAGGCTGTGGATGCCCCTTGCCTGGAGGTGTTGAAGGCCAAGCTGGATGAGGCTTTGAGTAACACAGGAGGTGTCCCTGCCCATGGCAGGGAGTTGGAGTAGATGATCTCTAGGGTCCCTTCTAAGCTAGGCCACTCTGTGACTCTGGTTCCTGTGCTGCACCCAGGCCAGGATATTCCTGAGAGGGTGAAGAGTAGAACTGGGTTCTACACATCTGACACTAAACAAACATTCATCCTCAGCACCTCATTTCTGAAGAGGTGAGAGAGGAAGGTACAGCTGCAGATATGAAAGGGTTTGAAGCAGTCTGAATGTGTCCAGGAGAGATCTCACCACATTTATGTCTGACTTTGGCTGTCTGATTATTTTCTGTACTTGAATAGTCACAACCCCTCAGCTGTTCAGCAGAACAGAGAAGCACACATTTGGCTTCTGTTGTAGGACCCTTCTCACTTATGGCTGTAGACATGTGGAATAAGGTAACCTTGTCCTTTTGTCCTTGTGCTGGTGTGCTGCAGTAGCTTTGCTGTTGTGACCCACACTGCACTTCAAGCAGGTGGAAGAGGCAGAGCAGGGCTGTGGGTGGCTGTGGGTGGCTCTGGGAGCAGTGTGAGTCTGTGCTGGCATCAAGGACACATTTTGAATCTGTTTAATTCTCTTCAGCTGACACTGTGACCAAGGCAGCTCTCTGCCCTTCCCACCTGTGACAACCCTCAGCACCCGTTTTCTTAGTTCTTGCTTTTACTGTGTTTAGAGCATGATGCACTTCTGAGCCCTAAAAGCATCTTAGGAAGGAATGAGAAGGATCCTCTAGTTCCAACCTGCTGCCAGGGGCAGGGACACCTCCTGCTAGATCAGGTTGCTCAAGGCCCCTTGTAACCTAGCTTGGAACACTTCACCTCTCTGGGCAGCCTTATAGGGAAGAATTTCTTCATAATGTCTAATCTCAATCCAGCTTCTTTCAGTTTGAAGCCCTTGTCCTGTCACTGCATGGCTTTGTCAGAAGTCCCTTTCCAGCTCTCCTGTAGCCCACTTCAAAAACTGTCAGGCTGCTCTAAGGTCTCCCTGGAACCTTCTCCTCTCCAGGCTGGACACCCCCAACTCTCCCAGCCTGGCCTCACAGTAGAGCTTCCACCCTGCCAGCACTGCTGTGGCCTCCTCTGGCCCTGCTGCAACAGGTCCCTGTCTGTGCTGAGCACTCCAGAGCAGCCCCAGCACTGCAGGGCAGGGGCTCAACAGAGCACATTCACAGGGCAGAATCCCCTCCCTGTCCCTGCTGCCCACATTGCTGGGGATCAGGCCAGGACAGGCTGAGTCCTTGGACCTAAAGTGCCAGGTCTGCAGGGTTGTCTTTGTGCTTCTTTTGCTTTACCTACTCTGCTGACCTTTGTGGCTCAGCACTTGGCTTTTACTTGAGCCTCCTTGGACCCAAATGTGAGGTAGGCTGCAGCAGAAAGCCTCTGAGGAGTTCAGCCCTGTAGAAATGCCTTTATATAACCTCACCTATCAGAGTCAAAAGCAGTTGTTTGTCAAGAGGTGATGGAAGGAGCAGTTGGTGTGGTGCCTGCTAATAACCATCCTGGTGAACATTGTTCAACCTGGGGAGATGCAGAGTCTCAGCTTCAGCACCCAGAGACCATTCTGAGCATTAAACAGGACAGGGAGATCAGAACAAGCCTCATGGCTCCTGTCAAGGATGCACAGGAAGGCAGGCACAGTGTCTGGTCCAGGCCAGGACTCTGCAGCCTCCCAGCCCAGCACCCTGCTGGGAGCTCTGCCCTGGGCTCTTGCTGCATTCCCATCACACTCACAACCTTTGGCTCTCTGACAGTAATGAAGCAGATTTGAAAGTCAAGTAAACTTTCAGGATGTTTCTGCCATTCTTGCAGTGTGTTTCCAGCTCTGTTTTCTACTGTCCTGTAATAATCTGATCCTCAGAACAGATTTTAATGGGGTATTAAGGCTGGTTACACTTACAGCTTCCCAAACATGACTGCAATCTGTAAACCAGATCCACTTCCTTGTGTATTTTTCCCTCTTTTTAAGCAGTCTTTGCATGAAAAAAAAAACAAAAAACCAAAACAAAACCAAACACCAACATTTATTTTTCTGCTTTTACTAGACATTGATTTTTAACTCTCTTGGGGTTGAATGGAACTGAAATTGCAATTCCTGGCTTTGACAGCATGGTTATGATGTGGTGCTTTGGCCTGCTTTGTGTGTGGGAGGTTTAACAGATGTCAGTGTCATCATCTGTTCCCCTTAAACTTCACACTAGTCAAAATTTTCCAAAGTAATTAGAGTTTTTGTACCCCAAGTCTCATATTGCTCCAGCTCCAGGCCAGTGATGAGCCCTTGTGGCCAACAAAGCAAATGGTCTCTGTGAGGCAGTGACAAGAACAGAACCAGGAGATTGCGGGAGGTTCTCCTCTTCCTCAGTTCCACTGCAGCCACATAGGGAGTCCTTGGGTCCTGTTCTGGGCTCACCCAGATCAAGAGAGACAGAGAACTACTGGAGAGAGTCCAAGGGAGGCTGCAAAGCTGCTGAGGGGCCTGGAGCAACTCTGCAAGGAGCAAAGGCTGAGAGCCTGCAGAAGAGCAGCCCAGAGGGGAGCTGTTGAGCTCTGAGGAAACTGACCCTGGATATGTGTCCTGCCAGCAGGAGCTCAGCTGAAACTTGAAGTCACAGAATCAGAGAATGCCAGCATGTGGAGGGTTGGATGGGACCCACAGCAACTTGCCCAGCAGCACAGTGCCCAGCTGGCCCTGGAAACTCTCCACACAAGGACACTCCACAGCCTCTCTGGGCAGCCTGCTCCAGGCCTCCAGCACCCTCACACCAAACAACTTTCTCCTCTTGCTCAGATGGAACTTCCTGGGTGCCACTTTGTGCCACTTGCCCTTTGTCCTGGCCCTGGGCACCACTGACAAGAGCCTGGCCCCAGCCTCTTGCCTCCCACAGTTCCTTTAGCTCTTGCTGAGCATTGCTCAGCTACCCTCTGGGGCTGCTCTTCTGCAGGCTCTCAGCCCCAGGGCTCTCAGCCTTTGCTCCTCCCAGAGCTGCTTCAGGCCCCTCAGCAGCTTTGCAACCTCCCCTGGACGCTCTCCAGCAGTTCTCTGTCTCTCCTGAACTGGGGAACCAAAACTGGGTCCAGGGCTCTGTAACAGTGCAACACCACAGCTGTGTAACACCCTGAGTGAACCATGGGTAGATACTTTCTGTCACACAGTATTCCCAAAGGATAAACATCTCAGCAGAGGTTTCGTCTTAAAAGGATGCTGGAATGCATGCAGTTGTTTAAAGACTTGGGTTTCTGGATATTGATGAGGTTCATTTGCTTCCCTCTTTATTTGTGCCATCAGGAATAGAGCCTCCAAAGTTTATAGTCACAGATTGCACTGGGTTAGAAGGGACCCTCCAAGGGCATCTTGTCTAACCCACTGCAGGCAGCAGGGACACCTCCAACCACAGTAGGCTGCACAGGGATACATCCAGTCTGACCTTGAATGTCTCCAGGGAGGGCCTTAACCACCTCCCTGGGCAGCCTGGGCCAATTTCTCCCCACCCTCACTGTGCAGAGCTTCCTCCTGGTGTCCAGCCTAACTCTGCCCTGCTCCTGTTCCAAACCATTGCCCTTGGTCTATCCCCACAGGCCCTTCTGAACAGTCCCTTCCCAGCCTGCCAACAAGTCCCCTGGAGGTACTGAAATGCAGCTCTCAACCTCATCATACCCAGCCTGGATTGATCTCAAGGACTTGCAGGACCTTGCACTTGGTCTTGTTGAACCTCTTGAGATTCTCTCAGCCCAACTGTTCAGCCTGAAGTTTAGTGTTGACTCCTTGTGGCCCTCCCTTTATAATGCAGCCCTGTGAGGAGTTTGCAGAGCAGTTGTGTCCTGCCTGTGCCAACTGTGCCACTTCTGTTGTGACTTTTTGCCCTTCCTTATGATTTTGAAATCTAGAGAAGTCTAGAGAATGTCAAGGGAATGAAGTCACTGATATCATAGCAGGGAAGCACTGGAGAGAGTCAGTGGAACATTCTGAGTACCCTGCTGGGAGAGCTGAGAGTTCATTGAGGATAACTGATTGTCTTGTAACTCGTTAAGAGGGACACTCACCTCTCTGCAGCACCACCACAGGGCCTGGGCACCACTTACACTTAATTTGAGTTTGGAAGTGCTGCACAGGGGTTTGCTGATCTCCATGCAGGGAGGAATTAAAGCAGGTCGGAGTTCTTTCATTCTGGCAGTTATCTGCCAGTGCTCCAGCAGGCAGAACAGGGCCATGCTGCAGGAAGATCTGTGCTGGGAACAGCAGAGGTGCCATGAGGCAAGCCTGGGGCCCCAACCACAGCATGGTGCCCCCAGGAGAGCTTTGGAGGGAAGAGTGATGAGGTGAACGAGAGGTTTGTTCTCTGAGACACGATGGACTCATTCTTCCTTCCCACAGGCTACCAAAGCACACATCAAGCTCAACACTAAGAAGCTGTACCAGGCAGATGGCTACGCAGTGAAGGAGCTGCTGAAGGTCACCTCGGTGCTCTACGGTGCCATGAGCACCAAGGGGGTGGAACAGGCAGAGCTGAGCGAGGAGGACAGCAGCAAGTTCAAGTTTGACCTTGGCTCAAAAGTAAGGAAACAACTTGGGAACAAAGGCACAGAGCCTCCCTCCAGCTGTCAAATGTGGCTGCATCCAGCCAGAGCTCACAGTGGGCAGGAGCCCTTCCAAGATTTCAGTAACTGTCACTTGTGAGACAGGCTTAAGTGCAGTATCTCAGAGCTTTGCAGTTTGTAAAGGCTCTCCTTGATTTACAGCAGCACTTAATCTGCCCTCATCTTGTCTGGAGAGAACTTTTCATAAGAGACAAAAAAGGAGTCAGGTCTGTTCTGGGTAGGAACTGGACTCACACTGCAAGAAGTGTCCATTTAGGTTGGGAGAGTTGGGGTTGTTCAGCCTGGAGAAAAGAAGGCGCCAGGGAGAGCCTAGAGCTACACTTCAGTATCTGCAAGGGGTGCAAACAGGCTGCAGAGGGACTGTGCCCAAGGGCTTGCAGGGACAGGACCAGGGCAATGGTTTGAAATGAAGGCAGAGCAGATTGAGATTGGATGGGAGGAACAAGTTCTGCAGCAGAAGGCTGCTGGAACACTGCAGCAGGTTGCCCAGGGAGGTGGTTGAGGCCTCATGCCTGGAGATCCTTAGGGTGAGGCCGGACAAGGCTGTGAGCAACCTGCTCTAGTGGAGGATGTTGCTTGCTGCCTCAGCTAGACCTTGTCAGAACCAGTGAGAAACTTCACAGAATCACACAATGGGTTGGAAGGGACCTCCCAAGCTCATCCAGTCCAACCCCCTGCAGCCAGCAGGGACTTCTCCACTAGAACAGGTTGCTCACAGTCTTGTCCAGCTTCAATCTAAATCTGCTCTGCTTTCTTTTCAAACCATTGCCCAGCACTTTGCCTTCAGTGCTGCAGCAGAGTTGTGGCCATTGCTGCCTGCCTGTGCACTTTGAACACCTAAACTTCCTGGGTTTTCTCTGGGATGTTTCTTTTACTGTTCAGTTCTGTTCCTGTGTTTCCAGATCACTGACCTGAAGGCAGCCAGGCAGCTTGCCTCTGAAATCACCTCCAGAGGAGCAAGCCTCTATGACTTACTGGGCAAAGAAGTTGAGCTGAGGGTGAGTACACACTGGAGAGTGTCTAAGACATTGTGTGCTCTGGGTGCTGCAAAGGAAAAAGGTGACAAAAGTGTCTGCTCCTGTGGCTCTTCCTGCAGAGGCAGAGCTGCTGTGAGTGCCTGTGGCATTAGTCACTGCTCTTTGAAAGTTAACCTCAGCAAGTGATGTGATTTGTAATGCTGCAAACGTTTTCCACCTGCCAAATGTTGGTCCTGTGTAGGAGGCAGGGCCTGGGGAGGCTCTAAACTCATTTCTTCTCATTTCCTGGGCTTTGAGTCCAGAGCTGCTACACACTCCTGATTTCTAGTGGAAATCTGTCACTTAAAAATGCCAGAACTCTGCAGGATTCAACCTTGTTAGCTTCAGTTTTCCTGCTTCTAACCAGAACCTGAACTATCAGACCTGAGGAAAAGGGCTGCTTGCAGAGGGAAAGCCAAAAGCAAACCTTGGAGCTGTATGATGTGGCTGAGTCAATCCTGCTGTGTGTTTTAGAGGGCTCTAAGGAGACCCACGGCTGTGTGCTGCCTGCATTTGACACCTGAGGATGTGTTTTGAGTAAGAGTTATTTTTTTTCAGTGAACTTCCCTGGGGCATGCATCTTGAAGACATTGCCCCAGCTAGAGATTGCTGAGTGGCATGTTCCTGCCTGCAGCCTGGGGAGCAGTGCAGTGCAGGCTCTGTCAGCCAGGTGCAGGAGCCGAATTCTTGCGGCTCAGTTTTAGGCTGTTGTGAAAAAACCATTCCCCTTGGGCTGGGAAGAAAATCACATTTGAAGCAGCTTTTATGTGTGCCACAGCATTGCTCAGAGCCTCTGTGAGCCTGTGAGAAGTTCTACTTAGCTGGACTCGATCAGCACTGACTTCTGCATGCCTGGGGACGTTTGGGTTGCTCCCCAATTCCCAACTTTCCTTCATGATCCATGGACAGAGGGCTGGAGAACCTCTGCTGTGAGGACTGGCTGAATGAAGTGGGGCTGTTCAGCCTGGAGAAGGCTTCAGGCAGACCTTAGAGCTGCATTTCAACATCTGCAGGGGACCTGCAGGCAGGCTGGGGAGGCACTGTTCAGAAGGGCCTGTGGGGTCAGGCCAAGGGCAATGGTTTGGAACTGGAGCAGGGCAGAGTTAGGTTGAACACCAGGAGGAAGCTCTGCACAGTGAGGGTGGGGAGAGACTGGCACAGGCTGCCCAGGGAGGCTGTGGCTGCCACCTGCCTGGGGGTGCTGAGGGCCAGGCTGGATGAGGCCCTGAGCAGCTGTGTCTAGCTGAGAGGTGTCTCCCCATGGCAGGGGTTTGCAGTAGGTAAGCTCTGAGGTCCCTTCCAGCCCAAGCCATGCTGCCATAAAGCAGCCATCTAACTTGTTCCTCCTTCCAGCTGGCTTTGTCCAAAGTGAGACTCAATGCTTGGAAGGTCTGAACCCTTCCCCCCAGCAGCCAATTCTGCAGGCAGGGAGGATCAGTAACACCAACCAAGGCCTCTTGTGTGCCTTCCTGTGCTTTCCTTAATAATTGTCAGCTTTAGTGCATCAAAGCCAATTTTACACTTGGCTTCACCCATTTGTAATTAGCATTTCTCATGTGAGATTCTGGCCAGGAAGCTCTTGGACACTCTGAGCAGGCAGCAGGTAACCAATGCTGTGCAGCTCTCTGCTCTGGCACGTCCTTGTCTTCTCAAGCTGTGGTCATCAGGTCAAGTCCTAAACTTTTCTACTTCTTACCACCTCTGGCCTGGATTATTTTGGCTGTATTTTCCTCCTCTCCCAAGAGCTTTGCCTTTAATGGTTAAATGAAAGGAAGCCTCCTGTGTGCTAGGATGTGTATCCTGCTCAGCACAAGGAGCACAGTGCTGCAGAGGAGTGTGGCTGGGCCTGGATTTGTCAGCTCAGCTTCATTTGCAGCCTTGTTAGGAGCAGCAGGAGCTGTGAGTACAGCCAGTGGCAGTGTTGCACCTGGGGTTTGTGTGTGTGGCTGCAGGCAGACTGGGCTGGGACTGTCCCAAGGGCATGCAGTGGGCAAGGGGCAATGGTTTGGAACTGGAGCAGGGTAGAGTTAGGTTGGACATCAGGAGGAAATTCTGCAGTGAGGGTGGTGAGACACTGGCACAGGCTGCCCAGAGGTATGGTGAAGGCCCCAGCTCTGGAATCAATGTCAAACATGGTGGGACCTTAAGCAAGCTGATTTAAATGGGGATGTCCCTGCTACCTGCAGGGGCTTGGCCCAGATGACCTCTAAGGGTCCTTTCCAACCCAATGCCTTCTGTGATTCTGTTTGGAAAGATTCAGACAGTTGGTTTTACCTTCAAGACTGTTTGTGTGCACAGGTCTCAGCACAAAGATAAGAGCATCTGAGTAAAATCAGGTTTTAAAAGTCTCAGTTGTCCTGCTGCTGCATATTTTCTGTTGGGTGAGAAATGCTGGTGAGGGTGAGCTGGGCTGGAGGCAGAATGTGCTGCAGTTGCTCATGTCAGGAGTCGGAGATAGTCAAAGTGATTCTGTTAAATTCATTCTCTGTGTGCTGCAAAGCTGCTGAGGGGCCTGGAGCAGCTCTGGGAGGAGCAAAGGCTGAGAGCCTGCAGAAGAGCAGCCCCAGAGGGGAGCTGAGCAATGCTCAGAAAGAGCTAAAGGAGCTGTGGGGGGCAAGAGGCTGGGGCCAGACTCTTGTCAGGGATGCCAGGGACAGCACAAGGGGCAATGGGTGCACAGTGGCACCCAGGAGGTTCCATCTGAACGGGAGAAGGTTCTGTGGTGTGAGGGTGCCTGATAGGTTTCAAGGAGTTGTGACTGCAGGACTGAACCTTGTTCTGAGAATGGTGTGGGCTGTGCATCAACCTTCCACGGGGATGCAGAAGAAAAGCCTGAACTGCTCCCCAGCAGCAGGGGCAGGGAGGGGATTCTGCGCCTCTGCTGCACTGTGTGAGACTCCCTCTGCACTGCTGGGGGGTCCTCAGCTCTGGAGTCCTCAGCACAAGAAAGGTCCAGAGAAGGCCATGAAGATGATCCAAGGGCAGAAGCACCTCTGCTATGAGGCCAGGCTGGGAGAGTTGGGGCTGTTCAGCCTGGAGAAGAGAAGGCTCCAGGCAGGCCTCAGAGCAGCCTTCCAGTAGCTGAAGGGGCTGCAGGAGAGCTGGGGAGGGACTTCAGACAAGGGCTGGGAGTGCCAGGATGAGGGACAATGGCTTTGAGCTGGGAGAAGCTGGATTGAAGATTAGACATCAGCAAGAAATACTTGCCTGTGAGGGTGATGGGACACTGGCACAGGTTGCCCAGAGAAGTCATGGAGGCTTCAAACCTGAAAGTGTTCAAAGCCAGGTTGGATGAGGCCTTGAGCAACCTGCTCTAGTGGGAGGTGTCTCTGCCCCTGGCAGGGGATTGGAACTGGATGATCTTTAGAGTCCTTTCCAACCCAGCCCATTCCAGGAGTGTGTGATTAAAGCTGTGGAAGTGATTCAAAGGTACAAGGTGGATCTTCAGAAGTGTCCCAGAGCAGCAGGCACCCTGAGGCAGCACACACTACAGTGAGCTGGTCCTGTTCTATGGCTGTCCCACCAGGCTGTGGAGAGGAAATTGGTGAGAGTTGTTTGTAATTAAAAACTCAGGCACTTGCTGTTTCTTTTATCTCTTCCTGAAAGGAGGGAGGAAAATCTTTTCCTTCCCCCTGCTGAGTGCTAAACTCCTTTGCAGAGCAAATCAGCCCCAGGCTGAGCCTAGCTTTCAGGTCAGGCCAAGTTCTCACCCATCCATTTGGCTTTGGCTTGAGCCTGTTAAATGCAGGATGTGTTCAGAATGGAGCTGCTGAGCTGCCTTAGTCTTGTCTGCTCTGCCTCCCAGAGTATGCCTGCCCGGGAGGTTACTCAGCAATATTCCCTGTGCCAACTCTTTGGAGCTTCTTTTCACCCTGCCTTGCTGCTGCCTGCAGCTGGGGTGTCTGTGTGGACAGGGGAGTGTGCACCAGCACTGGAGGCTCTGTAAGCTGTCACTGCCACCCACAGATGTAGCTCCTCTCAGTGTCCCCAGCAGCAGAGCTTCTCTCCTGTGAGCTTTGTGCAGCAAGTGGCAGAGTGCTGCAGGGCTGACCCAGCACACAAAGCTGCTGGGTCTACCATGCCACCTCTTGAAGCTGAGCTGGTGGGGAGGGAGCTGGGCTGCCTGTGCTGGTGCTGCTCTGTGTGCTGTGGTGAGTGCCCAGAGGAGCTGGATCTGCTTCCAGAGTTGGCCTTGGGGCAGGCTGGGTACAGCCTGTTAGGAAGGCTGTAAGGCATCTGCAGCTCCTTCCTCAGAGCTTCTCCAGAGAGAGGGTGTTCCTGGCTTTCCCCACCTCTCACCAAGTGGTTTGCCAGCAGAGATCTCCCTCCTCTCCTCCCAGCAGCAAAGAGGTGATCCTTCTTTTAGCCAGTGACCAGGCCAGGCTGAAGCCAGCACACAGACTGCTGCACACTGCCTTCCCCTGAGCCCAGCTGGCCCCAGAGCTGCTCAGAGTGGAAGAGATTTTCCTCCTGTGGCACCTAGCGAAGGGTCAGTGCGGGTGAGCTACACTCAGATGGATGTCTGCATCACCTGATTCCCCTGGGGGGGTGGGAGGCAGCTGCTGACCCAGATCCCTGGCTGAGCTAGATGGGTTCCTAGGGATGGTGACAACTGTGCTCATCCTCCTACTCTCCTGTTCTCATGGACTGTGTCATAAAAGATGAACCAAGGCCTGGAGCAGCTCTGCTGTGAGCACAGATTAAGGGAGCTGGGGGGTTTCAGCCTGGAGAAGACTCCAGGGGGACCTCAGAGCTGCCTGCCAGTGCCTGAAGGGGCTGCAAGAAGACTTCAGAGGAGTTTTGGTGAGGGTGTCTGAGCCAGGCCAAGGGGGAATGGTTTGGAGCTGAGGCAGAGCAGAGTTAGAGTGAAGCTGAGGAAGAAGTTCTTCAGTGTGAGGATGCTGAGACTCTGGTACAGGCTGCCCAGGGAGGCTGTGGCTGCCTCCTGCCTGGGGGTATGGAAGGCCAGGCTGGATAAGGCTTGGGCAGGTGAGTCTAGCTGAGAGGTGTCCCTGGGGCATGGCAGGGGGTTGGAGCAGATGAACTCTGAGGTCCCTTCCAGCCTGAGCCATGCTGTGAAGCCCTGCCCAGAGAAGTTTTTCATGCCCCCTCCCTGGAAGTTTCCAGACCTTAAGCAGCCTGCTCGCATGTGAGGTGTCCCTGCCCATGGCAGGGGGTTGGAACTTGATGACATTTCAGGTCCCTTCCAACCCAAGCCACTCATGATTCTGTGCTGTGTTGCATCCCTTGCTCAGTGTGGACCCAGCAGGGCAGGTCCCACAATCAGCATTGAGGGAGAGCTGCAGTTCAGGCAGCAGCATTTGTCTTGTTTTGAAAAGATGCTTTAATTGCTCAGTGTTAATCTCAACCTCATTTAACTGACTTCTTCATCATCTCCTGGTCTTTGAATCATCTCAGCCTTGGTGGATAAACACTAAACTCTGCTCTGTTTGTTATGCAGCTGATCACAGTGTGGCTTGACCACCCTGAGTTCTGCATGTGTTAGTTCCTTTGTGTCATGTTTAAATGTCTTGCTGTCATTTTCTTTCATAGGAGGCAAGAGCTGAATCTATTGCCAGACCTTTGGAGATAAATGAGGCTGAGAAGGCAGTGAAAATTGCCATCGACTCTGTTCTGGTAAGCAAACTGTAACAGCTAATTGCAAAAGTCTCTTTCCTTGCTCTTTTTATCAACACCACTTGGGAGGTGATCTGCTGGAGAGCAGCCCTGTGGAGAGGGACCTGGGAGTGCTGGTGGATAACATCCATGGGACAGCAATGTGCCCTTGTGGCCAAGAAGGCCAATGGGATTCTGGGGTACATTAAGAAGAGTGTGTCCAGCAGATCAAGGGAGGCTCTCCTCCCCCTCTACTCTGCCCTGGTAAGACTTTGAGTACTGCCTTCAGTTTTGGGCTCCCCAGTTTAAGTGGGACAGGGATCTGCTGGGGAAGGTCCAGTGGAGGGCTACAAGGATGATTAGGGGGCTGGAACAGTGCCTGATGATGAGAGGCTGAGGGGCCTGGGGCTTTGTAGTCTGGAGAGGAGAAGACTGAGAGGGAATTTATAAACATTTAATAAATACCTGAGGGAGGGCTTGGGGTCAGGAGGGAGGGCACAGGCTCTGCTCACTTGCTCCCTGGGATAGGACAAGCAGCAATGGATGGAAGCTGCAGCACAGGAAGTTCCACCTCAACACAAGGGGAACTTCTTTACTGTAAGGGTCCCAGAGCACTGGCACAGGCTCCCCAGAGAGTTTGTGGAGTCTCCTTCTCTGGAGCCTTTCAAGTCCTGTCTGGGTGTGTTCCTGTGTGCCCTGACCTAGATTGTCTGGTCCTGCTTTGACAGAGGGCTTGGACTCAATGATCTCTTTGGGTCCACCCCAACATCCTCTGAACATATGATCCTATGAATAGCTTTGGGGTGAAGCACAGCAGAGAGCCTTTGGCCTTCACTGGCTGCACCAGGCAGGTGGTAACAGCTCCTGTGAACTTCCAACTAGCACAGGCTTTGGGGTTTCAGCAATATAGTGGTCTGGGGTTTTTTCCCCCTCACACGATATTCACCAGACTAGCTCAGCCAGCTGGAAGTTAAGGATGAAGCTATATTTTACAGCATGGCACAATTTACAAGCCTATAGACACAATCTAGACTGATGGTTACAACTCTACACAATCATAGACAGGTTAAAAGTAATACAGAAATTCAAACCCACTCCCAAACAGCAGAACCGCCCAGGAAGGCTCTGAACTACCTCCCCTCCTTCTTCCCACCCCCTCTCTTATCTCAGAAGGCTTACAGGTAGGGTGAGATGCCAGAGAAGGGCTAGAAGGAGAATGATTAGATTGAGTTATACAGGTCCAGGCAGAAGAGTTAATGAAGGACAGAGACTGAGAATCTTTGTTTATGTTTTGGCTTTTTACGTCTCTAAGTAAAACCAAGGGGTAATATAGACATCACTAGTATTTTCTTTTCACAGCCAGTGATCTAATTTCTCTCATTAAAATATTCCAATTAGCCTCAAACCAGCACAGGCACTGTCAGATGTTTGAGCAGAAGCTGCTCAAGGCAGAGATCAGCCTGTGGTGCCTCTTTGTGTCATGGTGGTGGCTGTGGTCACTGCTGACCCTTGCAGCTCATTTGGAAGACTTGTGTTCAAAGCAGGTTAACTGCAGCTGAGAGCTTTGCAGGCAGGCTGAGGGAGGTGTCTGCAGGGTGGTGGTTGTGAGCTGGCAGTCAGAAGTCAGAGCCTGCTCAGAAACAAGTTAGGAGAACCCAACTCTGCTGTCACTGCTGCAGTGGGACTGCACTGGGGCAAGGTGCAGAAACATTCCTCCAGCTAATGCTTCAAAGAACTGCACTTGGCATCTCTAGGCCTCTCTCCTGGGAGAAAGCACATTGTGATTTTGCTCCCTGCCTCTGTTGGAAGCTCAGGAGTAACTCCAGGAGCTCTCTAGGAGGGATCTGAATGCCCTCAACCAGCACAGAAATCTACAGCCCAACTACACTGTCTGAGCCACCTGGACCTTGCCAGATCAAGGAGTGTGCTTGAGAACTCTGAATGTCCTCTGGAGTTGTGAAGCTGAGCTCTGGAAGCAGCATGGCTGAGCTGGGCTGAGCAGAACCCACTGAAACATTGTGCTAATTAGCACTCTGCTAATTAGTGCCATGCCAGGGCAGCATTATGGGGCTGGTTTTGGAGGCCCTTGTGTCTGTCCCAGTTGTGGCACCATTGTCACTGCCTCTGGTGCTTGAGCCCTTCTGCTTCTGAGCACTCACAGGCACTGGGGGAGTGTGATGGTTAATTAAACCCTAATGAGGCCTGTGAGTGATTTACCTGCAAACTGCAGCCTGCCCAGCTGAAGGATTACAGGAGCAGAATTGCAGGTCTAAACAGCTCTGGCACGATCAGCACCTCCTCCAGGTGCTCTTTCCTAGGATCTGTGCTGCTGCTCTGGGACCAGCTGGGTTCTGAGGATGCTAATGTGCACTGCTGACCTCACAGCACTGCTGCTGAACCCACAGCAGCAGAGCAGTTGGCTCTTGGGCCACAGCAATAGCAGCCCTCAACTGCTGAGATGAGCTGTTAGAGCTAAGCAGCACTTAACAGATACTGCAGGAACTTCCACCACTGTCAGGTCCTCTCTCTCCCTTTTGCTCAAAAGCTGTTCATGATTTCCTGGCCATGAGCATGAGCTGAATGCACTCAGCTCATGGGCATAAGATGGAATATTCCCACTTCTCCCTCCCCATTCTTGTAGCATCTGTTGTTATGGTTTGAATGCTTCCCAGGATTTGCAAAGATGGATAAAGCAGAAGGTAAAAGAGAAAGGTCTTGGTAAAAGTTACCTTCCTGAGGGTGTCCAGCAGTGGGACAAGGGGGAATGGTTTGGAGCTGAGGCAGAGCGGGGTTAGGGTAGAGCCGAGGGAGAAGTTCTGCAGTGTGAGAGGGGTGAGAGTCTGGCACAGGCTGCCCAGGGAGGCTGTGGCTGCCTCCTGCCTGAGAATGTTAAAGGCCAGGCTGGATGAGACCTTGAGCAGCTGAGTCTAGCTGAGAGGTGTCCCAGCCCATAGCAGGGGGTTGCAGTAGGTAAGCTCTGAGGTCCCTTCCAGCCTGAGCCATTCTGGGATTCTATGAAAATTCCTTTAAATAGAGGCAAGAAATAAATTCAGTTCTTATTTGTGTTTATACAGACACACATCAGGAGATGTGCTCAGGGATCCTGTCAGATTGTTTTGAGGAGACTTCTTCCTGTATTTCACTGCTTTTCTTTCAGAAGCTAAACTAAAGCCCAGGGCGAGTTGTGGGGCTTGGGTTTTATCCCCTCCCAACCCCCTCCCTTTCCATGTTCACTGCCTACCCAGCCTTTGCTGCTCGTGGTTAGGATCTGGTTTGCTGCTGTGAAGCATCAGATTCTACAGAGCAGTGCTCAGCAGCTGAGAGACAGCTTTGGATACAGCAACTCAACCATGGCTTCACCTTCCTGCTCCTTTAGGAACAAGTCCAAAAGACTAAGGACATGTTGAATAATGTGGCTTTGGATGAAGCCAGTTTGGAAGCCAAGATTGAAAAACGAAAAGTGGAACTGGAAAGAAGCCAGAAGAGGCTGGAGACTCTGCAGAGCGTGCGGTGAGGGGCCCCGAGGAGAGCTGGGGGAGCTGGGCTCTTAGTGCTTAGAGCTGCCACCAGGTAAAGGGCAAGGTCCTGCACCTAGGCTGGGGCAATCCTCATTGTCAGTCCAGGCTGGGAGGTGATGAGGTTGACAACAGCCCTGCAGAGAAGGGCTTGGAGGTGCTGGTGGGGGAGAAGCTGGACAGAAGCCTGCAATGGGCACTGGCAGCATGGAAGGCCAAGGGCAGCCTTGCAAATCAGTGTGGGCAGAGATGGAGAGAGAGGATCCTGCCCCTCTGCTCCGCTCTGGGGAGACCTCACCTGCAGGGCTGGGGCCAGCTGTAGCGCTCCTACTACAAGAGAGACCCGGAGCTGATGGAGAGGGTCCAGAGGAGGCCACAAAGATGATCAGAGACTGGAGAAGCTCTGCTGTGGGGACAGGCTGGGAGGGTTGGGGCTGTTCAGCCTGGAGAAGAGAAGGCTTCAGGGAGAACTTAGAGCTGCATTTCAGAACCTCCAGGGGACCTGCAGGCAGGCCGGGGAGGGACTGTTCAGACAGGGACAGGCCAAGGGCAGTAGTTTGGAACTGGGCAGGGCAGAGTTAGATTGGACACCAGAAGGAAGCTCTGCACAGTGAGGGTGGGGAGAGACTGGCACAGGCTGCTCTCTGGTGCATCTTGAGGCTGTTTCTCTTGTCTTGTTCCTTGGGAGAAGGGACCAATTCCCACCTGGCTCCATCCTCCTTTCAGGGAGGGTCTCCCTTGAACCTCAGCTATGAAGCATCACCCAGCAGTGGTTCTCTTTGGGGTGCAGTGTGAGGACTTCATCAGTCGTCCTGGTGGTCCAAGTGTGATTGCTGTTGTAAGGACAGAGCACAGCTCTGAGCAGATCCAGCTCCAGCAGAGGTGATTTGCCAGCCCTGATGCAGCTGATCACTTGGGCTGGGGAAACAGCAGGAGAAGGAACTCAGATTTGCCTGCTAAAGACACCAGAATGGTATCTGTCTGTCTGCTGGAAAGCAGGAGGTCATGATGCACAAGAACCTTTGCTGGGTGTAATCTTTGCAGAGTTGTTTAATGAACTTTCTTTTATCTCCTGCTTTCAGGCTCTGAAGTCCTGTGAGACCTTCACAGCAAAAGTTCCTTTCAGCTCAGTGCTGTAGACAGAGAAATGAGGCTGCAAAATCAGAAATGTTTCTTTTGGAGCTCTGCATGACCCTGAGCAGTTTGTGCTTGTTCTCTCCAGCCCTGCCTTTATGGATGAGTATGAGAAGGTTGAGGAGCAGCTGCAGAAGCAGTACAGCAGTTACCTGGAGAAGTTCCGCAACCTGACTTACCTGGAGCAGCTGCTGGACAACGACCGCCAGACAGAGCAGGAGATGCTTGAGGTGAGCCCAGAAATGCCCTGCAGGCCTCTGCATCCTTTGCTTCTTGGCCTTACAGCACAACATGTCTCATAGGATCATTCAGCTACAGAGCTGCTGAGGATGGCAGAGCCTTTGGAGCTCCTCCAGTCCAGCCACACACCCACAGCTCACAGCCCCAGCACTGCCACCAAACCACCTCCCCCAGCACCACAGCCACACAGCTTTAAACACCTCCAAGGGTGGGGACTGCACCACCTCCCTGGGCAGCCTGGGCCAGTGCCTGGGAGCCCCTGATGGGAAGAAATTGTTCCCTGTGGCCAACCTGAATGTCCACTGGGGCAACTTGAGGCCATCTCCTCTTATCCCATTTCTTGTTCCTTTAGCAGCAGAGCCCAGTCCTCACCTGGGTGGAGCCTCCTCTCAGGGAACTGGAGAGAGCAATGAGCTCTGCCCTCAGCCTCCTCTTCTCCAGACTCAATACTCCCAGCTCCTTCAGCTACTCCTACCCAGCCCTGTTCTCCAGACCCTTCACCAGCTCTGTTTCCCTTCTCTGGCTCTCTCCAGCCCCTCAATGTCCATCTCAGAGTGAGGGGCTCAAAGCTGACCTCAGTGTTTGAGGTGTGGCCTCCCAAATGCCCTTCAGTAGTGTACCCAGGCACAGTCACATCCCTAGATCTGCTGCCCACACCATTGCTGATCCAGACCAGGCTGCTGGTGGCCTCCCTGGGCACCCCTTGGCTCATTCTCAGCCAAGCACCAATAAACACCCCCACAGGACAGCTCTGCAGCCACTCTGCCCCAAGCCTGTAATACTGTAGGAGTTGTGGCCCAAGTGTAGCACTCAGGACTTAGCCTTGCTGAACCTCATCCCCTTAGCCCCAACCTGGGCAGCTCCCTCTTCATTGCCCATGCACCTCCTCCAGCTACTGGTTGTGGCTCTGAGTGTCTGGCAGCTCTGGCAGCCCAGCAAGGTTGTGCCTGGACAACCACTGCAGCACAGCCTCAGCTTTGGACTCAGTGGAGTGATGTCCATTTGTGACCTCTGGCTCCTTCTGGCTTGTTCTGGGTTGATGCTTTTTGTTCACCAGGGATGTTTTCAGCATTGTTAATCTTGCCTTTGCTACATACAATGGGATTAGGCCTGATTTTTCTTCTCTGCCAACAACTGCTGTGTGAGGCTTTCTCAGCACAAGGCTCCTCCTGTCCTCCCAGTTGTCCTCTTCTGTGAAAGCAGTGCACAGGTTGGACATGCTGGAATCGTTCCTCAGCTGGACTTCAGTTTGCTCCAGCAGCAATTAATCCTTCTCTGTTGCTCTTCTGACCTGTAGCCGTTGAGTGCCACCCCCTCGTTTGGATCCTACAGGATGTTCTCACTCCCTGCTGTGCTCTGGCTGTTTATTGCCCTGCAGCACTTTGAGCCCCTTTAATTCAGCTTCCCCTGGCTCCATGTTTTCTGGTTTTTCATCCTCCTCAGTCATTACCAGCTGTACCTTTTGTTCTTCACCGAAAGCATCTCCCCCAGGACCTTAACACGGGTGATGTGCAGTGTGTGAGTGAAGCCAGGCTTGCTCTGCCTGCACAGGCTGCCTTTCATATGCAGATCAAGCTTTGCTCCCTCTTGCTCCTGGCAGCTGTGCAGGAGAGCTGTACAGTGTTCCTACTGGCTGGCTCTGGCTGCAGCCTGGTTTGCTTCTGCCGTGTCTCTGTGTGCCTCTTTGATTTTTCTTTTATCACAGGTTTAGACTGGACATTGGGAAACATTTTTCCCAACAAGAGTGGTCAGGCACTGGAATGAGCTGCCCAGGGAGGTGGTGCAGTCCCCAGCCCTGGCTGTGTTGAAAGGTGGTTTGGATGTGATGCTTGAGGCTGTGGTTTAAGGGTGAACCTTGCAGAGCAGGGATAAGTGTTGGACTTGGTGATCCTGGAGAGCTTTTCCAACCAGAGTGTTTCTATGACTCTGAAACCTTCTTTCAGATCAAACCAGAGTGACCTTTGCCAGCTAAACTGCTGCACAGGTGGAGCTTGGCCCTGCCTGTGTCCCAAGCTCATTTTGTGTCACCTCCTGTGGCTTTTCAGTGTTCAGCTCTTTGTACAGTGTTTGGGAAGAACAGAACTAACAACTGGGAGGAGGAGAGGGTATATTTGAGAGTTGTTCTTCAGAACTGGATAAAGGAGCATAGGGATGAAGAAGAGAAACCTGGAGTATCCAAAGCTGCTTGAGATCCTCACAGGGTGAGGCTGTGACCAGCTCTTTGTGGCAGCAATACTCAGGCCTGCTGTGGTTGTGGTGGGAGAGGAGGCTGAGCTGTGCCAGACTCTCAGCAGGGCTGGAGTCCAGACTCTATTGCAAGCCATTGGCATGTGCCAGTGCCTAAAATCAGGCTCCAGGAGTTGGTAACTGAAAGAGGCTGAAGAATCTGGGTCCCAGCTAAGCCAAGAGCCTTGCTGGTGCATTCCTGTTTGCAGACTCGTGGGGAGGTTTCCTTCTCTTTTGTTTTGGAAAAGGCTGTGCGCTCGAATCCAGTTCTGGTTAGTTTCTTCATCATCAGGGCAATTCCTCTCACTTCTTTCAGTCCTGATCTTCCTTTCAGGTGGTGCTTCATCACCTTTGGCTGCTAATTGGTGAAGCAAATCTCTGGGGTGTTTGTCACACTTCTGGGAAAAAAAAAGCAATTTGCTGCAGTCTGATGCTGCATCTCCCAAAGTTCATCATCTCCGTGTCAGTTTCAGAGCCAGCTGAGAAAAAGGACCCAGGGTAATTGCATTTAATCCATTTTAATGCTCACAGTCCAAAAAAGCACTGACAATTGTTGATTTGTTTTCAACCCTGATTTGTCTTTTGTTCCACCAAACAAATCTTAATTACCTTCTGTACCAGAAGGGAGAGTCAAAGCCGTTGGCGTCAGCAGAGGCAGGGGAAGGCTGCAGCAGTGTGATGAGATCAGTCCAGCACGCCCTGTGCTGCTCAGGGCTGGGGACTCATTCCTGGTCCCTTTCCCTTCTCCAGCAGGCTCTGCAGGGGGAATTTGTGTCCTGATTGAGCGACTGCTGCTACAGAAGAAAGCAATCCCCAGGGCACTGAGCTGGGAGCTGTTTCAGTAGCCTGCTGCCGTTGCACAGCTACTGAGCTGGGCCTAGGTGCACTTCCTGATTAGGAAAGTGATTTGCAGCTTGTTCCTAAGCACACAATGTTCCTGAGGTGGCATCGAGCAGCTGGAGTTCTCCAGCCTCTCTGGGCTGCAGTACTGGTGCTCGAGGTGTTTAGCTGGGTCCATGTGATGAGTGCACAGGCACAAGGAGAAGCACACTGCAGCTCCTGTGGTTGTCTTGAGCTCCCTGTTCCCTTTTCAGAGAATAGCTCAGGCTGGAAGGGACCTCAGAGCTCATCTACTGCAACCCCCTGCTATGGGCAGGGACAACTCTCAGCTAGACTCAGCTGTTCAAAACCTCATCCAGTCTGGCCTTGAACATTCCCAGGGAGGAGGCATCCACAGCCTCTCTGGGCAGCTTGTGCTAGAGTCTCATCACCCTCACACTGCAGAACTTCTCCCTCAGCTCCACTCTAACCCTGCTCTGCCTCAGCTCCAAACCACTCACCCCTTGTCCCATTGCTGGACACCTAGAGCACTGTACCATCATCTAGAGTTATCTCATTAGTCTTCTAAATTGGGCCACTTTCAGAGTGAGCTTTGTGCTGTTTTGGTCCTCCAAATCATACCCCAGGGCAAATGTCCCCTCCAGTGGGTTGGAGGGATCCTGCCCAGGCTCATCCAGCAGATTTGAGTTAGGTTATGGTTTTCCTTTCAGATTCAGAAAGACCCAGACTCAATAAAGCAGGTTAGAGGCTTGAAGTGAAAGGTGCCACTGAGCTGGAAACCTGTGCTGATAGCCAACAGTCTCCTGGGCTGGTCCCCAGCAGCGCGGGCAGCAGGAGCAGGGAGGGGATTCTGCCCCTTTGCTGTGCTTGCTGAGACCTCTCCTGCAGTGCTGGGGCAGCTCTGGAGTGCTCAGCACAGCACAGACAGGGACCTGTTGCAGCAGGACCAGAGGAGGCCACAGCAGTGCTGGTAGGGAGGAAGCTCTGCTGTGAGGCCAGGCCAGGAGTGTTGGGGGTGTTCAGCCTGGGGAGGAGAAGGTTCCAGGGAGACCTCTTGGTGGCCTTGCAGTGCTTCGAGGGACCAGAAGAAAGCTGAGGACAGACTTCTGAGCAGGGCCTGTTTGGCAGGCCAGGGGAGGATGGTTTGAAGTCAAAGAGGGAGATTGAGGGTGGAGAGAAGGGAGAAATGTTTGAGAGTGAGGGTGGGGAGAGCCTGGCCCAGGCTGCCCAGAGGGGTGGGAGCTGCCCCATGGCTGGCATCACTGCAGCTCAGGTTGTGTGGGGCTGTGAGCACCCTGCTGTAGTTGAGGATGTCCCTGCTGGCTGCAGGGGGTTGAACTGGAAGACCTTCAAATGTTCCTCCCACCTGACCCAGTGTGTCAGCCTGTGGCTCCTCCTGTGACTTCCTCCCTGACACTGCCACACACAGTGCAAACACAAACAAGGGCCTTGGCCTTGTTTTCATTTCCAGGTATCTCTTTGATTCTGCTTCTGTTGCTGTGTGCTGCTGGTGGAGCTCATCCATCTCTGTTCCTGTGCAGCAGCAGGGGTGGATGTGCTCTGTCTTCTCAAAGAGTTCTTTTGTCTCTTCCTTGTGAAGAGATTCAGCACAGTTCACTTTTGCTTCTGTTTTGCAGGTGAAATTCTCTGAGATATAAGCAGAAAGCTGTTTAGAACTTTGCCTGCTCTACAAATCAGAGTCTCAGGTTGATGCCCAATGACAGGACAAGGGACAGTGGGTAGAAACTGAGGCATAGGAAGTTTCTTGCAAACATGAGGAGGAATTTTTTTCCCTGTGAGGGTGACAAAGCACTGGAACAGGCTGCCCAGGGGGGTTGTGGAGTCTCCCTCTCTTAAGATCTTCAAAACCTGTCTTGACACATTCCTGTGTGATCTGCTCTAGGTGATCCTGCTCTGGCAGGGAGGTTGGACTGGATGAGCTTTGGAGGTCCCTTCCAGCCTCTGACATTCTGTGATTCTGTGATTCCCAGACAGGCAAACAAACCCAACCAGCACAGCTTACCTTGTGTGTTAGTGGAGAGAGATAAGAGCAGAGTGAAGGAAAAGTAAAAGGAAGCAGTGTCCCAGAAGGAAGTGGGACAAGTTGTTTATATTTGGTCTTTTTATCCCTCTCAAGAAACCAACGACTGATACAGACTGCAGCATTACTTTTTTTTTTAAACCAGTGATCTAATTTTGTGAGGGTGGTGAGACCCTGGAACAGGTTGCCCAGGGAGGTGGCGAAAGCCTCATCCCTGGAGGTGTTTAAGGCCAGGCTGTATGAGGCTCTGGACAGCCTGATCTAGTGTGAGGTGCCCCTACCCATGGCAGGGGGTTGCAACTAGATGGTCCTTGTGGTCCCTTCCAATCCTGACTGATTCTGTGATTCTTTCATTAAAATACTCCAGTCAGCCTCAAAGCAGCACAGCAGCCCACAAGCTTCACAGAAGTAGTGCAGGGCTTCCTTGTGCTGTCATTTTCTGCCTGAGGTTTTTCTGGTTCAGGTCTGTGAGATGCAGGGAAATGAAGCAGACTGCTTGGGTAGGTGTCCTGGCAGAACCCACCCAGCACCTGGGCTGATGGTGAGTCCCTGCACTTTGCACAGTCATTTGTCTCCCTGAGAGCTCCAAAATGCTGTCAGCATTCTCTGAAGACAGTTCTGATGCTGAGATAACTCCTGGGCCAAATTCAGGACTACAAGCAGGGACTTTCAGGGACTACAAGCAGGCTGGAGAGGAACTGTTCCCAAATGCCTGCAGGGAGAGGACCAGAAGCAGTTTGAAATGAGAGCAGAGCAGATTGAGATTGGATGTGAGGAACAAGTTCTGCAGCAGGAGGCTGCTGGAACGCTACAACGAGTTGCCCAGGGAGGTGGTTGAGGCCCCATGCCTGCAGAGGACAGTGCCATGCTGTGAGCTGTTTGCTTTAAAGACAATAACAACTTGCTAGCAGCTGAGTCAATACAATTTCAGTGTCTCCTTCTCCCTGCTGCTTTAGTGACTGCAGCCTGCAGGCCGCAGGTTTGGGCCTGCTGGGCTTCCACCTGCACTGCAGACACCACTCCCCACCTCACACCACTTCAGCTATGTGAAAACAGGACCATGCTAACCAGAGCTCTTTCCCTAGGAAGGAGCAACCCCCTGCAACACCACAGTGTCACCTGCTGGGGAGCAGCTGCGTGGAGAAGAACTTGAGAGTGCTGGATAGTAGCGAGTGCCCCATGAGCCAGCGAAGTGCCCTTGTGGCCAAGAAAGTCAATGGCCAGAAGTGTGACCAGCAGATTGGGGGAGATTGTCCTTCTCTACTCTGCTTTAGTGAGGTCACAGCAGAGGACTGGCTCTAGTTCAAAAGAGACAAAGAGCTACCAGAGAGAGTCCAGGGGAGGCTGCAAAGCTGCTGAGGGGCCTGCAGCATCCCTGTGAGGACCAAGGCTGAGCCCTGGGGCTTTTAAGGACACCACAGATTACTGAGGCTGAAATCCTGCCCAGAGAGGAAGTCCTGTAGAGAGCTCAGACAGCCTGAAAGGTTTCCTCCTCTGCCTCCCAGCTGATGGAGCCTTTCCCAGGTGCAAACCTGCCCTGTGAGCAGAGCACACTTAGAGCAGAGGGCAGCAGGCAGGGCTGTGCTGTGCTGCTGATGCTTAGACCTCCAGAACCATCCCAGCCAAAAGGGACCTTCAGAAGTCCCTGCCCAACCTCCTACCCAAAGCAAGGATCAGACCACAGTGCTCAGGGCTTAAGCTAGTTTGGTTTTAAGACTGAGGAGGAACTATTTACAAGGTCTTGTAATGAGAGGATGAGGAGGAATGGGTTTAAACTGGCAGAGGGGAGATTGAAACTGGATGTTAGGAAGAAGTTCTTTACGGTGAGGATGATGAGATACTGGCACAGGTTGCCCAGGGAGGTGTTGAAGGTCAGGCTGGATGAGGCCTTGAGCACCCTGGGCTGGTGGGAGGTGTCTCTGCCCACAGTAGTGGGTTGGCACTGAATTGTCTTGAAGGTCCCTTCCAACCCAACCCATTCTGTGATCCAGTGAACTCTGTCCCTGCAGACTGCAAAGCAGCAAAGTCTAAGAGGCTTAAAGCCAGAAAGAACAAAATTTATCCATGATTTGATAACTGAAAATACCTCAGTTGTTGTTTCTTAAGGTAACCTCAAAGTTTGGTTGGACCCCACCACAAGAGAGACCTGGAGCTGCTGGAGAGGGTTCAGAGCCTGGGGAACCTCTGCTGTGAAGAGTGGCTGAATGAATTGGGGCTGTGCAGCCTGGAGAAGAGAAAGGTCCAGGCAAACTTTAAAGCTGTATTTGAGTATCTGCAGGGGACCTGCAGGCAGGCTGAGCAGGGACTGTTCAGAAGGGCCTGTGGGGACAGACCAAGGGCAATGGTTTGGAACTGGAGCAGGACAGAGTTATGGTGAACACCAGGAGGAAACTCTGCACAATGAGGGTGAGGAGAGACTGACACAGGCTGCCCAGGGAGATGATTAAGGCCATCCTGGAGACATTGGAGGTCATCCTTGCTGTGTCCCTGAGCAGCCTGCTCTGCCCCCTCCTTTGAAGGTCTCACTGGCTGAGGAGTACAAGCAGCACATCTCTGAAGCTACCCCAGGCCCAGCTGGGTGAAAGCTGCTGCAGTGCTGGATGAGGCTGGCTGCAGCAGGGCCTGTTGCTGCAGTTGTGCAGGCTGGCAGCAGGGCTGACCTGATGGAGCAGGGAGCTGCTGTTCAGAAACTAAACCCAGCAGAAAATGAACGGTTTTGCCTGCCTCTGGGCTCTGAGAGGGAGGTCTCTGCAGGGTTGCAGTGCAGTCTGTCTCCTGATGTAGGGTAGCTGAGCTGCTGGCAGTAGCACAGGCAAGAGACAAGGGAGAACTGGCACAACCATGTGGTGAAGCCATGTTCTTAGACTTCATTTCTCTGGTATTTCAAGTCCACAAACCAGCTCTGAAGTGAAATCACATAACGTTAGGGGCACAGAATGTTGGAAGGCACCTCCACAGATCAGCCATTCCAAGCCCCCTGCCAGAGCACAGGAACACATCTAGACAGGCCTTGAAAGTCTCCAGAGAAGACTCCACAGCCTCTCTGGGCAGCCTAGTCCAGGCCTCCAGCACCCTCACACCAAACAAGTGTCTCCTCATGCTGAGGTGGGACCTCCTGGGCTCCAGCTTGTACCCACTGTTCCGCTCCCTGGGCACCACTTAACAGAGCTTGGCCTCAGCCTCTTGTCCCAAACCCCTTAGATATTTAGAGACACTGCTCAGCCCCAGGACTCTCAGCCTCTGCCCACAGCAGAGATGTTCCAGTCCATTCATCATCCTCGTGGCCTCCCCTGGACTCTTTTCAGCAGATCCCTGTCCCTCTTGAACTGGGGAGCCCAGACCTGGACACAGCCGTGCAGGTGTGGCTTCAGCAGGGCAGAGCAGATCAGAGGCAGAGAAGTGAACCATCCTGTGCTGCCTACCCATAGCTGAAGTACTCCCTCCGGTGGAGCCGTAGAGCATTCTCCTGGCTGCATTTAGCTTTGCTGGGTTAGCTTTCTGCAGGCTTGTGCCGTGTGG
Source organism: Eubucco bourcierii (assembly GCA_013396675.1). Classification (NCBI taxonomy): domain Eukaryota; kingdom Metazoa; phylum Chordata; class Aves; order Piciformes; family Ramphastidae; genus Eubucco; species Eubucco bourcierii. The sequence goes on from VWZE01022350.1 coordinate 98,567, forward strand.
CTGCACCAAAGCTTGCAGCAGAGCAGCAGGGGAGAGGGGCAGGAGCAGGGCACAGGGGGGCTGGGTGTGAATCAGCAGCCTGAGGGAAGTGTGGCTGGAATTACTGCTTAGGCAGCAATTGCCTGTCCCTATGACCTCACTGCTCTCTGAGCAGCTTCCGAATGCTTTCTGGGTTGATTACTTTGTCCCTGTGATGTCTGGGAAGTGTCTTTTCCCTACTGCTCCCCGGGGGTGTGCTTGGCCATGCAAGCTGGGCAGGCTGCAGCAGCCAGCAGGGTGGTGGATGCCTCCCTCTTGCAGTGAGGATGCTGCATTGTCAGTGCCTGCTGGGCCAAGGCTTCCTTCAAGCACTGGCATCTTGTGCCTGACTGGGAAAGAGCAGGCAGGGGGGAAGAGGTATGGAAGGAATCGTGGAATTGTTTTGGTTGGAAGAGACCTCTGAGATCATCCAGTCCAACCTTCAAGCCAGCATCACCATGGCCACTAAACCCTGTACCCAAGTGCCATGGACACAACTTTCTTGACCACCCCAGGCATGGGCACACCACCACCTCTCTAGGCAACCCTGACCACTCTTGCAGCAAAGAATTTTTTGCTCCCTTACAACCTAACCCTCCCCTGCCACAATTTCAGGCCTATCACCTGAGACTGGGGAGCAGAGCCCAACCCCCACCTGGCTGCAGCCTCCTCTCAGGGAGCTGGAGAGAGCAGTAAAGTCTCCCTCAGCCTCCTCTTCTCCAGGCTAAACACCTCCAGCTCCCTCAGCTGCTCCCAGTCCTGTTCTCCAGATCCTTCTCCAGCTTCATTGCCCTTTTCTGGCCCTGCTCCAGCCCCCCAGTGCCTTTCCTTTAGCCAGGGGCCCACAGCTGATCACTGAAGGTGGCAACTGTGAGACTGGGTCAGAAGATGTTGGGAAGAGGGAGGCCTTGGCATGGGCCATGTGCTGCAGAAACTAAGGCAATGCTGGTAGCTAGAAACTCTGAACAGGTTGCCTGTGCCCACATTGCTTTGTCTACCAGTAGGCTTTAAAAGGCTTTGCTGACACCCAGGTGGTGCAGAATGTTACCCATGGCAGTGGTTACCCTTCTCAGTGCGACTGCATTCTGCAGAGGTGTTGCTGCTGTATGGAGGTCACTTGGATCAGGGTCAACAGCATAGTTCCAGAGGAGGCCATCTCCCAAACCCACCTGGACTTGCTGATTCCAGGGAATCTGCTGTGGGGGTTGGACTGGATGATCCCCAGAGGTTCCTTCCAACCCCTGCTAGTCTGTCACTGGGGCAGGTGACCTCTACTGCTCCCTCGCCATAAGCATCCTCAACTTCGTTCTCTTTCCCTTTAATCTCTGGGCAGCTCTTCTGTCCTCACAGTCCTTGTGCCCTTATGGAAGGAAAAGCAAAGAGCAACTTCCTAACTGAAGTATTTAAAGTCCACACAAACCCAGTTAGAAGAACATTCTTGTGTCTCTTCCTTTCTTCCTCCCTCCTTGCTGCAGATGAAATTAGTTTCTCCCTGTAGCATCTTGATCCACCTCTCTAGGGATCTCAGCAGAAAGCTGCTGCTGGAGTGTCTCATTCCATTGTGACTCTCCTGCTGCATGGCCCCGGGGAGCTCTGCTGCCTGCTGCCTTCCATTGTGCAGTGGCAGTGCTGCAGCCCCAGGTGATCATTAGTGGCCTACCCAGCACCCGTGGAGCCCTGGGCTCTGCCAGTGCTGCAGGGTTGCACAGCAGGTGGCTGCATGGCTGCCCAGAGCAGCTTTTGTGGAGCTGGGTTCACTGGTGCTGCTCTTGAGAGAGGCACTGCACCGGGCTACTCACAGCTATGAGGCACTCCTGCCCCTTCCCTGACAGTCATCTTCTCTGGGAGCTTTTCCAGCCTGAAATGCAGCTCCTGTGCTGTGGTGTTTGTGCCCAGTGGTGAGCCACCCTGCCAGCCAGGCCCCAGTCCTGCTTCCAGCACTTTCTTCCTCTGCTGGCTGCCACTGGCTCCTTTGCTGCTGCTTGGAGGCTGCTGGGGATTTTCTTTTCCCAGCTCATACAGTTCCCATGAGCTGGAGCAGGGCAGGTAGACGTTGGACATGAAAAGGAAGGTCTGCACAATGAGCCTGGGGAGGCACTGGAACAGGCTGCCCAGGGAGGTGGTTAAGGCCACATCCCTGCAGGCATTAGAGGTCAGATTTGCTGGGGCCCTGATCAAGCTGCTAGGTTCAAAACAGCAAATCTACAAAGCATCTTGTGCAGCATCGCAGTCATGGCTCTCCCGTGCTCCTCCATGGCTCTCCCGTGCTCCTCCATGGCTCTCCCGTGCTCCTCCATGGCTCTCCTGTGCTCCTCCATGGCTCTCCTGTGCTCCTCCATGGCTCTGTGCTGCTCCATGGCTCTCCCGTGCTCCTCCGTGGCTCTCCCGTGCTGCTCCCGTGCTCCTCTGTGGCTCTCCCGTGCTCCTCCATGGCTCTGTGCTGCTCCATGGCTCTCCCGTGCTCCTCCGTGGCTCTGTGCTGCTCCGTGGCTCTCCTCTGCTGCTCCGTGGCTCTCCCGTGCTCCTCCGTGGCTCTGTGCTGCTCCGTGGCTCTCCTCTGCTGCTCCGTGGCTCTCCCGTGCTCCTCCGTGGCTCTGTGCTGCTCCGTGGCTCTCCTCTGCTGCTCCGTGGCTCTCCCGTGCTCCTCCGTGGCTCTGTGCTGCTCCGTGGCTCTCCTCTGCTGCTCCGTGGCTCTCCCGTGCTCCTCCGTGGCTCTGTGCTGCTCCGTGGCTCTCCTCTGCTGCTCCGTGGCTCTCCCGTGCTCCTCCGTGGCTCTGTGCTGCTCCGTGGCTCTCCTCTGCTGCTCCGTGGCTCTCCCGTGCTCCTCCGTGGCTCTGTGCTGCTCCGTGGCTCTCCTCTGCTGCTCCGTGGCTCTCCCGTGCTCCTCCGTGGCTCTGTGCTGCTCCGTGGCTCTCCTCTGCTGCTCCGTGGCTCTCCCGTGCTCCTCCGTGGCTCTGTGCTGCTCCGTGGCTCTCCTCTGCTGCTCCGTGGCTCTCCCGTGCTCCTCCGTGGCTCTGTGCTGCTCCGTGGCTCTCCTCTGCTGCTCCGTGGCTCTCCCGTGCTCCTCCGTGGCTCTCCCGTGCTGCTCCGTGGCTCTGTACTGCTCCTCCGTGGCTCTCCCCTGCTCCTCCGTGGCTCTCCCCTGCTCCTCCGTGGCTCTCCCCTGCTCCTCCGTGGCTCTCCTCTGCTGCTCCATGGCTCTCTCCAAGCTTTTTGGGAGGACTTTTTGCTGCCTGTTTCCCTGTATGCAAACCTGTGAGTGTCTCGGGTGTGGTTTGGGTGTTACAAAGCTGCAGACACAGACTCACAGACTGGTTTGGGTTGGAAGGGACCTTCAAGACCATTCAGCTCCAACCCCCTGCCATGGGTAGGGAAATCTCCCACCAGCCCAGCTTGCTCAAGGTCTTATCCAGCCTGGCCCTGAACACCTCCAGGGAGGTTGTGGATTACAAAATCTCAGAATGTGATTTTTGATCACATTCTGTGATTCTGTAATCCACAACCTCCCTAGGCAACCTGTGCCAGTCTCTTCCCACCCTCACTCTTAACAATCTCTTCCTCACCTCCAGTCTCAATCTACCCTCTCCCAGCTTCACTCCTTGCCCTCTCATCCTACCGCAGTCATTTCAGTGCTGGTGTTTGATGGATTATTGGGCAAAGGCAGCAGCAGCTCCCAGCTTTCAGTGAAGACCTTTTTTTGGTTCATCAAATCTTCTCAATGCTTGATATTTTCTCTGCTCATTGTAGTTGGGTGCCCTTGGTTGATGCTGTGGGACCATCCACTGAGCTGCTGATGGTAGCTGTTCTGACTGCACTGTTTGCACTTCTGGCAGGAAGCAGCAAACCTGATGCGCCTCATGCAGAGCAGGCTGAAGGAAGAGGAGCAGAACCTGCTTGAGAGTGGAGGTAAGTGGAAGATCTCTGATGGGAAGGACTGAGAGACCTGGAGTTGTTTAGTCTGGAGAAGAGAATGCTGAGACCTTACCAGTGGAACACTTCTCTTATGAGGAGAGCCTGAGGGAGCTGAGGCTGTGCTGCTTGGAGAAGAGGAGACTGAGAGGTGACCTCATCAGTGTTTATAAAGATGTAAAGGTGAGTGCCAGGAGGCTGGAGCCAGGCTCTGCTGGGCGATGCCCAGTGTGAGGACAAGGGGCAATGGGTGGAAGCTGAGGCACAGGAAGTTTCATTTAAACATGAGGAGGAATTTTTTCCCTGTGAGGGTGACAAAGCACTGGAACAGGCTGCCATGGGGAGTTGTGAAGTCTCCCTCTCTGGAGATATTCAAAACCCACCTCAGTGTGTTCCTGTGTGATCTGCTCTAAGTGATCCTGCTCTGGCAGGGGGGTTGGACTTGGATGAGCTTTGGAGGTCCCTTCCAGCCCCTGACATTCTGTGATTCTGTAATGTCTATAAATATCTGAGGGGTGGGGGGTAAGAGGCTGTGCTGAGTAGTGCCCAGCAACAGGACAAGAGACAGTGGGCATGAACTGGCACCCAGGAGGTTCCAGCTGTGCAGGAGGAGAAAGTTGTTCGATGTGAGGGTGCTGGAGGCCTGGAGCAGGCTGCCCAGAGAGGTTGTGGAATGTCCTTCTCTGGACTCACCTGGATGTGTTCCTGTGTGGCCCTGCTGTGGCAGGGCGGGTTGAGCTCGATGATCTCTGGAGGTGCCTCCCAGCCCCCTCCATCCTGTGCTCCTGAGGTGGGATTGCTGCAGCACTGCTGTTAGCAGAGCAGCTGTTAAGGGCTGGCCCCTGAAGGTGTGAGCATCTGCTTAGAGCACGAAGCAGAAGGCACAGGGATAGATGACAGGCACCAGGCTGTGTGGGAGGAAGTGGACAACAGTAACCTAGGGAAGCTGATCCCTGTCAAGTGTTCCTCTGCCTTGTCACTTTTCCCTGCAGTGCTGAGGGGTGGAGAGAGGCCCCCCAGAATACAGAACTGCAGTGAGCACCATGGAGTCATGGACTGCCTTGGCCTGGAAGGGACCTTTCAAACTCCTCTAGTCCAAGCCCAGGGACATCTGCAACTAGAGCAGGTTGCTCAGAGCCACAGGCAAGCCGAGGTGCAGTGGTGCCAGGCATGGGTTTAGGCTTCACTTTACTATTACCAAAGCCTGTGTGGGCTCATTGGATGGCCACAGCACTGGTGCCAGCATGCTGGCATGCCTGGGGCAGGTTGGTTTGCAAACAGGCTTGCTTAGAGGATTCCTCTCAGCTTGTGGGCAGTTTAATAGCCTCACTGGTTTGTGCTGGTGTGCCTGTCAAAACCAGTGCCATGTCTGTCCTCAGCCTGCCACCTTGCATGGCATGGAGACTGTGTGTTGTGGTGTGGCTGGCAGACCATAACTTCCACAGCTGGCATCTCTCAGCTTGAACCCATCTTTAAATCATAGAATCACAGAGTGGATTGGGCTGGAGGGGCCCTGCAGAGCTCATCCAGCCCAACCCCTTGTACTCAGAAGGGACATCCCCCACTAGAGCAGGTTGCTCACAACCCTGTTGAGCCTCACTTTGAATATATCTTCAGGGGTGGGGCCTCAACCACCTCCCCAGACAACCCATCCCAGTGTTCCATCACCCCCACGGCAAAGAACTTCCTCCCAAGAGCCAAGCCAAATCTACTCTGATCTCAGAACTACTCTTTGGAAATTTGGAGGAGGTTTGGGGCTTTAGGTTTAGGGTGCAGGAGGTTGGTTTAGGTTTGGGTTTTGTTTGGTTTGGGGGTGGTGCTGGTTTTGTTGTGGTTTGGGTTTTGTTTGGTTTGGGTTTTGTTCTCAACAGAAGCAAACAATAAAACGGGTCCACACAGACCTGCTGAGCACTGAATGCTCAAAGCCAGAGCCAGCCCTGCCTGCTTGCATCTGCGTGGGCCTTGTGCACCTGAAAAATGGGACTGCAGTTAGGATCTGGGGAGGGGTTCTTCTGGTTTTTTTTTTCCTCAGCTTGCTGTTAATGAATTGGAATTGTAGGTGAGGAGCAGAAGAGGCTGGCAGCCTCTGGAGGTGCTGTAGGAGCAGAGTGGACTTGGCTGCTTTTGAGCTAAGCATCAGCAAGAACTGAGGAGGCAGCCCTGAGAGTCTGACCTTGCAGTGGGGCAGTGAGTCCTGCAAGGAGAAGGGAACACTCCCAAACTCTGTCCCTGGAAGAATTCTTACCTTTGCTCAGTCCAGATCAATGCAGTTCTGCAGCCTTTGACTTCATCTCCAGCTAGTTTGGTCAAAAGAGTTGCAAATTAACAGGAAAGTTCTCCTCAGCAGGAGTTCTGGGCAGTTCTCAGCTCAGATTCAGGTAGAGCTAACACCAGGAAAACTTAAATCCTGTTTCTTGCAGAGAAGAGCTGTGGGATGTGGGTTGCATGGTGGAGGTTGAGACTCATGGAAAACCTGTGGATGTGTCCTGGTGCTCACAGGAAATGTGCAATAGTGTTTTAATTTACATAAACCTCACAGAGTGCCTGCAGGGTGGGGTGGGAAGGGACCTCTGGAGATCATCCAGCCCAAGCCCCTGCTCAAGCAGGGCACCCACAGCAGCTTGCCCAGCAGCACAGTGCCCAGCTGGCCTTGGAAGCTCTCCACACAAGGACACTCCACAGCCTCTCTGGGCAGAAGTGGTTTGGCCAAATAATAGTGACCAGGAGGATGCTCTCTGCTGCATCCTGAGCCCTCAGCTCAGGGCAGTGCTGCTGGCTGACAGGAGCAGCACAGATGACAGAACCTAAAAGGAAGGAATTGTGCTCAAAACAAAAAAAAAAAAAAAAAAAAAGGGAGAAAAGAACAAAAGAAGGAAAGCAGGAAGGGAACCCCCCAGAAGCTAAGAAGGAGCTGTGAGACCATCACAGCCTTGCTCTTTATCACCCAGAGCAAGAACATAAATCCTTTATGTAGGCCCTTCCAAGGAGTTTGCCTGGCAAGGGCTGAAGAAGAGCTCTGCCTGGTGAGCCCAAGCAGCAGCCAGGTCACAGAGCAGCAAGGGAATTCCCTCCCCTGCCAGCAAACAAAGTGCAGCACGAAGAGGAACTGCAGCTAAGGCTGCTGGAGCCTTGTAGTCCCCCCAGGGTGGAATCTGTCATGTGAAAGCTGAGGGGGACATGTCTAGGGCTGGTGTATGGAATGCTGCTGAGATGTGTCAGCTCCTCCCTGCCAATGTTCCTAGTGCTTAGCTGCCTTCTCAGCCCAGGTGTGCCATCATTCAGTGTACCTGGGAAAGTGGTTAACAGCTTTGGGTGCTGTGCTGTGTGTGACCTCACACAGGGTCCTGCTGGCTTTGACATGGCCTGGCTGGCTCCACAGAGTCACCAGCAGCACCGGCTCCAAGCTGTGGGGTCTGCTGGTGTAGGGGAACTCAACTCTATGTGAGTGAGGAGAGTTCATGAGGTGATAGAAGGTGAGGATCAGGCTGAGTGGTTGATTGGGGAAGAGAGGTGTTCAAGGCCAGGTTGCATGGGGCCTTGAGCAGCCTGGGCTGGTGAGAGGTGTCCCTGCCTGTGGCAGGGGTGTGGAACTGGATAGTCTTTAAGGTCCTTACCATCCCAAACTCTTCTGTGAATCTGTGAATCCCAAGTGGGCAGCAGATGGGAAGCAGAGTTCAGTCTTAGGGACCCAAGAAGCTGGCACAAGCAGGCTGGTATGCACAAGAAGGGAGGGGAGAAGCTCTTGGGGTAGGAGGAGAATGGAATCATAGAATCACAGAATGCATCTGGTTGGAGGGAAGCCCTGGAGGTCATCTTGTGTGCCCCCTGCCCCTGCAGTGAGGAGGGACATCTGTAAGTAGATCAGGTGGAGCAGAACTGGCTCCAAAGCTCTCCCACGCTTGTGTACCAACTGACAGCCACCACTGCCCTGCAGAGCAGCTGGGCCTGGGCCCTGGCACAGAAGTGCTTTGCTTGGCCATGGATGTGAGCCTCCTTCTGCCTGGGGTCTGCTTCAGCCCCAGAGAGAGCATTTAGAGCAACACCTTACCATAAAGAACCTGTTGGAACCTCCATGGACCTGCTGAAGCACAACAGTGATCAGAGGAATGGAACAGCTGCCCTGTCAGGCCAGGCTGGGAGAGTTGGGGGTGTTCAACCTGCAAAAGAGAAGGCTCCAGGGAGACCTCCTGGTGGCCTTGCTGTGCTTCAAGGGGCCAGAAGAGAGCTGGGGACAGAGTTTTGAGCAGGGCCTGTTGTGGCAGGCCAAGGGGGCATGGTGTGAACTGACAGAGGGAGATTGAGAGTGAAGGGAGAAATGTTTGAGAGTGAAGGTGAGGAGAGCCTGGCCCAGGCTGCCCAGAGCGGTGGGAGCTGCCCCATGGCTGGCACCACTGCAGCTCAGGTTGTGTGGGGCTGTGAGCAGCCTGCTGTAGCTGAAGCTGTCCCCGCTGAGTGCAGGGGTTGGACTGGATGAGTTTTGAAGGTCTCTTCCACCTAAAGCAGGCCATGACTGCCAAACCTGAGGGCTGTCCCAGGGTAGCCCTGGGACTGCTTTGGTGCTGCCATGCAGAACGGTGCTGGCCTGGGCACGTGGCCCTTGGCTCTTCTCCCTGCTTGTCTGGAGAGCCAGGTGGGCTTCAGCAGAATCAGAGGCCACTGGCATTTCTGGCATGCCACAGCTGCTCTCAGCTGTGGGCTGAGTTGCTGCTCATCAGCTGCTTCTTTTTCCTGCAGGCAGCGACGACTCAGAGGTGGAGGCTGGGGAGGAGGAAGGCTCCGGAAGCGAGGAGGAGCGGGCACAGGGCGGGAAGCAGCGCGGGGCCACCGCAGCTCTGCTGAAAGGTACTGCAGCCTCTCCTGGGCTGCCATCGCCCAGAAGGGTGTGGGGGATCCTCTGAGCCCCCTCCAGTGGAAGGAGCCTGTCCCTATTCCAGGAGATTGGTAGTGCACAGAACTCCTAAGGGGAAAGCATCTCCTGGAGAGTCACAGAGGAGTGGAGACTGGGAGGGAGCTCCGGAGATGATCCAGGCCAAGCCACGGAGCTGTCAGGGCAGAAATGAAGGACTATGGCTGCAAAAGCACCACCTGGGGAAGGTCCTTCCTTGGTATTGCCCTGCAGATTCTAAATGCTTTTATATAAAGCCTTAAGAAAAGTCAAACCACTTCCCTTTGAGAGCATCTGCTGCCCTTTGGGGTCACAGAATGGGTTGGGTTGGAAGGGACCACCCAGTTCCAACCCCCTNCACTTCCAGCCCTTGTCCAAAGTCCCTCCCCAGCTCTCCTGGAGCCCCTTCAGCTACTGGAAGGCTGCTCTGAGGTCTCCCTGCAGCCTTCTTTTCCCCAGGCTGAGCAGTCCCAACTCTCCCAGGCTGTCTTCTCCAGCCCTCTCATCATTTTTGTGGCATCCTTTGGACCCTGTCCAGCAGCTCCAGGTCCTTCTAATGCTGGGTTCCCCAGGACTGGAGGCAGTGCTGCAGGTGAGGTCTGAGCAGAGCAGAGGGGCAGAATCCCCTCCCTGTGCTGCTGCTCTCCCTGCTCTGGCTGCAGCCAGCACACAGCTGGCTCTGGGCTTCCAGAGACCAGTGCTGGTTCCTGGGCACTTTGGCACCGACTGACACCCCCAGGCCTTCTCCTGCAGACTGCTCTCAAGCAGTTTAGCTGTTCACACTCATTCCAGTTAGATTCTGCTTCCAAAGAAGACCTACAGACACCTCTCAGCTAGCCCAGGTTGCTCAATGCCTCATCCTGCCTGGCCTTCAACACCCCCAGGCAGGAGGCATCCACAGCTTCCCTGGACAGCCTGTGCCAGACTCTCACCACCCTCACACTGCAGAACTTCTTCCTCAGCTCCACTCTAACCCTGATCTGCCTCAGCTCCAAAAAATTCTCCCTTGGCCTGGCTCAGACACCCTCTGCAGCCTTCCTGCAGGATCCCTTCAGGCACTGGCAGGCAGCTCTGAGGTCCCCCTGGAGCCTTCTCCAAGCTGAAACCCCCCAGCCTGTCCTTATGGCAGAGGTTCTCAAGTCACTATCATTCAGGTTTTTTTTCCCCTCAGATCCTCTGCTTTTCTTAAAGCTTGGTGGCTCTTGAGAGCCAGAGCTCCTGGTACCCACCAGGGGTTTTCACATGGCTCTTTCTCAAGGAAAGCTTTTGGAGCTTTGGAAGTGGCTGTGTAAACTGTCTATGGTGCTTCAGCTCAGAGAGCATCATAGCCTAGCACTATGGGCTCTGGCTGAAGCATGGAGCTTTACATTAAAAGTAGGTTTTGTGTCAGGTGGCTTTTCTGTTATCACTGGTTACAGTCACTGGTGTGCCAGGCTGAAAGCAGGCAGGCCCCATCCTCTGCTTTGCTCTTAGGTTGCTTTCTGTGCCTCTGTGGCTCTCTTCTCAGTGTTCAGGCAGCTGCTCCTGGTACCTAATGCTCCTCTCACCATTGCATTCCCTGTGCATGCTGTTTGCTCATGACCCAGCTGCCATCCCAGGCTGCCCTTATCTCTGGAAGTTGGCATCCTTCCTTAGCTCTCTGCCCTCTTGTTGCTTCTCATCTGCTGGGAACTATAGAAGCAGCTCCTGATACCTTGACTCGCTCCTGAGGAGGTCCTGCAGGAGGTGCAAGGTTGTGTTCCCCTGCTCTGCCCCCCAGCACCTCAGCCCTGCAGTGCCACAGTGCAGTCTGTGCTGGCAGACCAGGGACAAGCCTTGGTAGATGCTGCTGGCTCCTCTCCTTTAGGAGAACTCAGCCTTGGGGTGTCTCTACTGCTGCTGCTAGGGTGAGGTCATGAGGTCCTGCCCATTCTTAGTTGGTAGGGGCTGAAAGTGGCCTCTGAAGATGATTGAGTCCAATGCCCCTGCCAAAGCAAGGTCACCTAAAGCAGGTCACACAGGAGAGCCTTGAAAGTCTCCAGAGCACTTCTCTGGGCAGCCTGCTCCAGGGCTGCACCACACTCAAAGTCAAGAAGTTGCTCCTCATGTCTAGTTGGAACTTCCTATGTTCAAGTTTATGCCTAGTACCTCTTGTCCTGTCTCTGGGGACCACTGAGAAGGGTCTGGCCCCATCTTCCTGACACCCACTCTTAGATATTTGTAGGCATTGATGACATCCCCCTAGCCTCCTCAGCTCCCTCAGCCTCTCTTCACATGAGAGCTGTACCAGGCCCCTCAGCATCTCAGTGGCCCTGTGCCGGACTCTCTCCAGCAGTTCTTTGTCCTTCTTGAGCTGGGGTGTCCAGAACTGGACCCAGGACTCCAGGTGAGGCCTCACCAGCACAGAGGTGCAGGAGAACCTCCCTTGCCCTGCTGGCCACACTCTCCTTGATGCAGCCCAGGGTACCATTGGCCCTCTTGGCTGCAAGGGCACAGTGCGGGCTCACAGCCATCCTGATGTCCATCTGCACTCCCACATCCTTTTCCTCAGAGCTTCTTGTCTAGAACATGGGAATGGAAGCCTGGGCTGTATCTAGACACATCAATCAGGCCAGAGCTTTCCTTACAGAGCTCCAGAGTCTGCACCTGCGTGGGCAGCAGCTCTGGCCTTGAGAGCAGGCTCAGCTCTGCACCTCTTTCCCTGTGTGAAAGGCACCTCCTTGACCCAGGTGAGCTCCTGTGTTTGCCCTGCAGGCTGAAGTGCCTCCAGACCTGAGATTAATGCCAGGTACATCAGCTTCTTTTAGAACATCAGGCTGCACATTCCCTGGCCATTTGTCATTGCACACACCAAGAACTTGCACACCACCTCCAGCACAGGCAGTCTGCACTTAAAGTGCACTTCATAACTCAGGCAGCATGACAGGAACATTGCTTTTTCTAATTGCTGCCTTTGCCCTGACTCACTTCCAATCACTGCCTCTCCAAGCTCTGCATTTCCTTGCTGGGTGGTGCTTATCTTCTTCCCCCCTCTGCTCTGCCCTGCTGAGGCCACATCTGAAATATTGTGTCCAGCTCTGGGCCTCTCGAGTCAAGAAGGAGCTCAGGGAATTGCTTGAAAGAGTCCCGCACGAAGCCACCAAGCTGGAGTGGAACATCTCCTGTGAGGCCAGGCTGAGGGACCTGGGGCTGCTTGGAGCAGAGAGCTGAGGGCTGCCCTCGTTGTGCTAAAGATGTGCAGGGCTGGAGCAGGATCTGCTCAGGGATGGCACTGGGTGCCAAGAGGCCAAGGGTGCCAGCTGAAGCAGAGGAGGTGCCACAGGAAAAGAAGGGGAAACTTTGTCAGTGTGAGGGTGCTGCAGCCTGGAGCAGGCTGCCCAGAGAGGCTGTTGGAGTGTCCTTTTGTGGATTGCTCCCAAGGCCAGCTGGGCACTGTGCTGCTGGGGAAGCTGCTGTGGGTGCCCTGCTTGAACAGCAGCGGGTTGGGCTGGATGATCTCCAGTGGTCACTTCCCACCCCACCCTGCAGGCACTCCGTGATCCTGAGCCATGTTTACTCTCAGCCTAAGGATAAAGACTCCACTGTGGCAGCTGCTGTGGCTGCTGTGATTCAGTTTCACATCTCCAGTTTCCAGGTTGTTAGTGTGGCAGGAGAGAACCTCCCTCTGTCTGCAGTGGCTGGGCAGGTGCTCCCCTGGGCTTTGCTCTTACAAAGGCAGGATTCCCAGGGAGACACAAACTCTCTTATTAGGCCACTGAGAAAAAGGAGCACACCCCCACCCTCAAGAGTCCTTTCATCAGTTTCCTCCTGATTTTATTCTTTTAGCCAGAAGAGTGTTAGCTGGGGGACACACACACACACACAGAGGTCTGCTGGCTCCTGTGGGACAGAGAAAAACAAACCCTTACCACCTACAGAGAGGAACAGGCAGGAGGAGGTTAAAGAGGATGCTTTGGAACTTGTATCTCATAGAATCAGAGTGGCCCAGGCTGGGTTGGACCTCAGCAATGATCTGCACCCCCTGAGCACCACAAAGAGTTAATGAGGCTGGAGCTGAGCAGACAGCAGGCTTCAGCCTGCCCATGGAAGCATATTGGTTGGAAAAAGCCTTTCAGCTCCTCCAGTCCAACCCTTCTCTAACTCTGTCAAGGCTGGGCCTGAGGGTAGGTGTTCAGCCATGTCCCTGGGCAGCCTGGTTCAGGCTTTGAGAACCTTTTCAGGGAAGAATTTTCTTCTGATGTCTAACCTGAACCTCCTCTGGTACAGCTTGAGGCCATCTCTTCTTGTCCTGACACTTGTTGCTAGGGAGAGGAAAGTGATGCCCAGCTGGCACCAGTCTCCTGGCTCCTCCTGTGGAGAGCAGCTGCTCTCAGCAGCTTTCTGAGGTCCCTCCGGCTGTTTCTCTGGCTCCAGCACTGGCTGAACTCAGTTGACTGGAGGAGAGTGCAGGAGCTTCAGTCAGGCTGCCTCCAGCTCTTGAACCGTTTCAACTCCTGTGAAGACTTCCTGAGCTGGGTGTGGTTTCCTCAGTTCTGGTCTAAGCCTCAGCAGATGTTTGGGGTTTGTTGTTTACTAGGAACCTCTCTGGTTTCCCCATGAACTCCAGCAGATGTTTTTCACCCAGGATGCGCCCCACAGTGCTGGCAGCACTGTTGTGTTTGCCCGTGCAGAGCCATGTCCCAGGCTCATTCACACCAGAATGCTGGAAGGCTTTCTGGGAGCCATAGAATCACAAAATAGGTTGGGTTGGAAGGGACCTCCCAAGCTCATCCAGCCCAACCCCCTGCGCTCAGCAGGGACATCCTCCATGTACTGGTTCTAGTTTAATCTTCCCTGAGACTGAAAATGGCTACCAGCAGCAATACAATAACAGGAAACCTTCCCCTCCCCCCCTTTGGAAAGAAAGGAATTAGATGTAGAGAAGAAATGGGTAAAAACACCCAAAGATTGCCTTGCTTCCATTTGGAACTTAAAAGGCAAAATGTTAACAATAAATAAAAGGTGTTTAAGGCAGGGGAGTTACAAAGAGATAGAGGGAAGGGAAACAAGACACAAAAATATATACAGCCAGGTGGATGGCAATGGATGGAGGTAGATTCAGGAAGGGGGTGTCCACCCTGTGGTGGGAACAGCAGGAACAAGGTGATGCTATCAGGCAGGCAAAAAGAGAAACAGCAGGTGCCTGTGTTTTTATAGGGGGGTAGATAGGAAGTGGGAGTGGGCTAACCACTGCACCTGGGTCAGGGTCAGACCCACCTCCCCCAGGAGGGTTAGCCCTTTATACTTCACTAGAGCAGGTTGCTCACAGCCCTGTCCAACCTCACCCTGTGTACCTCCAGGCATGAGGCCTCAACCACCTCCCTGGGCAACCTGTTGCAGTGTTCCAGCAGCCTCCTGCTGCAGAACTTGTTCCTCCCATCCAATCTCAATCTTCTGTGCTCTCATTTCAGGCCATTGCCCTGGTCCTGTCCCTGCGGGCCCTTGGGCACAGTCCCTCTGCAGCCTGCTTGTAGCCCCTTCAGGCACTGGCAGGTCCTTATCAGGTGTCCTTGGAGCCTTCTCTTCCCCAGACTGAACATCAGCTTCCTTCAGCCTGGCCTCTAGCAGAGATGCTCCAGCCCCTGATTGTTGTTGGCCTCCTCTGGACCTGATGTCCTCCAAGCTGAGGAGGACTGCTCTTCCCTGTGGTGGCAGTGGCTGGTGGGGTGGCTGTGGCAGCCTGCACAGCTGTGCTCACTGCAGGGTGGGCAGTGGAAATGAGCCCCCTTTGCAGAGCTGTGCCTGCCTGTGGGCAGTCTCCTTCTGTTCCACACTGCCAGGACCTTCCAGCCCCTGGACAGCAATCACCTGAGTGCTTCAGCTCTGATGCTGGTGTTCAGGGCCCTTTTGTCCTGCTCAGATCACAGAGGCTGTTTCAGCAAGGTGACAGAAACAGCTTCAGCCCCATTTGCTCTCTGTTGCAAGAGGACAGCATTATAAAGGGGATGTTTGCCATCAGCCATTCAGTCCAGGGTCGAACAGGGAGACAGCAGCTGTCCTGCAGCCTCTTGCCTTTGCAGGGAGCCCCAGAGGCTCGGCCTGGCGCTGACCTGCTGGCATCCCCCAGCTGCGGGGGCGCTGCGGAAGCTGCAGTTTAACAGAGCAGGGACGAGGATGTCTGTGTGCAGCAGAGCAGGGGAACAGCGCGGGCAGGAGGTTCTGGTGAGCCTTGTGGTGCTCCTCAGGGCTGAGCCATTCTCTTTGCTCTTGCAGGAAGAGCTGCTGCGAGGATCGTGGGAGCAATGCAAGGTGGAGACACGGAGGAAGATGTAAGTAACCTCAGTGTGCCTGGAGGGCTCTGACAGTGCTTTAGGACAGCTCTCTGGGCTAGAGCATCACCTCCCCACCTGCTCCATCCTCAAGCCCCACACCTGCTTCTCCCCTCCTCTCCTCCAGCTGGCTGCTCTCTGCAGACATGTTCTTGGTTCCTTTTTGCTCCTGCAATCCCTCTGCTTTGGCCTGGGTCTGCAGAGTCTGACCAGCATCACATGGGCTGCAGGAATGCTGTGGTGCTGAGCTCTTGGGAAGAGAGGATGAGTAGCAGGAGCTGGATTCATGGATCTAAATCCTTACACTGCTCTGAAAACATCCCCTAGGAGCCATCTCAGTGACCTGTACTGGCAGCATCACTCCTTCAGCCCTCCAGATGATGGGGCAGGGCTGAAAGCTGAGCTGTGCCACTCGGGTTGCCCCCCTGCAGATAAAGCTGTGCCATGGTTTCTGCTTTTGGGTCTGATGATCAGAAAATGGCTGAACAGGCAGCCCAGGTTTGGCCAGCAGGTGCATGTTCTGATTGTTGTGCTCAGCCTGTGGTATAGGTGAGCAACCTTTCTGTGCCTCCAGGCACTCCTGAGTGGCCACTTCTGCACTTGAAAGCTGAAGCCATCTGCTGTGCTGCAGTCTGCATCCATACAGTAAGCTTTTCCCACCATCCCTATAAGGTGCTGGCATCTGAGCTGCCAAGCAGGAGCTGTGGGCCTGTCCTGTTCCCCAGCACCACCTGGGGTGTTGTTCTGGGGAGTGGTCACTGGCCTGGGCTGGGAGGCAGCAGAATCAGAGTGCCAGGTCAGCATTGCACTTGCCAGAGCAGGACCAGCTGCCCTTCCTTCTGCCCACCCTCAGCTTTCTCTGGAGGGCAGCTTGCAGGCCATGCTCTGCTGTTTGCTTCTGCCAGGCTGGATGTGGTTCAGACTCTTTGTGGCCTTCTGGGGAAGAAGTGCCAGGGCTGTAGGTGAAGATGCTGTGACCTCAGCCACAGTGCTGCCTGATTGCCCTTGACCATGTTCCTGACAGCTCTGTAGTTTCTCTTCCCCTTGGACTTTGCCTATTCCTAGTCTTCCCCTATGTCTGTGTGTGCCCCAGCACATCCAAGAGTGGAAAACCAACACCTCCAGCCTCTCACTGCCCTCAGCTGCTGCCACTTTGGTTGTCTCATGGCTCTGACTCCTTAATACAGCATCTCAGCAGGCAGCAGGGCCGAGAGGCTTGCTCAGGAACCGCTGCAGGCATCTCTGTGTCTTGAGGATCCCCTGGGGATCAGGGGACAAAAGCATTGAGGCTGGACAGCCACAAAGAGTTAATGGTTGGGCTGTGGAGCTGAGAGGTAGCAGGCTCCATCCTGCCTGTGGAATCATTTGGGTTAGCAAAGACCTTTCAGCTCATCCAGTCCAACCCTTCTCCAGCTCCAGCTCAGCTCCAGCTGAGCCATGGCCCTCAGCACCACAGCTCTGCCTCTGGGAAACGCTTCCAGGGATGGGTATTCGGCCACCTCCCTGGGCAGCCTGGGCCCAGCCTCCGCCACTTGCTGGTGTGGTACATGATGCCTGAGCTCCACATGGCTTTGCTGCCATCTCCCTTGCTCCCTTTCTGGTTACTTTCTGGATTCTTTTATGTTCTTGTACTTTTTTCTCCCTGCTCTGCCCTTCCTGCTCTCTGCTCTCTGGCTCTCCAAGGGGAGACCTGCCGCGGCACGGCCAGGCGCGCACAGGACCAGCGCCAGGGCACAGGTGGGTTCCCTTCCTGCAGCCAGTTTTCTTCCACTGGGTCTCCCACAGCAGTTATCACTGGGAGGTTGAACACCCTGCAAGGTTCTTAACACACAGTCAGCAGAAGTTAGCTGGTTTCTGTCAGCCCTGCAGTGAACTGAGTTGGAGGAGCTGCTGGTGAGAGCCCTGAGCCTCGCCCTGAGCCTCACCCTGAGCCTCCCCCCGAGGCCACTGAGCTCTGAACTCCCATTCTTGAGAAAGGGCAAGAGCACACCACCCTGAGAAGCAACAAAACCTCTTGCAGAAGGTGCTGCTGTGTCCCAGTGCAAGTTCAGAGGAGGATCCCCCGGTTCAAAGTAGCTTTCCCCATAGCCCCTGGGTGTGCATTGCCCAGGGGGCAAGGGGCAAAGCAGTTTGACATCAAGCAGCTGTGCCAGGCTCTATTCTAGAGGTGGCAAACCCTTGCCATCTGAGAACTGAGCTGGACATGAACTCTGTTTCCTTCTCTGCAGGAGGACTCGAGAGATAGTGAGATTGACCTGGATGAAGATGAGGAGGAGGATGATGATTTGGAAGATGACAGCATGGAAATTTCCCCAAGTAAATCCAGTCACCGAGCAAGGAAGCCAGAGCCACTAGGGGAGAGTGACAGTGACTTCTGACCCTGCAGCACCAGCAGGGCCAGGAGGCATCAGCAGATAAACACTTTGGAGAGCCTGCAGGCCAGGAGCTGACCTGCTGTTTGGAAAGTCAGCAGAAATTCAGGAGGGGGAAATAAGGTTCATTAAACTTGAAAATTAAATTCAGATTGCCATGCTGGTGGCTCCCAGGGCAGGAGGAGTTTATTCCCTAGGAGAAGCACAGCCATGTGGTGTGATTATGTCCAGAACTGTGTCAGAACTGGTTCTCACTTGCCAAAAACCACCCCTATGGACACCCTGTGCTTCCAGGCATGGGCAGGGGCTGAGTGAATGGAAGGGAGTGAAAAGCTGCTCTGGGAGCACATTCAGCTGGGTCTGAATTTGGCTGAAATCTGATTATCCTGAACATGAATCAGGGGCTTGCTTCCAGAAAGAGCAGCACCTGTTGCACTGAGGCACAAATCCAGGCTGGGTGAGCAGTGGCTCCAGAACAGCCCTGAGGAGAAGGCCTTGGGGGGTGTCAGTTGATGCCAAAGTGCCCAGGAGCCAGCACTGGTCATTGGCAGCCCAGAGCCAGCTGTGTGCTGGCTGCAGCCAGAGCAGGGACAGCAGCAGCACAGGGAGGGGATTCTGCCCCTCTGCTCTGCTGAGAGCTCACCTGCAGCACTGCCTCCAGCTCTGGGGAACCCAGCATTAGAAGGACCTGGAGCTGCTGGAGAGGGTCCA
The DNA here is from genome assembly GCA_013396675.1 of Eubucco bourcierii. Classification (NCBI taxonomy): domain Eukaryota; kingdom Metazoa; phylum Chordata; class Aves; order Piciformes; family Ramphastidae; genus Eubucco; species Eubucco bourcierii. The sequence continues at coordinate 116,749 of VWZE01022350.1, forward strand.
GAGGAGGTCACAAAAATGATGAGAGGGCTGGAGAAGACAGGCTGGGAGAGTTGGGACTGCTCAGCCTGGGGAAGAGAAGGCTGCAGGGAGATCTCAGAGCAACCTTCCAGTAGCTGAAGGGGCTGCAGGAGAGCTGGGGAGGGACTTTGGACAAGAGCTGGGAGTGCCAAGACAAGGGACAATGGCTTTGGGCTGGGTGAGGAGTCACCCTCAGGGCCGTTGGTCACCCTCAGGGCTGTTGGTCTCTCTGTTAGTGCTTCAGGTAAGGTTTCAGCTCAGGGTCAGGCAGAGAGGCTTTGGGCAGAGCTGGAGCTGAGCCTGCTGTCCCTGCAGTGGTTGGGGCAGAGGGAGGGCTCGAGTCCCCCCGGATCACTGCAGCCTGTGGGACAGTGTGGCCAGCCCCTGTGGCAGCAGGCTGTGGGGACTGCAGCGTGGCAGCAGAGGACGGTGCACCCCAAATAATGCCACATGTAATGGTCCCTAGCCAAGAGAGGAAGGCAGCACGAGGCCTCTGCTCAGCCAGGAGCCAGTTTATTTTCCATCCATTGCACAGCTCAGCCTCCTGGTTCTCCAGGAGCAGCCCACAGCAGGTCCTCACTGCCCTCAGACCAGCAGCAGATCTCAGCATGGGCTCTGCTGGAGTGGGGAGATGGGGCAGTGTCTGGAAGGGGCTCTGGGAGGTTGTATTTTTAGTTACTGGTTCACCTGCAAAGCTGACACCTTCTGGAGAGTCCCTGGGTCTCTGCCATCTAGTACCTCTGCTTGCAGAAGCCACCTGCCCAGCAGGTGACCTGCTAAAAGATGATGGAGCCTGCCCACACCTGGGACATGGGGAAGACATCTCAGAGTCACACCACTTGTCACCAGTGACACCAGCAGGAGACCCAAGCAGCCCAGCCTGACCTTGAGAGGCAGAACCTCATGGTAAGGCAGTCCCAGTGCAGCAGTAGGACACAGAGCTGGGCACAACTCATCCTCGTCTGGTGTTTTTCTACTGCCATTCACCATCCCAAGTCTCCTCCCTCTTCCCTGAGGCCTCTTTATTTCCCAAGGCCTTTCTAGATGGTTCCACTTTCTAGCTGGTTCCACTCCCATGCCACGAGATACCAAAGTCTTCAGGCAGGTTTGACCAGCACCAACTCATTCCCAAAGTTGTGCCTGCAGCCCAGGACCCTGCTCTGAAGTGCCCAGCCCCAAAGCACTGCTGTCCTGTGAGCAGGGAGCCAGCAGCCTCTGCTCTCTCTGGGATCTCAAGGCAGCCTTCAGGGCTGCTGTGTGCAGCCAGGTGAGATGAGGCTGCTGGGAACCCTGCCAAAGGTTCACCCTCTTCTGGGAGCCCTGCTGGGAGCTCAGCTGGGCTGCTGCAATCTCCCTGCCCAGCAGCTTGGGCTGGGAGCAGAGGGGAGCTGCAGGGTGCTCAGGTTGAGCCTGGCCTGGGGCAAGCTGTGAGCACTGCAGGAACACTGGAGATCACAGGAGGGGCACTGCCACCAGAACAAGAAGGGCTGGCATGTGGGATCTGCCTCCCACTCCCTCCATTCCATTTCAGCCACTCTCTGAAGCTCCTCCAGGACTTGGATGAGCAGGGACCTGGGCGCACATCCTCAGCTTCCAACACCGGCCAGTCCTGAGCCTCCTCACCGCAGGAACAGGGCCCAGGTCCTGCTGGGCTTGTGCCAAGGAGCTCAGGAGCTGCCCTTGCCACAGTTCTTCCTGGTGGGCAGAGGGCCCAGCAGCTCCCTGCAGAGGTGCCCTGGCCAAGGTGACCCAGCAGGCCACCTCCTGGCTGTGACCAGGGCTCTCACACAACCACCACGCAGTCAGGAGCATTGGCGCGGATGGCATCTGAGATCGTCTTGGCTCCAGCCTGCCCGATGTGGTTCCCCTGCAGGCTGGGAACACAGACCAGCTCAGAGCAGGATCCTTGGTGAGTACCCCAGCTTTGTACAGGCACCCAGCATCATCTGCACCCTCCCCAGCCCATCCAGGAGCTCTTGTCGACCCTCTGGTCGCAGCAGACCCTGAGTCTGAGAGGCCAGAGGCAGCTGTGTGAGAACGTGGAGAAAGCCCCTGGGCAGCTGGATGTGCCAGCTCATCCCTGTGGGGGATTGGAGAGTGAAGTCCTGGAAGCTTGGACTGGGCCAGGTTAGAAGGAACCTTAAAAGCTGTCCACCAGCCTGCACTCAACCAGAGCAGGCTGCTCACAGCCCCACACAACCTGACCTGCAGTGGTGCCAGCCATGGGGCAGCTCCCACCTTTCTGGGCAGCCTGGGCCATGCTCTCCCCACCCTCAGTGTCAAACCTTTCTCCCTTCTCTCCACTCCTAACCTCCCTCTTGCAGTTCAAACCATCCCCACCTTGGCCTGCCACAACAGACACTGAAGTCTACCTGCATGGCTTTGGAGGAGGTTCACCTCCCCAGAGCACTCCTCAGGGAGGAGCTGCAGGGTCTGGAGCTGTGTGGGGGTGGTGGCTGTCATGCCAAGAGGAGCACAGGGGCAGCAAGGGACAGGCAGTGGCAGTGGTGAGGAAGGCTCCCAGTGTCTCCCCTTGGCACACAGCACAGCAGCCACTTACTTCACATAGGTGAGGCTGTGATTGCCCCTCAGCGCAGTGGCAATGAAGATGGCTCCATCCATGCCCAGGGAGTTCTCCTGCAGGCTGCAGGAGGCAGAAAGAGTAAGCCAGGGAGATGTGGCCACAAGGAAAGGATGTGGGCACTGTCTAAGGCACCAGCTCAGGGGTTTGCCCCACTGAGAGCTGCTGGCCTGGCTGTCCCCTCGCTGCTCCCTCTGGACAGGTTGTCCCCAGGGGCAGGACACTCACTCGAGGCGGCGCAGGCTGCGGTTGGCCTTCAGCGCGTGGGCCAAGGCCTTGGCCCCTGCCACACCAATGGAGTTTCCTTTCAAGCTGTGAAGAAAGGCAGGTGGTGAGGAAGCTGGAATGGCCCCGGGCTCCCCATGGGTGCCAGGAGGAGGTGGGCACAGCGGCCCCATACCAGCAAGTCAAGGAGCAACAAGCCAAGCCTGCTGGGACACAGTTTGAGCTCAGGCCCAGAGGCTCAGGCACCCCCTAGGCAGCAGTGGCACAGCCACGGAGGCTTGGTGACCCTGCCAAGCACTTACTCCAGGATCTGCAGGCTCTTGTTGACCATTAAGGCTTTTGCCAGGGCTTGGGCACCAGCTGCACCAACCGAAGCCACCTGCAGGCTGCAAAAGAACAAGGACGAGGTGTGGTGAGGTGGCCACGGGGTGCTAATGAGCTGAGCTAAGGGTGACTGCAGGACACTCACTGGAGCTGTGCCAGGCTGGTGTTGACCTCCAGCGCAGTGGCAAGGGCGGCCGTGCCCTGGTCTCCAATGGCATTCTCCTGCAAGCTAAGGCACACGGGTGCTGCCTCTGCCCACAGCCCCGGCACCTGGCAGCAGTGGGAGGGGCAGCCAGCGGAGGGCACAGCCTGACAGCACTGCCCACGTGGCCCAGGAGGGCTCTTGGGCCACCATGGGGTCAAAGCAGCCCCAGGCAAGGCCCTGGGGTGGGCACACAGGGTGGCCCAGAGCATGTGCAGGAGGCAGCAGGCAGAGGGAGCAGGAGCAAGATGCTGCCCAGGCCCCACTTACTCAAGGCTGGCCAGGCTGGTGTTGTACTGTAGTGCTTGTGCCAGGGCTGTGGCAGTGCTGGCCTGGATGAAGTTCCACTGCAAGCTGCAGGTGGGAGAGGACAGAAGGTGAAGTTCAGGAATGCAAGGACCCCCAGATCCCTGCAGGCTCAGCATCTCACTGCTCCCCTCCAGCGTGATGGAGGCTGAGAGGAGACCCATGTGCAAGACCCTGTGCATCCATCCTGGATGGCACAGGATGACCTGAGGAAGCCACTCTCAGAGCCTGGAGGGGCTGGGGCCCAGGAGCAGTGTCCCTGCCCCATGCCCACATGAGGAGAAAACTCACTGGAGGGAAGTGAGCGCCCGGTTCTCTGCCATGGCCACAGCAATGGTCTTGCCACCCTCGTCACACAGCAGGTTGGCTGCCAAGCTGGAGGCAGGGGACAGAGGACACAAGTCATGCACACAGAGCTTGGGACAACTCCAGTGACACCTTGAGGGTGTCCTCCTGGGGCATGTGGGACTTACTCCAGCTTCCTGAGGGTGCTGTTGGTCCGCAGGGCACGGGCGATGGCAGGGCCTCCCTCCTTGCTGATGGAGTTCTCCCGCAGGCTGGGCAGAGACACAGGGGCTGGGGAGGAACAGCCAACACAGCAGCTGCTTCCCCAAAGCTCCCTGCAGCACCCAATCTGGGGCTGAGACCACCTGCTGCCATGGGATCTGGCTGGCTGGCATCATGGGCTGGGTTGGGAAGGACCCAAGTTTACCCAGCCCAACCCCTGCACTCAGCAGGGACATCTCCAACCACCTCTTTCAGTTCAAACCATCCCCCCTTGGCCTGCCACAACAGATCCTGTTCAAGACTCTGTCTCCAGCTCTCTTCTGGCCCCTTGAAGCACTGCAAAGCCACCAGAAGGCCTCCCTGGAGCCTTCTCCTCTCTGGGCTGAACAAGCCCAACACTCCCAGCCTGTGAGGCTGGCCTCACAGCAGAGAGGTTCCACTCTCTAAACATTGTTGTGGCCTCCTCTGGATCTGTTCCAACATCTCCATTGCTATCAGCATCTGCACCTCCATTCCCTATGCATCCTTCAGCTGTGGACACTGGTGACTCATAAGGGCTTTTTCCCATCCTTCCATCCCTGCTGCCCTCACTTCCTTGTGAGGCATGGCTGGACAGGTACTGTTCCAAGGGAGTGATGGAGAGGGGATGCTTGCAACCAGAGGAGAGTCAGAGCAGCCTCCAGCATGCCAGAGCACTTGTGGAAACAGCCAGGCACAAAGAGAGGTTCTCACACTCCATGTCCCAGCAGCACCTTTGGGTGCCACAGGGCCAGCACTCACTTGAGGCTGGTGAGTCCCTTGTTGGAGCAGAGAGCTGCTGTCAGGGCGCTGACCCCGGCACTGCTGATGGAGTTGCTCTGCAGACTGAGACAAACAGGAAGGTGTGAGGCTGGGTCAGGGCTGGCATCCCAGGTAGGCTGCAGGGTTGTTCTTGGGGTGCCCCACTGCACGTTTCACTGAGAAATGGGCATCTCTCCCGCAGCCATGGCAGACAGGGAAGGGAACTGAGGCTGAAGGACCAGCTTCAGGAGCAGCCAGGCTAAGAACAGCATCTCCTGCTCACCACAGCAGCCCCTGTCCCACCAAGCAGAGGTGATGGGGTTTGCCAGCACTCCAGGGCAGCCATAGCCCCATCTGGGTATCACCATGGCTGCCAGCCTAGCTGCCCATGCAGTTCCTGTGTCACCCAGTGATGGACTCGGGGCATAGCAGCTCCTCCCCTCTGGCTGCTGTTCCCAGGGGGATGAAGGCTGCTGCACCTTACCACAACTCTGCCAGGCAGCAGCCCATTGCCTTCCCCCTTCACCAACTCCCATCACACGTGAGAAAGAAGGCCCAAAGCTGCCGGTGTCCCCCAAAGCAGAACCAAAATCATCACCTGGGCTAAGACTCAACTGCTGCAGTGCTCCCGTGGTGGGGACAGGCCCACCCTGCCTGCTGTGGGCTCTGACCTGGGCTGCTGCTTGCTGGGCCAGCTTACATACAGCATCCTCAGGCCTACGTCCCTCCAGGTGGTATGAGGGGCTCTGAGGGGTGGGAGGTGCTCCTGGAGTCAGGAGTCTGGGCTGGGCTCTCTTGGCAAGCAGGAGACCAGGTGTGGAGGAGGGACTTACTCAAGGCTTTGCAGAGTGTGGTTCACCTTCAGAGCTTCAGCCAAGGCAACTGAGCCACTGTCTCCCACCGAGTTGCTGGAGAGTCTAAGAGACAGGAAGAGGAGTTGATGTCAGCAGCAGCTATGCTGCAGTCAGTTTAGACCAGCACAAGCTCCATCTCCTCCAGGCTCTTCCTGCTCCATCAATAAGCATGAACTTGCTGTGGTCTCCTTTCCAACCTGCACGTCACTCTGCTCTTGTCTGTTGGGCTGCAGGTGAGGTAGCTTTTGAGGTGTACACAGGCCCTTAAGACCTGTTGCTTGCCTCTGCTGGAGGAAGACTTGGCCTCTTGGTTCTCTACCTGGCTCCCTGCATCCCTGGGGACATGGATAGCATCCAGGACAGCTGGAGAGCATCTCCACGGGGTTGCTCTGAGAGGAGCGCTGCAGTCCTTGTCCCACTCCACCCCTGCCTACCCCTCCTGCCCAGAGATCCCAGAGCACCTGGCACAGTGCCAGGTTCCCTCCTCCCTCTGTTGTTCTTACATCAACTCCTTCAGGCTGCAGTTCTGCTTCAGTGCCTCAGCCACTTTCCTGGCACCATGAGCTCCGATGGCGTTCTTCTGCAGGCTGCAAAGGTGAGAACAGCAGCTGTGAGTGGCAGCTGCCACGTCCCTCTCAGTGACACCTCGGCCTCCTGGGTGGCAGGGATGTGGGACAGTGGGTCCTGGTCACTCACTGCAGGGTCATCAGCCTATGATTGGTCAACAGGGCCTCAGCCAGGAAACTGGCACCTTCCTCACTGATGGCATTGTGCTGCAGACTGCAAGGAAAGAGGAGAGAAGCTGTCCCATGGCTGCTTCTGCAGTGGGACAGTGAAGGGTGGGGGTCAACTGGACTTGGTGTTTCCTTGTCCCCATATCTGGTGTGAGATGGGAATGTGGCTCCCAAATACCCCTTGCCTGGGGCTCTCCCTTCTGTCCCATGGGAGATGCCACCTTCTATGCAGCAGCAGCAGCCTGTGAGCTCCTTTCTGAGAGATGGGCCTGGACCTTGGCCTCCCTCTCAACCTGGACCCACTGAAGTGGGGAGGCAGAAGGACCCCAACATCTCTATCCCAGAGCTTCCCAGGTCCCTGCTGCTCATTCTTGTGCTCACTGCCCAGCATAGCCATGTCCATGGTGTCGGCACCTGCTGGCCCTCGAGCTGGAGAACACCTCAAATGACAGGAGAGGGCTGGAGGGTCCTATCCTGCTGCCAGAGGTGCTGCAGAGGTTGACTTACTTTAGGGAGAGCAGGACTTGGTTCTTCTTAAGTGCATCAGCCAGGGCTCTGGCTCCAGTGGGGCCGATGGAGTTGCTCCTCAGGCTGGGGTTGAGACACGCAGGGAAGCTGAGGTTAGCAAAGACATGGGCACATGCCCAGGGGCACCCAAGTGCCTCCACGTGGCACAAGCTCAGGCACAGATTTGCTGCTGGGCCAGCAGCTCAAGATCACCTCCCGAGCCCACCTTTGGAGGCCGAAGAACCTCCCCAGCTCGGTCAGGCATGGGAATGGTTCCCAATGAGGAACACTCGTGGCAGGAGGTCCTGGAGGGGGACACTTACTCCAGCACCATCAGGCTCCTGTTCACCATCAGTGACCTGGCCAAGGCCTTGGCTCCCTTGTTGCTGATCTGATTTTCCGCCAAGCTGCATGGAAAGGGAACGCTTGGGAGTTTTCCATGGGAGAAAAGAGGCTCTCACAGCCCCTGCTCTATCCCAGGATGCAGCTGGGATAGGTGAGCAGAAGAAAGCCATGGAGAGCATTTGGTTCACAGTGGAGCCATGCAAGTGTTGGATGCTCTGAGATCTGCTCTACTGGGGTGGACACCAGGCAAGGGATTGCAGGGGCAGGGTGGGAGGGTTTCTAGGCTTAAATCTCATTTGTGTCATGGAAAAGAGCTCAGGCGGAAGCATGGGGACTTCCATGAACAGCCAGGAAGAAGAGAAGGAGGTGGAGAAAATGGGGACATATCTGTATGGGGCAAGACATCTCCCTGCACAGGGCCTGTTCTCTCCATAAGACACGGAGAAAAGGTGAGGAGCAGCTAAGGGAGCTGGCGGTGGTGAGCCTGGAGAAGGAGGAGGCTGAGGAGAGACCTCACTGCTCTCTGCAGCTCCCTGTTGGGGGAGTTGGGCTCTGCTCCCTAGGAACAAGTGACAGGACAAGAGGAGATGGCCTCAAGCTGTGTCAGGGAAGGCTTAGGTTGAAGATGAGAAGAAACTTCTCTAAAAGGGTTCTCAAAACCTGGCCCAGGATGCTCAGAGAGATGACTGAGACCCCACCCCTGGAGCTGTTTCAGAGGCAGAGCTGTGGTACTGAGGGCCATGGCTTAGCCCTAGCCTTGGCAGAGTTGGAGGCTGGTTGGACTGGATGATCTCAAAGGGCTTTGCCAGCCCAAACAATTTTGTGGCTCTGTTCCATGTTTCTACATGCTCCATGCAGAACCTCAGGTGTCCAGCCAAGAGCTGTGAGCTTGGGAAGCAGTTTGTTGGGATAACCCATGGATTCCTACACAGATATGTAGGAACACAGAGCAGGCAGTGGTCCCAGGATGGCTGAGTGAGACAGCCTGCCTAGCCACCACGATGACACAGGGGTAAGGTCTCCATGCATGGGTGAAGAAGGTCATGTGGGGCTGTCCTTGTCACCAGGCAACCAGCCAGCGGGAAGGACCCTCACCCTGGTTTTGAGGTGCTCCCAGCTGTGCTCATCATCCCCAGGAACAGTCTGTCTGCCCTGGGCCAGCTCCTACCTGAGCTTCTGTATCTGGCAGTCCTTCACACTCAGCACACTGCCCAGCAGCTCCATCACGTTGTCCTTAAACTGGTTATTGTCCAGCCTTGAGAAGATACAGGGAAAGAGCAAACCCAAGCGTTTGGAGTGCAGAAAGGACTTGCTCTGCCATGACATCTGCCTGCTGCAGGTGTACGAACACCCGAAGCAAAGCTGCCCTCATGTCATCCCCAAGGCAGCTCTCCTGTAACGCACAATGCTGCTGGGCCCATGCTGCCCATCGACACCCGAGCTTCTGAGTCACGGCCCAGCGTTCCTGCTGGCTTCTCCCAGGGCACTCCAACCAGAACTCACCTGAGGTTGTGGCAGAAGAGGAGCTGGGAGAGCAGGCTTTTACAGACATTGTAGGTGAGGCAGTTGGAGAGGTTGGTCTCCTCCATGCAGACATCAGAGACCTGCAGAAGATAAGCCAGGGCAGAGCAGTTCACAGGGGTGAGCATCCCAGCCAAGCTCTCACTCTTCATGGCTTCCTCCACAGTCTTGGCGATCTCCGTGTGCTGGATTTCGTGGAGGCAGTGCATGGTGTTCACCACCCGCGAGGAGATGACGTAGTCGGTGTTCAGGCAGCCCTGCAGGAAGCTGATGGCCTGGCTCCTGAAGCTGTTGTGCTCATCCTTCACCACCAGCCACCCGGAGAGCAGCTTGTTCACCTGTGGGGAGAGAAGCCCGGAGAGAAAGCGCACGAAGATGTCCAGGTGCCTGTCCTCTGCCTGCAGAGCCCTCTGGACAGCGTTCCTGAAGTGGCTGAGGAAGCCCAGCTTGGGCCAGGACACGCTGCTCTCCGCGAAGAGGTCAAACAGCGCCCGCTTGGCAGCCGTGTAGTAATAGAGGGCTGCTAAGAACTCCTGCAGCGTCAAGTGGGAGAAGCAGTAGGCCGTGAAGGACTGTGCCTCCTCTTTGAGCAGGAGTCTGCTGCACAGGCTGCTCTGCAGCACCCCCAGCTCGACGCCATAGGCCTTCATGTCCTGCTCGTAGAAGACGTGCTTCCTCCTGAGCAGCCCGCAGAAGGCCAGCCTGCCTAGGCTGCCCACCACCTTCTTGCTGCTGCTCACCACCTGCTCAATCCTCAGTGCTTCTCGAGGCTTCTCAGGCCAGTCGCTGCTCAAAGCCATTTTAAAATAATAGGAGTAGAGTTCTGAGAGGGTTCTGGGGCTGGTGGTGGTCTCCTGGGGGCGGTGGGCACTGGTCTTTAGGTAATAACCAATCGAGGAGCCAGAAATGCGGCAAAAGCCAGGGACGGTGCACATGGCACGCAAGGACCTGTTGGCCCTGATGTGCTGGAGGACTTGGCTGGATACATCTCTGCTCTCAGGGAACATCTGGTCCAAGAAGTCCTTCATCTCAGCAGCTCCAAAGCCTCGTATTTCTGTCATCCGGTCCACAAGCCCACCGGGGATCTGGCTGGCCGCTGCCGGCCGCGACGTCACCCAGACAGAGGCCTCCTGCAGCAGGTTGCCACGTATAATGTTGGTGATCAGGTTGTCCACTTGGAGCTCCTTTTTGGGGTCGGTGCATACCACAGTGTTGGAAAAATCCAAAGGAGTCTTGAACTCGTCCAGGCCGTCGAGGATCAGCAGGGTCCTGGCAGCCCCCGCTGAGATGCAGCTGTGCTCAGTGATGTGTGGGGAGGCCAAGCAGATCAGCCGCTCGGCAGAGAGCTTCTCGTGGGTGTTCAGCTCCCTGAAGGTGAGGGGCAGCACGAAGACAATGTCCTTGCTGATCTCCCTCTTTGCCCAGGTGCAGACAAAGAGCTTCACCAGCGTGCTTTTGCCGATCCCGGCCACTCCAACGGTGACAGAGATCCGAGGTGGGATGCTGACCTTGGAGAGAGGCAGGAAGAGCTTCTCCAGAGGGATACTCTTAGATACATTTTGCAGGCCTTTGGTGGCCTCAAGCTGCAGGATGTCATGCTCCTTCTGCTGGATATCGGTCAAGCCTTCCACCAGCAGCAGGCTGGTGAGCCGCTGCAGACGATCTGTCTCCAGGCCTTTCCCATAGTAGCTTTGGAGGTTCTCCAGGTGCTTCTGCACCATGGGTTCTGCACACAGTGAAAAGAAATGGAGGGGTGAAGAAGAGGATGTGACCACAAATGAAATGAGAGAAGCTGCTTCACTTTTCTACCAACCCCATGGAGAGGGGAAACACCACAGAGCCCTCACATCTGGGCAGGAGGGGATGTGCCAGAGCCTGCAGGGCACCAACAGGTTTCAATGGACCAGCCTCGTCCATTGGTCTATTTAAGCTATTATTTAATAGGCTATTGAAGCTATTATTTAATAGGCTGAGCCTATTTAAGCTCAGCCCTAGCCCTTCAACCCCTTGCCTAAGCTGTGTTGTAGGAGCACTTGTTCATGGTGCTGCTGCCCCTGTGCCTGCTATGGGCCTTGCTGATCTGGACCTTGATCTTGGATCCCCACACCTGCCTGGTGACCACTGAACTGTGTCTGAACCTGGCTGCCCTGGATAGACCTGGTCCTGACCTCTGGATTGACTTCCTGGCTTCACCTCAGTCCTGCTTCGTCACCATGGACTTGTCTGATGAGTTGGCCTCTTAGCTGAACTTGGTGACCATCTCTGGCTCTGTCCTACTCACCTGGCTCAGGTATTTAAACCCTCCAGCAGAGGCTAGGCATGGTGCTGCAAGAGATCCAGAGCAGACACCGGCCAAGGTTGGAGCCTTCCAACCAGGAGGGAAAACAGGGAAACTTCTCCTGGCAGGAGGGTTGCCAGGAGAGCCTGAAATTGGGGCAGCCACCAGTGGATGGGGTCAGAGATGCCCAGTTGGCCACCTGCCATCCCACTGTTGCCACCCCAAATGCTGGGCATGACTGGTGTGATCTGGATGTTGAGGACATTAAAGACTCCTCCAGCTGCCCATACAGGTGTGCTGAGGGGTCTGGAGGGAGGTCCCTCTAACCTGGCAGAGAAGCTGTGTCCTTCCTCAGCAGAGACCCTGAGATGGCACCATCACTTGCACGGATACTCCCCTCATTGCTGCCAAGGCTGCCCAGCTCTGTGCATATCTTGGGGTGCTACAGCAACAGCCCCAGCCAGGGTGTGTGTGCTGACCCCCTCACTGGGTCCAAAAGGAACTGCCTACCACAGACAGTGACGTGAAGGAAGAACTGGGAATTGGTGGTCTCAGTGAAGGTCTGCAGGGACTGGGAGGCATAGCTGCCCTTGCTAGCCAGCATGTCCATCATCAACCTCACCTGCTCGGGCAGGGAGCTCGCCTCCTGTGCCCAGCCAGCCTCCTCTGCTGTGAGGAGGCTCAGCCTCTGCAGGCAGCAGATGATCTCCTCCAGGAACTGAGGTGAGATGGACTGCACCAGCAGCTTGCGGTAGCGATCGACCCAAGTCTCTGCAGGAGAGGAGAGCAGGAAGGTTGGGTTTGGAAGAAACCCTGGGCACACTGCTCAGGGGTGATAGCAAAAGGCAGCAGTGGAGCACCCTATCTGAGTCTGAAGGCAGCAGGTGATAAACTAGAGCCCTCCAGAGCCACCTGCCAATGTTCTCCGTGAGATGAAGCCATCCCAAGGCTGGGGCAGGCTGCTTTGTTAAGAGCTGCTTGGTGAAGGCATCAGCTATTAAAACTGAAGTCAGAGAAACAGAAGAGCACAATCATTGATGACATCTCCTCCTGGAAACCAAGCCCATGCAGAGAGAAAAGATCTTTTCTCTTCAGAGACAGGCAGCTGTCAGTCCTCATGCTTTCATGCCTCATCTTGTCCCATTTCTGAATCTGAAACTCCACAAGATGAGGGATCTCCAGCTGCCCAGCCACCACTCACCTTCCATTGGATGCTCCCTGTGACATGGGTGATCCCTAGGTGAAGAGCACTCTGCTGGCAGCACCACAGACTTCCCATGGACCACCCTGTGTCCTCCTGGCCACCTCACAGCATCATCTGAGGCTCCTCAGCCTTTATCCATGTTCCTGGTGAAAGAGGAAAAGCATCAGGAGCAGTGTGGGAGGGAGCCCACCTTGAGCTAATGCTGTGCTGCCTGTGGTTGAGCCAAGGGACTGTTGGCCAGCTCTTGGCTAGGACCAGGGTCACTGATGATGGGGACCTGGCAGGAGCAGAGCTGAGACCATCAAGCTGCAGCATCTTTGCCTAGACCTCAAGTGTCACCAACTTGGTGCCTTCAGCAGCAACACCAGAGCCTTCCTCAAGCAGAGTGGTTGCCCTTGTGCCATCTGTGGGCCATGCGGTGAGCACCAGAGTGCCACCACTGCCACCAGAGGGACAGCAGCACTGTGAGCCACCCAAGCGGTTTCCTGCTCTGTGCTGTGAGGAGGCTGTAGGGCAGAGCAGCCAAGCTCCCGTTTCGGTTTCAAAGCCACCTTGGCGCAGTCCAGAGCCTCCTTCAGGGCCTGCTGAGCGTGGCCACCACCACATCCTGTGGCAGAGCTCTGTAGATGCTCCACTTTTGGCAGCACTGGTGAATCCTCCTCCCAGAGCAGCAGCATCTGCCTGCCACCCCTTCAGATGCTGCCATGCTGAACAAGGGCCTCTACTCACTAAGCCCAGTTGTTGTTTGAGCAGAGCTGGAGAGGGAGGTGCTGCCACACCTGAGGATGTTGCCAGCTTCACCTGCCTTAGCAGCTGGCACTGTCCTTGGCTTATCCACTAGACACAGTCATCTCCAGGAGCTGGCCATGTCCAGATAAGGACTCCTTAGCCCCATGGCAGCAAATACCATGTCCTGGCCTGTCTCCTGGCCCAGTGCCCTTTCCTCACCTCCACCTGCCCTACAGGATGCTCTAGACCCCTGTGACCATGCCGTGCATGCTGGTCAGAGGCACTGCAAGGAGGTCTCTGCTCACAGGCAGCCTTTACCCAGCCCCACTCCTGAGTGGGATGTGGGTACCATGAAGGCTTTGGTGCAGCCTCAGCAGCAGGTTCAGGTCACATTTAGTTTGTCTGGCCAAACCCAACCTCTTCCAGGCAGGAAGCACACATCTGGCTTGACCGGGGAAACTTGGTAGTCTCTGCTCCACAGTTAGGTCCATGGAGCAAGGTTAAGGTGCCTGGAACATCTCCTCTGCAGACTTTTGTGTTCATTCTCCTACCAGGACATCCACGCTGAGGTTTATTTTTCTCTCCAGAGGCTGCAGGGGCTCATCCACCAGCAGCGGCCCAGGTAGTGTCTAGCATGCAGGACCAGACACAGCACCTCTCAGAGCTGAGCCCCTCGCAGGCCCCACCAGCTGCACCTCTCATCCAGATCCCTTCCCAGCATGTCCTCCTGACCAGAGTGATTGTCCAGGAAGTGCTGGGCAATAAGGCACCAGCCCATCCCCCACCTACCCAGGTGGTTTCTCACATGTCTTGGAGAAGCTCTCACCGGGGTGGGAGGTGCTGGTGTTGCTAGGTCTGAACCCACAACCTTTTTCTCCAGGAAGGAAACATGTGCTTGCACTCTTCTTGGGCTGCCCAAGTCTGACCCCCTGGTTTCAGAGGTGGCAGAGGTCCATGCTGCCCCTGGCAGTGCTGGTGGCCCCATGCAAAGCACTTTCCTCTATACAGGGAGTAACAGGACTGTGGCAGCAGCTGCCTTGCTTTTCACACACACACACACACACACACATCCCTCCCCACCCTGGTAATGGCTTGGTTAGTTAAGATCCAATCAATTAAAGGAGCTTGGTGAGCAGTTGTGGTGAGCAGTTGTGGTGAGCAGTTTACAGTGTCTGATGTCTTCTTGTCTCTGTCTGGAAAGTCCAATTAAGTCTTTGCAGGCAGCAGTCCCCAGGTCTCTCATCTTTTCTGTGCAACTGAGAAACACAGCCCCACACAGGAGGGCTGCTGCTGGCAAAGGTGCTCCCCACAGCGCTGCCTCTGAAACACAGCTGGCCACAGAAAGCCCTTTGGTGGCTGTTCCAGCACCAGAGACGACTTGCTGGTGCCCTCTGGGGTCACTGCTGGAAACCAGCAGCGATGGATCAGCTTCTGCAAAACGGAGCGGAAGGCAAAAAGCAGCAGAAGGGATAAGGCAGTGGCTGCAGGGCTGCTTCTGCTTCCACTAGAAAAGCTTCAGGTGCAGTGATGCTGGAGGCTGCATCCTCAGAGGGTGAAGGGTGATATCTACTCTTCCATGAGCTGTCTGAAGGGCAGAGGCCAGCCAGACCCAACCTGTAATGCCTACAGAGAGCTGAGATGTTCCCAGAATGTGAGCTGGCCCACGCCCAAGCTGCTGGCTTGAGTTGTCTTCTGGAAGTGCTGCGCTGCCCCACGCCCAAGGGGTGCCCACGGCCATCCTACAGGCACAAAGCTCACACCAGTTGTGCAGCTGCCTGTTGGCCCAGATCAAGCAGGGACAAGTGCTCTTCCCTGCTCATCCTGGAGAAGCAGTGATCCAGAGATGGTTTGTCCCTGCCTTGCTGCCTGCATCCACAGGGGCGCCAGGAGAAGATGCTGGAGGGCAGGACTGGTGTCTGCAAACCCCAGGGAGGCAAATGGGGGATTCTGCCGGCAAAAACTTGGCACTGATGCTTATTTTTGCCTGGTGTGGTCCAGAAGCCCAGTAGAGGGGAAAATCCTCCCAGCTGAGAGTGTCCAATCAACACCCATGCATGCTTCCAGCAGCTTCAATCCAATGCCTCACCACCCCCATGTCCTGCTACCCTGAGCTCCCACCATTTCCACATCTTACTGTCCACCATCCCCACATCCCAGCACACCTGTTAGCACAGGATCCATCTCCAAAACTCACCAATTCCTGGCAGCCATGAGCACTGTGCTGGAAGGTTCCTGAGCACACATACAACCCCTTACCGACCCGCCCTGTGCTTGTCATCACTCTGTGTGCTCTGCTCCTTGATCCAGACTGTCTGCTAGCAAGGCTGGAAAACACAGACCTAGGTAGAGCTGCTTCTGCTCAGCTCTGGCTCTAATTCTGTATGTGCACTTTGGCTCCTAGAAGGCCAAGATGGACCAAAAGCAGCTTTCCAGGGGATATAAGATGAAGTAACAATGCTGAGTTGGCCAGAGAAGAAAGGTGCCTGAAAACAAGAGATATTTACTGCCTCTCTGCTCTGCTCAGCCTCTCAGATCTTTCTCCTGCCAGGAGGTGGCCTTGTTTTACATACAGTGGCCATCTCCAGAGAGATCCATCCCCTGGTGCTCTGGGACTCTGCTGAGGACTTGGGACCATCCCACACCAGGAGCTGTTGCAGCTGCTACCAGGAGCATCCTGGCTATTTTGGGCTGCACTGCTCAGCAGTCAGAAGTCTGTGGTTGCCACCACAGCAAGCAGGAACTCGTGGGCAGATCCACAGATGGTGTCAGGGGATGCCAGCTATCACCTCAGGCAGGGCTTTCCAGGGGACAGGCCCTGCTGCAGTGGGGTGGGGACAAGGGCAAAGGGTGTCTAGACGGGCACCAAAGTGCTGGGCAAGAGCTCACGGATGGCTTTGGCCACCCACACAGAAAACAGGCTGACCTGTGGCATCTGGGGGCAGTGAAGGCTTTTATATGAACTAAGAATTGCAGCATTGAGCAGGCACCTGGCAGAGCAAAGAACTGGTGGCTGCAGCACAGCTCCAGCCCCCAAACACAGAGACCCTCAGCCCGGCTGTTGCCTTCTCCCCACGGGCTTTGGCCATGCAGTGGGGTCCTCAGAGCTCTCCAGTTTGGGCTGCTGTGCCTTGGTGCAGCTCAGACCTCAGCAGCACAGCACTCACCTCACTGCTGCTCTCGCTGCCCTCCACGTGTGAACAGAGAGAAACCAGCCCTGCCAGACCTTCCCACCACTTCCTGGCACACTGGGTTTCCTCCAGCAGATCTCCATCTCCTTTACCAACAAGCCCTGGGTGCTGCTCTTTATTTCTGCTGCCAGGTGCCCCCTCAGGATCCTGTTGTGGAGGTCTGTGAGTGGCACACAGCATTTCCCAAGCCATCCCCTCCAGCACTCTGCCTGAAGAAGCAGGTCCCGGAGCAGAACCCAGACTCCACACCAGGCATTGACCTTCATGAAGCAAAGCAGTGAACTCTGCTGCAGCAGAGCCAGCAAGAAGCCTTCCCATGTGCAGGAAACTCAGTCATCTGGGCTCACACACAGCCTTCAGGTGCAGCCTTACTGCTTTTGGTCTGGATTTGAGATTGATGGCAGTTACAGCCTGATCCCCAACACCAAATCTCACTCCCGGTAGGTCTGGGGCTGTTTTTTCCAGAGCCCCTACCAGAATGGTCTAGAATAGAAGGGATCTTCTATATCATCTAGTTCTAATCCCCTTCCATGGGCAGGGACCCCTTACAGTAGACCAGATTACTCAAGGCTTTGTCCAGCCTGGCCTTGGACACCTCCAGAGGAGCATTCACAGTCTCCCTGGGCAACCTGTTCCAGTGTCTCCCCACCCTCACTGCAAAGAATTTCTTCCTCCAGTCTTAATCTCTCCTCCTAAATTACATAAATCCCACAGAATGCCAGCAGTGTGGGGTGGAAAGGCACCTCTGGAGATCACTCAGCCCAATGCCCTGCCAAAGCAGGGCACCCACAGCACCTTGCCCAGCAGCACAGTGCCCAGCTGGCCTTGGAAGCTCTCCACACAAGGACACTCCACAGCCTCTCTGGGCAGCCTGCTCCAGGCCTCCAGCACCCTCACAACAAACAACTTTCTCCTCCTGCTCAGATGGAACCTCCTGGATGCCACTTTGTGCCCACTGCCCTGTCCCTGGGCACCATTGACAAGACTCTGGCCCCAACCTCTTGCCCCCCACAGCTCCTTTAGCTCTTGCTGAGCATTGCTCAGCTCCCCTCTGGGGCTGCTCTTCTGCAGACTCTCAGCCCCAGGGCTCTCAGCCTTTGCTCTTCCCAGAGTTGCTCCAGGCCCCTCAGCAGCTTTGCAGCCTCCCCTGGACTCTCTCCAGCAGTTCTCTGTCTCCCCTGAACTGGGGAGCCCAGAACTGGACACAATACTCCAGCTGTGGCCTTCCTCTAACATCAGAACTTCCCTCAGGTCATCAGCATGGAAACTGGGATAGAGCTGGTGCCAACCTGCCTCCATCTCCAGCACCAGCACCAGGAGATGCTGACAGATGCAGCAGCCATCCCAGTACCCTGCTGGAGTCGATTCAGCCCCCACTTTCTGGGCTAACAGAGCACCTCACAAAGTGACCACGCGTTCTCCAGACACGTATTTCTGTGCAGCATGGACACCTGCCCCAAACAGCTCACATCTGGCCTCAGATCTGGGCACTGTGACACCTCAGTGGGTGACAGCAGCCATCCCATGCTCGTCCTCCCTCTCGCAGTCCCATACTTACCCAGGCATCTTCTGCCCCAAATGGCCTCTGGGTGCTTACCAAACAGCCTAAAGCACTGAGCCAGCCAAGCATGCCACAGGCTCCATGGCCACCTGGGCACCTGGGTGTAGGGCCACACGTCCCCCACTGAAGTCCATCACCTGCACCTCTGGGGCCTACACAGTGCTGGGGATTCCCTGCAGTGAGAAGGGCTGAGGGAAGGTACCAACCACAGCTTTGGAGAGCTCAGTGTTGCTGTGCCCTCCAGCTGAGCTCCAGGAAGATGGCCAAACATGGAAAGGGAGTTGGTTGCAGCTCTGGCTTCAGAGCCCATCAGGCTTGGTCTGAGAACAGAGCCAGAACCTTGCTGTGGTCTCTGGTGCAGTTTCACACCATGTCAAAAGCAGGCAAGTCCCACCTCACCCTTTTCTATTTGTGATACCTATTTGGGCTCATTTTGGCTGGGTTATAAGTGGAATGAATTCAACAGATGACACTAAGGTGGGGCAGGAGCTGCTGCTGCACCAGGCATTGTGGGGGCAGGGCAGCCTGGCCGTGGTTGCCTTCACCTCTGGGCAAGTGAGAGAAGGCAGGGTTCAGAACTTGTGACAAGTGCCAGGTCCTCCACAATGTCCTCAGCTCACCTCTATCACTCAGGGCACCTCCACACTCACTCCTGCCAGCACCAGTGCCCACACCATGCCAGGATTCTTGCCAGCATCTTGCCTATCCTAGGAACCTCTGCTCACCAGCTCTTGGTCCTGCCACATGTTGGCCCAGCAGCTCCATCTCACAGGATCAGCACAGCGAGAGGCCTGCAGCATCTCATCCCAGGAGCAGTGCCCCCTTGGCTTCTCATACCCCTCCAGAAGCAAAAACGACCCCACCAAAACCTTACCTTGGCCTTGTGCTGCCTTGCCCAGGTCTGTGTGGGGGCAGGAGAGCAGAGTAGGCATCCTCATCATGCCAGGAGGATGCAGTCGCTCTGTACCTCCCCCCCACAGTCCCAGAGCTTTGCTTCCTCTTTGCCTGGATGCTGCGGCTCAACGCAGAAAATAGAGGCACTTGCAGTTGGTGGTGCCTGGGAGACTTGCAGAGGTGATGGGACCTGGGTGATGCTCAGGGCACCACCTGGAGAAGCTGGTCCAGCTTCACTCACCACTGCCAGTCACAGTCTGGTGGCTGCTTCTCCTGTGCAGCCTCTTCACCCCTCCCTGCACCGCAGGGCTCTCGCTCGTTCTTCCTGCCAGTGCAAACCGCTGTAAGGTGTCTGCTGAAAGCCAGCAGCTGTGGCAACCACCCACAGCCTCTGCCACCCCTCCACAACAGAGTTCATCCCAGCAAGACACTGCACAGCCACTTCCCAAGCCAGCCTCAGAAAGTTCAGCAAGGCCAAGGGCAAGCTTCCTGCACTAGGGTCAGGGCAACTCCAAGCAACTCCAGGCTGGGTAAGCAGTGGCTCCAGAGCAGCTCTGAGAAGGCCTTGGGGGTGTCAGTTGGTGCCAAAGTGCCCACGGAGCCAGCACTGGTTGTTGGCAGCCCAGAGCCAGCTGTGTGCTGGCTGCAGCCAGAGCAGGGAGAGCAGCAGCACAGGGAGGTGATTCTGCCCCTCTGCTCTGCTGAGAGCTCACCTGCAGCACTGCCTCCAGCTCTGGGGATCCCAGCACAAGAAGGACCTGGACCTGCCGGAGAGGGTCCAGAGGAGGCCATGAAGATGATCAGAGGGCTGGAGAAGACAGGCTGGGAGAGTTGGGACTGCTCAGCCTGGGAAAGAGTAGGCTACAGGGAGATCTCAGAGCAACCTTACAGTAGCTGAAGGGGTTCTAGGATGGCTGGGGAGGGACTTGGGACAAGGGCTGGGAGTGTCAGGATGAGGGGCAATGGCTTTGAGCTGGGTGAGGGGAGATTGAGAGTGGAGAGGAGGAAGAAACCATCTGCAGTGAGGGTGGGGAGAGACTGACCAGGGAGGCTGTGGACGCCCCCAGCCTGGAGGTGTTCAAGGCCAGGCTGGATGAGGCCTTGAGCAGCCTGGGCAGGTGCGAGGTGTCACTGCCCATGGCAGAGGGCTGTCACTGGATGACCTTGAAGGTGCCTTCCAACCCAAACCATTCTGTGATTCCTTTCAAGGGCTGCATTCTCTCAAAAGAGCCACAAAACTGACCACCACCCAGGTGACACCAAACTCCCTCAAAGCAGAGCCATGAGCTCACCCCAGCCTAGGATAGCTGCAGCTGTCTGTTAGGGAAGCCTCTGGCTGGGCAGGAGCACTGGGAGATGCTGTGGATGGGCTTGGTGTGGCAGCAGCTCTGCCCCTTGCTGTGCCATGCAGGGCAATATTTCCACCAAAAAATTCAAAATGCATCTTAAAAGAGCAGAAAAAGAGGCAGGAATAAACCTTCCTTCCTCCCAAGCCATTTTTTCACCACTCCTGAAAATATCTTTGACTGTGACATGGTTTGAGTGGCACCAAGGAGCTGAACCCACAGTTGAGTAGCATCACAGCAATGTGTCTGGTTGCATGTCCCCTGCCCAGCTCCACTCATGCAACTGTGAGTGAGCACTGAGTCACTTTTTGGTTCTACAAAACCCTTCATTTCTATATCCTGCAGCTGGCTTTGCTGGTCTCTAGGCAAATGCAGTTAATTCTTTGTGTGCATGGATTATTTGTGCGGGCAGCAGGTCAAGAGAGGTTCTCTTCCCCTTCTACTCTGCCACAGGGAGGCCACAGCTGCCATACTGGGTCCAGCTCTGGGCTCCCCAGTTCAGGAGAGACAGAGAATTGCTGTAGAAAATCCAGGGGAGGCTGCAAAGCTGCTGAGGGGCCTGGAGCAGCTCTGAGAGGAGCAAAGGCTGAGAGCCCTGGGTCTGAGAGCCTGCAGAAGAGCAGCCCCAGAGGGCAGCTGAGCAATGCTCAGCAAGGGCTAAAGGAGCTGTGGGGGGGCAAGAGGCTGGGGCCAGACTCTTGCCAGTGGTGCCCAGGGCCAGGACAAGGGGCAGTGGGCACAAGCTGGAACCCAGGAGGATCCATCTGAATAGGAGGAGAAAATTCTTTGGTATGAGGGTGAACACGTGCAGAGAGTGAATTGTGTTTGGGGAGGGAAGGTGGCAAGCAGAAGCTGGGATCTCCATCCACCACTCCAGGTACTACATCTTCCAGATGGCCTTGCTCCTTGCTGGTCCTAGGGCTGCGCCTGGTAAGGGGGTCAAAGCTTTCCTCTCACCTGACCCTGAACTCTTTCCCGCTCTGCTGCCCCTTGTCGTTGCAGACACTCCTACAGTTACGTTTAAATTCCCCGATACAAATCTAAACATTTTTCAAGTGTGCCTGGGCCGGCCTGGCGCAGGACGAACGCAGCTTCCTGCCGGTAGGAATGTTCACGCCGTTAACTCTTCCCAGGCTCCAACGAGCGCAGTTCTGTAGATGACGGGGCCGCGGACAGCCGCTCTGACAGCCCCGAAAAGCCGCCGCCTAGACACCCCTCAAGCTCCAGTGCCAGCCCGTATCGTCACACCCCTTCCGGCTCCTCCCAGCAGCGCTCCAAGGTTGCACGGGGCTGCGACCGTCACTCAGCGCCGCTCTCGGCCGCCGCCATCTTTCCCCGCCTTGCCGCCACGCGGGGCTTGCCGGCACGTGCCGGCAGCGGCGGCGGGGGTAGGTCGGCCCGCATCACGTGGTCCGGGTGGGCCGCCAGAGCGCCGCTCCCCCGAGGCGTGACCGCTGCGTCGGCGCTGATTGGGCGCGGCGCGCGCGGCTTCGGCGCGCGAGGGCCGCGCCCCCTGCACGTGACGCGGGAGCGGGGCTCGGAGTCAGGCCGGGACTCAGCCGGCGGCGGCGGTGGTCGTGTCCCGCAGCGCCAGCGGTGAGTGCGGCCCGCCCCGTCCCGGTGCTGGCCTCTGCCTGCCGCTCCGACGCTGTCTCTGTTCGGCCACCGCCGGTCCGTGCTCCCTCTGCGGCCCTGAGGCCGGCCCGGTTCCCCTCAACCCCGCGGCCCGCTTCCCTCAGCGCGGCCGGCCTCTGTCTCCCCGCGGTCCCCGTTTACCTCTCAGCCCCGCGGCCGAGGTTCCTTCCAAAGCGCAGCCAAGCCCATGGGTTCCCCTCAGCGCCCCGCGGGGGCCGGCAACAGTATCGTTTTCCGCGGGACAGGGGTGTTTGGGCCTCGGTGCAGCGGTAGGGCTGCTGGGAGAAGCAGAACCCTGTCCCGGGGCTGCTGGCTGTGTCCCGGCCTGTGGACTCTGGTGGAGTCGTTTGCTGTCTTTGGCAGCTGTATTGCCTGTAGCCGTGAAACGTGTGGTACAGAGACAGAACCCTTGGGGTGGAGAGCAGTGACAGCGCGGAGGGGCTGCTGGCATCGGAGGTGCTTCTGGTTCTAGGGCTGACTTCTTTCTTTTCTTTCTTTCTTTCTTTCTTTCTCTTTCTCCCTCCCTCCCTCTCTAATGGTTGCAGCAAGCGCAGGCAGCACAGACCTTTGTCATTTCCCAACAGAATTCCACACTCCAAACGTCTCATTCCATTACCAGGGGGCTCAGTTCTCCCTTTAGCCAGCAGGTGAAATCCGTAGCCGTGCAGCTGGGGCTGACTTTTTCTGGTGTCATGGGAACTGTGCCATGAGGACTGGCAAGACTGGACCATAGCCATGACGGAGCCCCACAGGGTTCCCTTCACCACTCTCCACGGCCCACTTAGCAGCAGCTTCCTGAAGAGGTCTCGGAAGGACGACGGAGAGCAGCCCCAGGACACAGAGCCAGCGGCCACAGCCGTTCGGATCACCCTGACCCTCTTCGAGCCAGACCACAAACGTTGCCCAGAGTTCTTCTACCCAGACCTGCTGAAAAGCTGTCGAGGGAAAGTGAAAGGTGGTGGTCCTTCAGGAGAGAAGGTGGGTGTTCTCATGGGAAACCTCTGTTGTAGCTCAAGGTCACAAAAATGATCAAGGGTTGGAGCACCTCTGCTACAAGGGCAGGCTGAGGGAGCTGAGGGTGTTCAGCCTGGAGAAGGGAAGGCTTCAGGGAGACCTTAGAGCAGCCTTCCAGTAGCTGAAGTGGGCTACAAGGATGGAGAGAAACTGTTTACAAAGGTCTTCAGTGACAGGACAAGAAGCAATAGCTTCAAACTAGAGCAGAGCAGATAGAGATTGGATGTGAGGAGCAAGTTCTGCACCAGAAAGCTGCTGGAACACTGCAACAGGTTGATCAGGGAGGTGGTTGAGGCCCCATGCCCAGAGATGCTCAAGGTGAGGCTGGACAGAGCTCTGGGCAATCTGATCTAGTGGAGGATGTCCCTGCTGACTGCAGAGGAGGTTGGACAAGATGATGTTGGAGGATCCATTCCAACCTGCTGTGTTCTGTGATTTGTGTGGAATTTCATGTTGGAAATGTGATGTTGGTGGCAGAGGGTGGGATGTGACACTCGTTCAGTTTGAAGCTGCTGGATCTGCAGTGATGTTGGGTACCTGGCTTGCTAGCAGTGGTGAGGAGCTCTTTCCCAGGAGCTCTGTTCCAAAGAGCAGCAGCAAGCTCCTGTAGCATGTGGCTGGATCTGCTTTGGGCCCTTGCTCTGCTGCACGTGAACATGTCCACCTCAGTGCTGGATGGGATGCTCTCAAATATTGCCTGACAAAGCAGTTCAGCAGTTGAAAGCCGTTTCTCAGGGTACAGTGGCATCCAAGCTGCTGACATCTCTGAGCTCTGTGCTGTGCCTGTTTTGCTATCAAGAGGAAGTTGGTTGGATCCTGCTGGTTTATACTGTCACAGCTGTTTAGAAGTCAGTTGATGGTTTGTGTTGGTTTTGTTTTGTTTTGAGAACCAGGAGAAGCAGAGGCAGGTAGCAAAACAGATGAGAGAGCTCCTGAACCACAGAAACCCTTAGAGTTATGAAATGTTTGGGTTGGAAGGGACCTTTCAGTCTCATATGGTCCAACCCCCTGCACTCAGCAGGCACATCCCCACCCAGAGGAGCCTGCTCACAGCCCCACACAACCTGACCTGCAGTGGTACCAGCCATGGGACGGCTCCCACCTCTCTGGGCACCCTGGGCCAGGCTCTCCCCACCCTCAGTGGCAAACATTTTGCCCTTCTCATGAATCTCAATCTCTTAGAGTTCAAACCATCCCCCCTTGGCCTGTCCCAACAGGCCCTGTTCACAAGTCTGCCCTCAGCTTTCTGATCAGGCCCTTTGAGTTCACATGGATCTGCCTCTCCAGATCCCTCTGGATGAATCCTACCCCTCAGACACATCATCTGCACCACTAAGCTAGGGGTCAGCTACAAAGGGTGTAAAGGGTCAAGGGTGCCTTGATCCTCTGCCTGGTGTCATTGGTGAAGATACTGATCACTGCTGATTTGTCTGAGCTGCTGCCTTGGAGCTGCAGTGGTGATGATTTGCAGTGTGAGAGAACTGCCTTTGATGTGTTTGTGTCTCTTATTTCCACAGAAGAAAGACCCTGCTGACCCCTTCAATGATGAAGAGAAGGAAAGGCATAAAGTGGAA
Organism: Eubucco bourcierii; assembly: GCA_013396675.1. NCBI lineage: Eukaryota > Metazoa > Chordata > Aves > Piciformes > Ramphastidae > Eubucco > Eubucco bourcierii. The sequence continues at coordinate 141,076 of VWZE01022350.1, forward strand.
GCTCTTGCTAGGAAGTTTGAAGAGAAATATGTGAGTTTGTCATGTGTTGTCTCTGGTTTCACATTGGCCCTGGGCACAGGCAGTGCTGTTTGGCTTGACCAGCACCAGCTGGTGGCTTTGGGCTTTATTTTCCTGCACTTAATCCTTCATCCTTGCTGGAAGGTGCTAGTTCTCTCTTCCTTTCCCATCTCAAGGCAGTGGGACCATGAAAATAGTTCAGATGTGCTCTTAAATCAGAGGAGTCTGCTCAAAGGGGATGGTGCTCTACTGGTAGTGGCAAAGAAGTTGCTGTCATTTGTAACACTTCCTTTGCTTAAGCCAAAATTGATTTGTAGACCATGGAATCTGGCAGTGTCTGGGGTGTAGGGACAGACAGCATGAGTGGCACAGTTCTACCTCACTCAGGTCCTTTCTCTTATTTTTCTCACTCGATTTCCACAGGTAGCAAACCAACTAAAGGTTTGGCCATGGGCATCTCTGGAGAATGAGTTCCTGTCTTGCCTTGTGATAAGGATTTGACCTCTGGGTCACCTTAATGCTCTGGGTGTGTGGTGCATGGAGTAAAGAGTTTGTACTGACCGTGTAGCAGTTGTGGAGAGTAAATCCATCCCTGCACTGGCAGTAAGGTTGAAGGGACAAGTGCTACATCCTGCCTTTGGGGCACAGCAACCCCAGGAGGGCTCCAGGCTTAGGGGAGAGTGGCTGGAAAGTGCCCAGCAGAAAAGGACCTAGGGATGCTGGGTGGCAGCTGACGATAAGCCAGGGGGTACCCAGGAGGGCAAGAAGGGCACCAGCAGCCTGGTCTGGATCAGCACTGGTGTGGGCAGCAGGAGCAGGGCAGGGATTGTGCCCCTGTGCTGGGCACTGATGAGGCAACAGCTCAAATACTGGGATCAGTTTTGTGCCTCTCATCCTTTGTGCTCAGAAGGATGTTGAGGGGCTGGAGAGGTCCAGAGAAGGGCAATGGAGCTGGGGAAGGGTCTGGAGAAGAGAGCTGGGGAGGAGCAGCTGAGACAGCTGGGAATGTTGAGCCTGGAGAAGAGGAGGCTGAGGGCAGAGCTCATTGCTCTCTGCAGCTCCTTGAGAGGAGGCTGCAGCCAGGTGAGGGTTGGGCTCTGCTCTCAAGGAACAAGTGATAGAATGAGAAGGGATGTCCTCAAGTTGCACCAAGGAAAGTTTAGGTTGGATATTAGGAAAAAACTATTCCCAGCAAGGATTATCAGGCACAGGAACAGGCTGCCCAGGTGGGTGGTTCATTACTCATCCCTGGAGGTGTTTCCAAGAGGCAGAGTGCTGTGGTGCTGAGTGCCATGGCTTAGTCTTGTTAGAATTAAAGAATGGGTGGACTGGATGAACTGAAAGGGCTTTGCCAACCAAAATGGTTCTCTGATTCTGTTCCGTGATTCTAAGGGGCACAGACCTAATTCAGCATCACCTCTGGTGGCACAGAGCCAGCCTGGCTGGCAGCTCAGCTTCTGTTCCAGTTTGCTGCTGCAATTTTGCATTCCATGTGAAAAGGCCTAGAGCTGAATTTACTTCATCCTGAGATTCCAGGGACTCTCATGGGAATTGACCTTTCTTGTGAGGAGAGGCTGAGAGCATTGGGGCTGCTTAGTCTGGAGAAGAGCAGTCGGAGGGGGATCTCATCAATGCTGATCAATACTTCAAAGGGTGGGTAGGGTGTCAGGAGGATGGCACCAGGCTTCTTTCAGTGGTGCCCAGTAACAGGACAAGGGGTAGTGGACACAAACCTGAACATGAGGAGGAACTTCTGTAATTTAAGGATAGTGAAACCCTGGAGCAGGCTACCTGGAGAGGTGATGGAGTCTCCTTCTCTGGAGACATTCAAAATCTACCTGGGTGTGTCCCTGTATGACCTTGTCTAGGTGCCCCTGTCTTGTCTGGGGGGTTCCTCATGAGGAGGAATTTTTTCCCTGTGTGGGTGACAGAGTCCTGGCGCAGGCTGCACAGGGGAGTTGTGGAGTCTTGCTCTCTGGAGATATTCAAAACCCACCGGGATGTGTTCCTGTGTGATGTGCTCTAGGTGTCCTGCTCTGGCAGGAGGGGTTGAACTGGATGAGCTTTGGAGGTCCCTTCCAGCCCCTAATGCTCTGTGGCTCAGATCATCTCCAGAGATCCCTTCCGACCTCTCCCTGTGTGAGCACAACTCTGGTTCTGCTACTGCTAGGAGCTAAAAGCTCTCAGCCCACTTTCTGTGCAGGGACAGTGCCAGGGCCCTGTGGCAGGGCTATCCCCACTGTCAATAGCAGAGGAGGCTGAGGAGAGTGACTCTTGTGTTGCCCAGGGTGGGAAGAGGCGCCGGAAGGACCGCATCCAGGACCTGATCGACATGGGCTACGGCTACGACGAGTCTGACTCCTTCATCGATAACTCCGAAGCTGTGAGTGCTGGGGGTGGGGGTAAAATCAGCTGCCTGGGTGCTGCCTGGGTGCAACCTGGGCTGGGTGAGAACCAGGATCTTGCAGGGCTGGAGAAGGAGAGCTCCTGGGGCAACCACATGGCAGGCAAGTTTGCTGATGAAAGCAAACTGGGAGGCTTGGCTGAGACACCTGGAGGCTGTGCAGCCGTTCAGCGAGGCTTGGCCAGGCTGAGAGCTGGGCAGAGAGGTTCAGCAGGGATCAATGAGAGTCCTGCACGTGGGAAGGAGCAATAAACTGCATCAGTACAGGCTGGGAGGTGACCTGCTGGAGAGCAGCCTTGTGAAGAAGGACCTGAGAGTGCCAGTGGGCACCAAGCTCTCCACGGGCAAGAATGTGACCTGCTGACTAAGAAGGCCAATGGGGTCCTGGGGAGCATTGAGAGGAGTGTGGCCAGCAGATGGAGGGAGGTTCTCCTCCCCCTCTGCTCTGCCCTGCTGAGACCTCACATGGAATATTGCATCCAACTCTGGGCTCCTCAGTTCAGGAGGGACAGGAATCTGCTGGAGAGAGTCCATGGGAGGGCTGCAAGGATGCTGCAGGGACTGGACACTGCCTGATGAGGAGAGGCTGAGAGCCCTGGGGCTGGTTAGTGTGGAGAGGAGAAGGCTGAGAGGGGATCTGAGCAATGTCTGTCATTAGGTGAGGGCTGGGGGTCAGGAAGCAAGGGACAGGGACAGCCTCTGCTCACTCATGCCCTGGGATAGGGTAAGGGCAAGGGAGGGAAACTACAGCACAGAAAGTTCCACCTCAACATGAGGAAGAACTTCTTGACTCTAAGGGTCCCAGAGCCCTGGCACAGGCTGCTCAGAGAGGCTGTGGAGTCTCCTTCTCTGGAGCCTTTCCAGGCCTGTCTGGATGTGTTCCTGTGTGACCTGAGCTAGATTATCTGCTCCTGCTCTGGCAGGGGTTGGTCTCCAGAGGTGCCTTCCAAGCCCTAACATCCTGTGAGCCTGTGAGATTGGTTAGCAGGAATGTCCCTGGCCCTGCCTTGCTCCTGGGGGAGCACAAGTCCTGCTCCATTCCCTGTGCAGCTCCACTCCAGACTGGAATATCACAGATCACAGCAGCAGTGAGGTGTTCTCTGTTGCTTGCAGTATGATGAGCTGGTTCCAGCTTCTCTCACAACCAAGTATGGAGGATTTTACATCAACTCAGGGACGCTGCAGTTCCGGCAGGCATCCGAGTCTGAAGATGACTATGTGAAAGAGAAGAAGAAGAAGTGCCCCAAGGTCAGCAAGCAACTTGCCTCTGTTCTTTCTTCCTTTAGAGGTCCCTGGGTTTGCAGCATGGGAAATGTGTTGCCATTGGAAACAGAGAGAGCTTTGTGACTTGGTGTGGACAGAAGTCTCCTCCTGTCCTGGTACTGGATAGTAGAACAGATTGTGTCTGCACCATGAGGGTGGGGAGACCCTGCAACAGGTTGCCCAAAGAGGTGGTGGAAGCCTCATCCCTGGAAGTTTTTAAGGCCAGGCTGGATGTGGCTCTGAGCAACCTGATCTAGGGAAAACCCATGGCAGGGGGATTGGAACTGGGTGATCCTTGAGGTCCCTTCCAGCAGTTCTATGATTCTCTGTCTGCCAAGGAGGAGGCTCTAGAGGCATTGCCTGCTTCCTAGAGCAGAAGGGCCAGCAGCTGCTTGCCCGCCCTGAAAAGTCACTTGGCATTGTGGGGGATGCCAAGGGTTGTTCCAGGATCCTTCTTTTCCTTATCTGAGGTGTGCTGGATGCTCTGCTGAGAAACCAGGTTCTCCTCTTCGGTGGCAATCTCTGCTGGAGCCAGACCTGTTCTAATGGTGCCGAAAAGGGGAGGCAGCAGCAGCACCTGGGCATCCCTGCCCTGTTCTGGGTGTGCTGTGAAATGATGAAGACTCTGTGTGCTAGAAGCATAGGCATAGAGAGCTGAGTTTGGGTTCATGTGTGCAGTGGGGAGAGGGCCCAGAGGCAGTCTTGCAGGAGGTGCTTTGATGGTGCTCTGGTTATAATTTCACTTTGTGACCCCTCTCCAGAAGCGGAAGTTGAAAGATGGAGGTGAAAAAGTGAAGAAGAAGAAGAAAGATGATTCTTATGACAAGGAAAAGAAATCCAAGAAGTCCAAGTTCCCAAAAGCTGGGTAAGGAAGGGGAGGGAGTGCTTGCTGCCTGTCAGGGTCACAGGTGACATTTGTCAGAGCTGGTACTGGGGAGGGTGGTTTGAATGTGTGCTGCAGAAACCCCGGGAGGCCAAGCCCCAGTGCTTCTAAAGTGGGAGAACTAAGGCAGATGGGGATTAGGGAGGGAGCAGAGCTCCACAGCCAGAGGAGCAGGAGGCAGAGCTGCCCCCAGTGTTGGTGTCTCAGAGCTGTGTTTAGGCACTGACAATGGGAACAGTTGTTGGAGAACCTGAAGAGAAGGCAAAGAAATTTGCTTTCTTGGCTTTAACAGGCAAAAAGCTTCCAACTGCTGTCATGGAAGCTCAGCCTTGCCTCAGTTCCTCTGCACTGGTGCATTTCCCAGCCTTGATTGCAGGAAAAGTGCAGGCAGCTAACCAGGAGCAGAACTTGCTGGAGGCACTTCAAGCTCGGTCACCTCTTTGCAGTGAGGGAGCTCAGCCTCTCCTCCAGCCCGAGCAAGCAGCACCACCATGAGATCTTAACAGACCATGGAGCATTCTTCCTGGTGTAGATGGTCAAGGAGCTGAGACTTAGCAGGCTGCAAGCCATGGCTGGAGTGAGCTGAGATGAAGTTATCCATATCTTTTCCCCTTCCTCTTGGACTCATTTCAGTTCCCTTTCCTCCTCCATCCCTTTGTTTGCAGCTTTACAGCACTGAATGCAAGCAAGGAGAAGAAGAAGAAAAAGTACTCTGGTGCTCTGAGTGTCAAAGAGATGCTGAAGAAGTTTCAGAAGGAGAAGGATGCTCAGAAGAAAAAAGATGAAGAGCAGAAAGCAGTGACTCCTTCACCAGCAGAGCCTCCAGCATCGAGGGAGGCAGAGGCTGTGCCTGACCCTTTGCTCTCACTCTTTGGCCACACCAGTGACAATGACCTGCTTCAGGCAGCCACAGCCATGGACTCCTTAACTGAGCTGGACCTGGAGAGGCTCCTCAGTGAGTCTCCAGGAGGCAGTCCCTTTCCTGAGGTGGATGATGGCAGTGATCCCGTGGGGGTGGGCTTGGAGCAGGATTTCAAGCAGCCTCCATCCCTCCCCGAGGGCCTGCCAGCCCCTCTGGAGAAACGCATCAAAGAGCTGGCCCAGGTATGGCCCTTCCTGCTGGGGCAGGAGGCTTCTGTGGGTGCTGGAGGTGGGGGGCAGCTCTGCAGGGCTTCTGTACCTTCACCCAGGACAGACAAACAAAGGGGCTGAGTTTGGACACAGTGCTCTGGCAGTTGCCTCCTAAGGCTTTAGCCCAGCTCTGAAACTGCAGGAGCTGTTCCATCTGTCCCCACCACAGAATTCCAGTATGCTGAGGGCTGGAAGGGACCTCTGGAGATCATCCAGCCTAACCCCCTGCTCAAGCAGGGCACCCACAGCACCTTGCCCAGGAGCACAGTGCCCAGCTGGCCTTGGAAGCTCTCCACACAAGGACACTCCACAACCTCTCTGGGCAGCCTGCTCCAGGCCTCCAGCACACTCACAGCAAACAACTTTGTAATCCTGCTGAACTGGAACCCCCTGGGTACCAGTTTGTGTCCCTTGCCCCTTGTCCTGTCCCTGGGCACCACTGACAAGAGTCTGACCCCAGCCTTTTGCCCCCACAGCTCCTTTAGCTCTTGCTAAGCATTGCTCAGCTCCCCTCTGGGGCTGCTCTTCTGCACGCTCTCAGCCTTTGCTTGCTCCTCCCAGAGCTGCTCCAGGCCCCTCAGCAGCTTTGCAACCTTCCCTGGACTCTCTCCAGCAGTTGTCTTGTCTCTTCTGAACTGGGGAGCCAAAACTGGACTCTGGATTCCAGCTGTGGCCTGACTAGGTGAGAGCAGCCCTAACGGCCTTCTCCTGGTCTCCTGTCCCACACAGGAAATCTTTGACTGTGGTGCCTCGTGGTGAATCCTAGCCTTGTGTCCCAGCCTTGCCTCCCTCCCTGCTTAGCAGACACTTACAGCCCTTGGCAGTTGTCTGTTCTTGGAATTCTTTTTCTGCTGGACATACTTTTCCTGGGTGTGAGGTTTTGGGCAGCACTGTGTGCTGCAGTCATGGCTCAGGAAGCTTCCTCTTCCTTTTTTTTTCTCCTGGTTTCCATGGTGTTGACTGGGAATGACACAGCCCCTGGGGCTGCTGCTCTTGGCTTGGTGTCCACATTGGTCTGGAAAGCCTGGTGGGAGGTCTCCTTATCCCTCATTACATGTGATGAGGATGAGCTGGCCTGTCCCAGGGACATGGTCTGCACTCCTCTGACTCAACCTAACAGCTCTAGTGTGAAGTTAAACCTATGCCCTGCAGCTGTCCCTCTCTTCAGCCCGAAGAACCCCATGGCTGCCAAAAAATCTCCTTGGTTGCTCCACCAAGCTCTGCACCACCTGCCTGCTATGGCTGGGCTAAAAGCTGCCACTCTTAACAGGCTCCTTGTGGACTCTTCAGTGCAGGAAGTCCAGTGGATTCAAGAGGAACGTCCACAATGGAAAGGTCTCTGGGCAGGACATGGTCTCACCTGTTCAGATGGCAGGCTTGGACTAAAGCTGAGGAGGAGTGAGATGGAGAGGACACCACCTCTCAAATAGTTGTTGACAGTGGCAGCTTTTAGGCTGTCTGCAGCAGCCAGGTGGGGCAAGGCTTGGAGCTTGGTGGAATAAACCTGGTTTGTGATGTTTCTGGAGTGGTTTAAACTCTCCTTGTGCCTGTGTGGGAGCTGCTGTTGACTTGTGTTAATCTGCTCGTTTCCAGGCTGCCAGAGCTGCGGAGGGAGAAGGCAAACAGAGATTCTTCACTCAGGACATCAACAACATCATCCTGGAGTAAGTGGCACCAGGAGAGGAGGAGATGATTAGGCAGAGCAGTTTTGTTCAGTCCTTACATGTGTCCTCCCCACAGAATGTGCCCAGGGTGGCATGGAGGCCTCCTAGAAATGGCCGTCAGAGGAGATCTGATGTTTCACTGGGGCAGGAGAATGTTGGAAGGGACACATCCAGGCTTCCTCTTCTCAGGATGATGCTTCTTGTCCATGCACTTAAATTGAGTCATTTGAGGAGCAATTCCAGCTTGATCCAAGAAGTCCCTCCCTGGCAGACATCAGGCAGCTGTGTTCAGCTGACAAGTGTTGTCCCTCAGGGGTCTGCACTGGGGCCAGTGCTCTTCAGTGTCTTTATCATTGATAACGCCACAGGTAGAGAGGTGGAGGCACCCTCAGCGTGGTTGCAGATGGCACTGAGCTGAGTGGTGTGGTTGGTAAGGCTGAAGGGTGGGATGGATGCCAGAAGGACCTGAACAGGCTGCAGAGGCGGCTGAGGAAAACCTCAGGAGGTGCAACAAGGCTAAGCACAAGGTCAATCAATCCAGGCTGGGGGTGATGAGGTTGAAAGCAGCTCTGCAGAGAAGGACTTGGGGGTGCTGGTGGGGAAGAAGCTGGGCAGGAGTCAGCAATGGGCACTGGCAGCACAGAAGGCCAAGAGCAGCCTGGGCTGCATCCAAAGCAGCATGGGAAGAGATGGAGAGAGGGGATCCTGCCCCTCTGCTCTGGGGAGACCTCACCTGCAGGGCTGGGCCCAACTGTGGACCCCAAAACAGGAAGGACCTGGAGCTACTGAAGAGGGTCCAGAGGAGGCCACAAAGATAATCAGAGGCTGAAGAACCTCTGATATGGGGACAGGCTGGGAGGGTTGGGACTGTTCAATTGATGAAGAGATGATGCCAGGGAGATGTCAGAGCTGCATTTCAGTATCTGAAGGGGACCTGCAGGCAGGCTGGGGAGGGTCTGTTCAGAAGGGCCTGTGGGGACAGACCAAGGGCAATGGTTTGGAACTGGAGCAGGGCAGCGTTAGGTTGGACACCAGGAAGAAACTCTGCACAGTGAGGATGGGGAGAGACTGGCACAGGCTGCCCAGGGAGGTATCTGAGATCCCATCCCTGGAGAGATTCAATGCCAGATTTGATGTGTCTCTGGGCAGCCTGCTGTGGTTGGAGGTGTCCCTGCTGCCTGCAGGGGGGTTGGACAAGATGCCCTTGGAGCGTCCCTCCCAACCTGATTCATTCTGTGATTCCTCTGCTCCATGGAACATTTGGCAGCTGGGACAAGGCTGCTGCCTTCAGCTGCAGGAGCTCAGATCCACTGCCCTGTGGTTAGGAGTCTCCCAGTTCCACAGTGCCAGTGTTGCTGTGGGGAATGCCTTCATTCTTCTCCAGCTGCCTGGGGAGAGCTGCTGAAGGTTCCCAGCTCTGTGGACACCCCAGCTGTGTCCCTGCACCCAGGCTTCCGTGCCATGAAGGCTTCTCAAGACGCTCAAAGGGAGTTTGGAGTCTGTTTCCCTTTGTTGTGAGTGGAGATTGGCACCTTGCAGCCCTGCAGTGCACAGACAGGCCAGATCTGGCCTCAAACTGGGCCACTCTAATCACAACCAGGAGGGATTCAGATAGGTTTAGGTGGCTGTGCTGTAGAGTCAGAGGGTTTACACCCACTGAGACACTGAGGTGGCTTCAAAAGTTGCTTTCCTGAGTTCCAGAGGTAGGATTAGCACACACTGTGCACTCTGACCTCCTCACTGGAGAGGAAGGTTGAGGCCAAGGTGTGAGGATGGAGCAGTGCACTTCTTGCTGCGTCACCTGATGCTGGTTCACTGCAGCTCCAAAGAGGCAGTGGGCACAAACCTGAACACAAGAAGTTCCATCTGGACATGAGGAGGAAGTTCTGGACTGTGAGGGTGGCAGAGCCCTGCCTGCAGCAGGCTGCCCGTGGAGGTGGTGAGTCTCCCTCTCTGGAGACTTTCAAGACCCATCTGGATGTGTACCTGTGTGACCTGCCATGCTTGATCCTGCTTTGGCAAAGGGGTTGGATTTGATGCTCTCCAGAGGTCCCTTGCAAACCCTCCGTACTGTGGTTCTGTGACAGCTGCAGGATCAGTGAGGCTGCTGCCATCCTTTTGTTCCTCTTCCAGGTTCTCTGGCACAGCTTGGGACAAAGGGCTTGAGTCTGCAGACTCTGAAATCTAAAGAATCTCATGGAATCAGGGACAGGTTTGAGCTGCAGGAGACATTTAAAGCTCATCTAGTCCAACCCCCTGCACTCAGGAGGGACATCTGCATCCAGAGCTGGTTGCTCATAGCCTGAAACAACCAACCTGACACGCAGTGGTGCCAGCCACAGGGCAGCTTCCACATCTCTGGACAACCTGGGCCAGGCTTTCCTGACCCTCACTCTCAAACCTTTCTCCCTTCTCTCCACTCTCAATCTCCCTCTTGCAGTTGTTCAAACCATCCCCCCTTGGCCTGCCACAACAGGCCCTGCTCACAAGTCTGTCCCCAGCTTTCTTCTGGCCCCTTGAAGCACTGCAAGGCCTCCAGAAAGTCTCCCTGGAGCCTTCTTCTCTGCAGGCTGACCAAATCCAACTCTCTCAGCCTGGCTTTGTAGAAGAGGTGCTCAGCTTGTCTGTTTTCCCTCTCTCCTGCAGCTCCCCAGGCTGCTTCTCAGCGGCCTTTGTGTTCCCCAGAGCAGGCCTGACAGGTCCCTGCTGACTGCTCTCTCTGTCTCCTTCCTCAGCATAGAGCTGCAGACGCGGGAGCTGAACAGCCAGGTCCGCTCTGGGGTCTATGCCCACCTGGCTGCCTTCTTCCCCTGCAGCAAGGACACTCTGGTCAAGCGTGCCCGCAAGCTTTATCTCTACGAGCAGGTGAGTGAGTGACTCCTCTGCAGGGCCCTGACTCGTGCCCACGGCCCTCACTCTGCTCTCCAGGGCACAGCTGTGCTGCACCTGCCATGGCAGTGCCCTCTGCTGTGCATGGCTCGGGCCCCCTGTCTGCTGGTGTGAGCTCAGGACGGTTCTTGCCCTCCAGGGTTGGTTGTCTCATCTGGAAGATGCCACCCTGGGGCTTCAATCTCTTGTGTGGTTGTTGCAGGGTGGTCGCCTCAAGGAACCCCTGCAGAAGCTGAAGGAAGCCATTGGAAGGGCCATGCCAGAGCAGATGGCCAAATACCAGGAGGAATGCCAGGTCCATACTCAGGCCAAGTTTGCCAAGTAAGCTTCTTGTTTGTGCTGGTAGCTTCTCTCAGCAGGCTCCTTGGAACGTTCAGGCTGCTCTCTGGAAGTTTGCCACCTTTTTCTGAGTCAAAACATTGCTCATGGGCATTAAGTGGGGGGATTTGGGCTGAGGACAAGACTACTTGAGAGCTCCAGGAGAGCTGGGGAGGCACTTTTGCCGAGGGCTGTGATGCCAGGATGAGGGACAATGGCTTTGAGCTGGGAGAAGAGACTGAGAGTGGAAATGTGGAAGAAATTATTTGCAGTGAGGGTGGGGAGAAACTGACGCAGGTTGCCCAGGGAGGTTGTGGATCACAAGGATCTACCAGGGTGCTCCAGGGACTGGACACTGCCTGATGAGGAGAGGCTGAGAGCCCTGGGGCTGGTTAGTGTGGAGAGGAAAAGGCCGAGAGGGGATCTGAGCAATGTCTGTCAGTAGCTGAGGGCTGGGGGTCAGGAAGGAAGGGACAGGGACAGCCTCTGCTCACCTGTGCCCTGGGATAGGGCAGGGGCAATGGATGGAAACTACAGTACAGGATGTTCCACCTTGATGTGATTAAGAACTTCTTGACTGTAAGGGTCCCAGAACCCTGACACAGGCTACCCAGAGAGGCTGTGGAGTCTCCTTGTCTGGAGCCTTTACATCCAGACAGGGCTGGGTTCTTGTGTGATCTGTGCTGCATTCTCTGGTCCTCTTTGGGCAGGGGCTTAGACTGGAAGGCCTCCAGAGATCCCTTCCACCCCCTAACATCCTGTGAGCCTGTAGTTGAATCCCCATCCCTGGAGGGGTTTCCAAGAGGCAGAGATGTGGTGCTGAGGGCCATGGCTTGGCCCCAGCCTTGGCAGAGTCAGAGAATGGGAGCTTAAAGGGCTTCCATGATTCTATTGTATAATCTCTTGTCTCCATTTCAGGCTGCTGGAAGAGGAGAAGGACAAGGAGCAGCGAGATCGAGTTTGCTCTGAGGATGAGGAGGATGAAGAGAAGGGAGGGAAGCGCTCTGCAGGGCCACGGAAGAAGTTCCAGTGGAATGATGAAATCAGGTTTGCATCATTTAGATCCTAAGTGGGCTTGGGCCTTGCCTCCTCCTGTGCAGCTGAAAGTGCAGGAGCAGTTTGGGGTTTGCGTCTTGTAGCCGGAGCAGCGTGGATCATCTGAGGGAAGGTCTGTGGCTAGCTGTGCTCTTTGTGCCAGGCCACTCTGGCACGTGGAACCTTCTGCACATGACAAAATGCCAAGCCAGCTCTGAGAGCAAGTTCATAAAGCTCTGTGCAGGCTCCAAAAGGGAGGGACAGTTGGTGGGGAAGAGTTCAGCTGAACTGCTCAAATCCCACAGGCTTGGACTCTTAGAGCAGGCTCCTTGGAACCTCCAGGCTGCTCTCAGGACATTTGCCACCTATTCCCCGAGTCAGGAATTGTTGATGGGCATTAAGTAGGAGGTTGGGGCTGTTCGGCTCAGAGAAGAGTTTAAGGAGACCTTAAAGCAGCCTTGCAGTGTTTGAAGGTGGCTCCAGGACTGGGGAGGGACTTTGGACAAGAACTGGGAGGGACAGGATGAGGGTCAATGGCTTTGAGCTGGGAGAGGGGAGACTGAGAGTGAAGAGGAGGAAGAAATTGTTTGCAGTGAGGGTGGGGACAGGCTGGCACAGGTTGCCCAGAGAGGTTGTGGATCACAGAGTCACGTTCTGTGATTCCATGATCCACAACCTCCCTGGAGATGTTGACAGCCAGGCTGGATGAGGCCTTGAGCAAGCTATGCTGGTGGGAGCTGTCCCTGGTTGGACCTGGATGATCTTCAGTGTCTTTGCAACCCATTCTGTGCTTAATTGGAGGTGTCCCTGCTCATGATCTAGAAGGTCCCTTTCAACCCAAATCATTCTATGAACCCATGATTCTGGTTGTGAAAGCAGTTAACACTTGTGGGGATTGCTGCCCCTGGCACCCAGGGCTCTGCTGAAGAATGGGGAGAAAGGGTGCGTGGGAGAGGGTAACATGAGAGCCACTCCTGTTGTCTTTTTCTTCTTGGTCCACAAGGGATTGGGCTGCTGCTCCCTGCATGATTACTTTAGGTCAAAGCAAACTTCACCTCCTGCCTTCTCCTTGCCTCAGTGTGAAGTTCTGCAGAGTGCTTCAGCTCTGCCTGGGGCCCTGGCACTGCTTTACCACCTCTGCTGCTGCAGGAGGTTGAGATGGGCAGGGCTCAGGACACTTTTCTGCTGGCACTTGGTTGTGTGTGCCAGGAACCTGCCTTTTCCCTTCCTCTGCCCTGCAGAGGCAGAGCAGGGTCAGGTTTGTTAGCAGAGAGGTTCTCCAGGGCTCTTTTCTCCAGCTGGGCCAAGGCATCCACCTAACCCTCTCTGAAATCTTCCTGTTCTTCAGGGAGCTGCTTTGCTATTTGGTGAGGATTAAGTTGGCTGGTTCTGACCTTGTCAAGAATAAGACTCAGTCTCTAGAGGATTATGTGAAGACCTTCCTGGCTGGAGAGGTGAAACCCCTTTGGCCAAAAGGCTGGATGCAGGCCAGGTGAGCAAGACCCAGGCTGTGCTGCAGGGCATTCCTTGTCCTAAGGAATTCCTTGTCCTACCCCTACTTCTGGGTTAGGTTGGAGTGCTCAGGACCCTGTCCTCTGGAGGTGTGGAAATCTCCAAGGATGGGTGGGGATCAGGACAGCATCTCCAGGCCTCTGTTCTGCTACTTGCTCACTCTTCATGGGGTCTTTTCTCCTCCTTTCCCATCACAGCTGCACCGAACTCTGCTTTTCACTGTGCACCTCTAAGAAGGGTCTGGTTCCATCTGTCTCCCTCCTGCTCCTTAGGTGGTGGCAGGCTGCCCTTGGAGCCCTCCTTGATCTGCTCCTTTTCCAGGCTAAGTCACTCCAGTTCCCTCAGCCTCTCCCTGTGTGTCCTGTGGCCCTGTTCCTGTCTCCACCTTGTCAACCTCTCCTGTACTTTGGGGACCCTGAACCTGGGGGCTGCATCCAGAGGTCACCTCACCAGCATGAAACGGTGCAACAAGCACCTGAGCTGTGCTCTGGCCAATACCTACCAGTGCCTCCTTAGCTCTCAACCCTGGGTCATGGCCAGCTGGCCCACCATGGCTCCCAGGTCCTTTGCTCAAGGCTGCTGCATCCCCGGGCAGTGCCCAGCCTGTGTTGCTGTGTGAGATTTTACCATCCCAGCCTCAGGACTTTGCCTTTGTCATTGTTGGGCCACACAAGGTTTGTGTTGGCCTCTTTCTCCGTCATGTCAGGGTTCCTGGCAGGGACAGCCCTCCCCTCCAGCCTGTTGACGTCCCTGGCAGTGGCACCCCTGCCCTCCAGCACGCTCTCCCCACTCCTCCTGCTTTCAGTTGCCCCTCAGTCTTACAGACAGTGCAGTCTGGGCTTACAGGCAGGTTGGAAGTGACCCTGCTGAGCAGTCTTGGCCCCCATATTGATCTCTGACACTGCCAAGGTACAAGGCAGAGGTGGGGCTGAGGTGAGGCTACCAGCTCCTGGCTCCTCAGGTGTTTGCCAAAGAATCCCTTTGATCACAAGGTGCAGGCACTTTGGGAAGTCTTCCCTGGAGTATTCCCCAAAGGAAGCAGAGCAGACATTTTGAGGGGCCTATGGATTTGCACGAATTTGGTGTGGTTTTCTTGACCTTACCTGGTGCCTTCCCTGCTGTTTCCTGCTCTTCTGTGCCCTCTGTCAGCCATGGCACTGAGCTCACACTCTCACCAAGGTTTTGCACTACTCTTCAGTCTTACTGCTGGGCTCTGTTTCTTTAAATGCAAAGAGCTGAATGTGGGGGGTTTGGGGGTTGATGAAGGAAGAAGAAAGTGCCAGCTTTTGAGGAGTGGTGAGCATGAGCAGCAGATCACAATCCACCTGGAGAAGTCTCTGGCTGCCTCTTGCTACTCCCAGTGCACCAGAAGCACATTAAGCTGCATGGTTATGGTGTCCAGGAGTTGAATGAAGTCATTAGGAGGTGGGTACAGATTCCTGCTGAGTTAATGAAGGGCTCAGCAGCCTGAGGGCCTTGGCTTGCCACCTTTTGTTGGAGTAAAAAGAAATTAAAATCTTTTAACTCCTAATTTGTAAATGAAGCAGTTCTTAGGCATGCAGAGGTTCCCTAAGGCTCAGGGCAGGAGAGGCTTCCAATTGGAACTAGCTGCAGAATGACTAAATCAAACCAGTTCTCCTGGTTGCTTTCCAGTGGCTCAAGTACAAGGGTTTCTCCTTCTGGGACTTGGTGGAGTTGGACTTGATGATCTTATAGATCATCCCTGGTAAGCTCTGGTAAGACATCACCTGGAGTACTGCATCCAGCTCTGGAGTCCTCAACAGAAAAAGGATGTGGAAAGGTAGTCCAGAGGAAGCCAGGGGATTGGAGAACCTCTGCTGTGGGGACAGGCTGAGGGAGTTGGGACTGTTTAGCTGGAGAAGAGATGGCTTCAGGGAGACCTTGGAGCAGCCTTCCAGTGCCTGAAGGGGCTACAAGCAGGCTGCAGAGGGACTGTGCCCAAAGGCCTGCAGGGACAGGACCAGGGGCAATGGTTTGAAATGGGAGCAGAGCAGATTAAGATTGGATGTGAGGAACAAGTTCTGCAGCAGGAGGCTGCTGGAACACTGCAACAGGTTGCCCAGGGAGGTGGTTGAGGCCTCATGCCTGGAGATACTCAAGGGTGAGTCTGGACAGGGCTGTGGGCAGCCTGCTCCAGTGGAGGATGTCCCTGCTGAGGAGGTTGGTCTGGACGAGCTTTGGAGGTCCCTTCTAACCCAACCCTTTCTATGATCTTTATGGGTCCTTTCCAACCTGAAATATTCTCTGATTTTTGTGGTTTAAAGACCAAGGGTGCAGAAGACAGAGCCACAGAGAAGAGGAGGAAGGGATTGACAGCACTGGGAGAGCTGTAAACAAGCTGATGGCCAAGTCAGTGTCATTCACTGTCACCATGAGCACAGGAATTCATTGATGAGCAGAATATCAGCTTTGTCTCTGAGTTCAGAGAGCTCAGTTGAGTCTGGCTTCTCAAGTAGCACTAAAAGGTGGCTACCAGGACCTAAGGTTAAAAGAAGCTGGCTTTTGAAGAGGACAAGGGTGACAAAAGTCTTTGTCCAGCTGCTGGGACAGCCCCGAAGGTGTATGTACAACCTTCTCACCCTGCCATCTAAGGTGGCAGCTGGTTGAGGTGAAGCAGGGTGAGAGTTTTGGCTTCCTTGGCTTAATCTCTGGTTGTAGTTAGTTAACTGTGACAGAAGAAGTTGTACTGGTGGAAGAAGTCACCTCAGCTGCCCGCTGGGGAGTTGAAGGTGACAGGGAGATGCAATGTGCAAAGGCTTCTGCTCTGCACTGATGTGCTTGAGGCTGGGGAAGGTGACCTTACTCCTTGGAAGTCCTTGGAGAGCTGTTGGCTGAGCTGCCAGCTCTTGGCTCATCCCTGCCATCCTTACTGACTGCCCTGCCCCTCCAGAGCTTGCTCCTTATCCCACCAGCTGCCTTTGTGGCCTCCCCAGTGCCTCTGAGCAGAGAGGGAACTGCCTGTGGGGGGAGCTCGGAAAGAACTTCCTGAAGAAAGGGATCAAGATTGTCTACTGTCTGTGATTCCAACGTCCAAGTCCCCTGCTGTCCTATGCAGCTCTTCCCTCCAGGGATCCCAGCTGATGTGCTGGCCCTTGCTGGCTGTCCCTTCTCACTGCTCTCTTCCCTTCCCAGGACACTGTTTAAGGAGAGCAGGCTCGCACACGGACACCTCCCATCAGCCCTGTGAGTATCCTCTGGACTGACAGCAGCTGGCACCTGGCTGGATCCTGCAGGAGCAGCTCAGCTCCTGGCAGATGGCTTAGCACTCCTGGGAGAGGAGCTGTGGGGGGGACACCTCCCAGCAGCACCCTTCCAGAGGTGCTTTAGCTTTCCAGTAAGCTCAGAGAATCCAGGTTGGGAGCAGGCTGTGAGCAGGCCTCTCTGCTGGAGTCTGAGGTTGCTCCTCACTAGTTTCTGAATTCACTCTTTCTTGTTGCCTGGTTAAAAGAGGGCCACAGTGAACTCAAGCTGGTGAAGGTGGGGGCAGCAGGCTGGCAGGTGACCAACCCAGGAGAGCCATCAGAACCCAGCTGGGCAGGTGCTGGAATGACAAAGGGTCTCATGGATCTTGCTGGCGGTGGACTGGATGGTACATGGTCAGGCTGGTGTCTGACAGATGGTCCTGTTCTTGGCAGTGGGAGTCACCTGGTTACTCCTCAGAGCACCCAGAGTGGTTCAGGATGCCCAGGAGATCATCTCTGCCCAGGGCAGGACCTAAAGCAATAATGGCCATTGCTGGGTCGTGCTGCTCACTGGGACAGGACCTTTCTGGGCCCAGGGGCAAAGCAAATGTGAAGAGCCCTGTGGTGAGAACAGCCACCAGGTGAAGGGCAAGATGGGTCTCAGAGAGGTGACTCCAGAATGGATGGTGATCAGAGGAGGGTAAAGCAAGGAGAGGTTGCTCTAGTTGGAGGTGTCTCTGCCAAGGTGACCTCTGAGGGTCCCTTCCCAACACAGTGCAAGCTGTGAAGTGTGAGGGACAACAAGAAACGGAGCTTGGAACCCTCCTTCCCTCAGCCCCACTCAACACTGCGGGATCTCTCAGCTGTGCCCCTGGCAGATGCTTTTGCATCCTTGACTTCCTCTGGGACCCTAAAAGAAGGGTTGGAACTTTTCTCCATGGCAGCCTCTGGACTGGTTTCTCTCTGGGCATTACCCTGGCTGGGTCAGCAGAGGGGTTCCTCTGGTAGCTCCTCAGCCTGCCGAGTGTTTTCGCTGCTCTGCCACCATTTCCAGCCTCTGCTCCACTCCCCCTGTGTGGGATTTGGGGCTTCCCACAGCAGCAACTGAATGTGATATGGCTTTGGATCCAACAAACTGAGATGCTGCCTGGGTGCCCTGGCTTCTTTGCACAGCCTCAGTGGATCACCCATCAGCAGCCTGCTCCGTAGCTGCTGCCTTCCCTGGGGGCCCGCAGTCAGCTCTGTTTCTTTTGTCTCATTCCAAACAGGGCGAAGAAGAAGGTTCTAGCTCCTGCCAAGGCGAAGGTGAAGGTGAGCTCTTGATCCCTGCTTCTCTGGCTGACAT
>VWZE01022350.1:159018-186802 GCA_013396675.1 Eubucco bourcierii
CCCCCCAGCAAACCCCAACTGCCATCTCCTATGATTTCCTTCCAGGACTCTTCCTCCTCCAAGCCAGAGAAGAAGATCTCTGTTTCTATTCCTTCCATGCACTCCAACAGCACCTTAGCTCTGTCTGCAGAGTCCCAGGGAGCAGCTGTGGGCATCAGTGCCCAGACCAGAGAACTCTTGTCCCTTGGGACAGCCCAGGCTGCCAGCAGCAGTGGCACTCCTGCCACCTTCAAGGATGACTCCTTGGATGAGGACTTAATCCGAAACCCCACTTCCTCCCTGGAAGCAGTCTCTAAGGAGCTGGCTGTGCTGAACAGCAGAGCAGCAGGCAGCCCTGACTTCACTCTTCCTGCAGCTCCAAAAGCTCCACCAGAGAAGATCCCAACCCTTCCATCCTCGGAAGAGAAGAGGACATTTCCAAAGCCCAACCCTTCCCCTACATCATCTCCTGGTACCCTCCAGTCTCCTCTGAACTTCTTGGCTGAGCAGGCCCTGGCCTTGGGGCAGTCTGCTCAAGACAAAAAGGCAGAGAACCCCAGCTACAAGGAAGTCTCCTGCCAAGCCTCTCCCAGCAAAGCCCTTCCCGATGCACACCAGGCTAAGCAGAAGCACCACAGCCTGGCCCGGCCCAGCCCCAGCCCCGGGGCAGCCTCACAGCTGAAGGTCTTCCACTCGGGCAGTCAGCTCCAGAAGACCTTCACCTCCCCAGCTCCCTTTGTCAAATTGCAGCATCCCAAATCCTCCTCCTCATCCTCCTCCTCGCTGCCCCAGCGCTCCCTCCTGCCGCAGGTCAAATCTTCAACCAAAGCTCAGAGCTTCCATTCCTCCACATCTTCCGGCAGCAGCCAGAATTCCAGCAGCTCCCACAAGAGCCCAGGCTCGGCCTCGGCAGCTCTCGGCTACACGGGGAAGCACTCGAGCAGCTCTGGCTCTTCAGGACAGGCTTACAAATCCCCCTTTGTGGCTGGTTCCCTCTCCAAGCACGGGGCTTCTTCCAGCAGCTCCTCAGCTGGCGCTTCTGCCAGCCAGGGCTGCTCCCCTGGCAACCTGCTGCCCACTGTGCAGCCTCCCTCCTCGGGCCAGTCCTCCAGCCGCCCCTCCTCCAGCTCCTCACTGAAGAAGACTCCAGTTTCACAGAAGCTGACTCTGGTGGCACCTCCTGGAGGTTCCAATGGAGATTCCAGTGGGGGCACTCAAGGGGTGGCCAAGTTGCTGACCTCCTCCCTAAAGCCAGCTGTTGTCAGCAGCGCTGCCTCTTCTACCTCTGTGCCGGTAAGCAGCAGGGTGCTGGCCCAGCCTGCGGGTGGGCTAAGGGGTGGGGTGGTGCCAAGGCCAGCTCCTAACTCCTTCAGACCTACCCATGAAGCGAGGGCTGCAAAAGATTGTCCTCAGATTCTTGATTTGCTTTCTGGATGTTGGGTCAGGGAGTCCTGGACATGGTTTCGTCTTCCAAGATTCAAGCCCTCGTTGGCAGCTGAAAGCCAAGCCCCTGCTAAGGCACTTGCCAGCCTGTGGGGCTTGGTGCTTCTTGCCTTGGCTTTGTGACTTATGGCCCCAGCAGAGGTCTTGTTTGGGACAAGAGGAAGGTCAGGGAGGCAAGTTAGCAGGAGAGCCAAAAATCAGTGCCTAAACTGACAGCAGCCTGGCCTGAATTGGCGCTAGTGTGGGCAGCAGGAGCAGGGCAGGGATTGTGCCCCTTGCTGGGCACTGCTCAGTCCACACCTTGAAGCCTGGGTTCAGTTTTGTTCCCCTCACTCCAAGAAAGATATTGAGGGGCTGGAGCAGGTCCAGAGAAGGGCAACAGAGCTGAGGAAGGGTCTGGAGAAGAGAGCTGGGAAGGAGCAGCTGAAGGAGCTGGGGGTGTTGAGCCTGGAGAAGAGGAGGCTGAGGGCAGAGCTCATTGCTCTCTGCAGCTGCCTGAGAGGAGGCTGCAGCCAGGTGGGGATTGGGCTCTGCTCCCAAGGAACAAGTGACAGAAGGAGAGGAAGTGGCCTGAAGTTGTCCCAGGGGAGGTTCAGGTTGGACATGAGAAGAGACATGAGGACAGACTGAGGGAGCTGGGGGTGTGCAGCCTGGAGAGGAGAAGGCTCCAGGGGGACCTCAGAGCTGCCTGCCAGTGCCTGAAGGGATCCTGCAGGAAGGCTGCAGAGGACTTCTGCTGAGGGTGTCTGAGCCAGGCCAAGGGGGAATGGTTTGGAGCTGAGGCAGAGCAGGGTTACAGTGGAGCTGAGGAAGAAGTTCTGCAGTGTGAGGGTGCTGAGAGTCTGGCACAGGCTACCCAGGGAGGCTGTGGGTCAAGGAATCACTTCTGTGATCCACAACCTTCCTGGAGGTGTTCAAAGCCAGGCTGGATGAGGCCTTGAACAGCCAGGCCTAGTTGAGGGGTGTCCTTGCTCTTCACTGAGAGCTGAAGTCATTCCCCAGTGGGCTCTGCTGCCATGGCAGAGATGTCAGATGACCTTCACAGATCCAGGGCTGCACCAGACTTTGATGGCTGAAGTGGTCAGTGGTGATGTGGTGACCAACACGAGGAGGAAGCATCCTCCTTGGAGCTCACAAGCAGTGTGGGAGCTTCTCCTTGGCTGAGTGGAGGCAGACTTCCAGAGTGAGGGAATAACAGAAGCAAATCAAGTGTGGTCAAGCTGAAGAGCCCAGCATCTGGATGGCAGATGTCCTGAGAACCTCCAGATGGCCTCAAGAGTTGGCAGCTCTTGAGTGTTTCTTACAAGGAGGAATTCTTAGATTCACAGAATGGGTTGGGTTGGAAGGAATCCAATGCCAACCTCTGTGGGCAATCTCTTATCATCTTTGTGGCCTCCACTGGACCCTCTCCAGCAGCTCTAGATCCTTCCTGTGGAGGGAATTCCAGGGTTGGAGGCAGTGCTTCAGGTGAGGTCAGAGCAGAGGGACAGAATCCCCTCCCTGTGCTGCTGCTCTCCCTGCTCTGGCTGCAGCCGGCACACAGCTGGCTCTGGGCTGCCAGCACAGAACAACTCCTGAGCTCTCCTTGCTCTGCAAGACTTTCAGTGTGAGTGATTCCTTATTTTTTATTTTTTTCCCCCTCTCCTGACTGACATTTTCCATTGCTTTTCAGAAAGTAACTAGTGGAGCTGTGCTGCTAACAAGCTCTTCCTCCTTAAGTGTGCTGGCTCCATCCTACAAGTCCAACAGTCCAAAGCTGCCAGCTGCCCTCAGCTCCACCCCACTGGGTATCATCTCTCCCATCCATTCCTTCCCTCTCCATGTCATCTCCTTCAGCTCAGACTCCTCCCCCAAAGCAGGAGTTTCCAAGGATGCAATAGTTACAGGACCTGCTCCAGGAACTTTCCACCACGGCCTGGGCCACAGTGAGTATCTTGCTGCTCACCCTCCTGTGTGCTCCTTGTGCCCCCACTGGCAGCCACCACAATGCCAAGGCTCAGTTCTGTTAACCCTTTGCAGACCAACCCCATCCCCTCTTGCTCCTGCTTCGTGCTGTGCTTCTTACATTTATATCTCCAGCAGGAGAACCTTGGCCACACCTCTAAGAGCTAACCCAGAATTCCCAATGGCTGGTAGCTGAGCTCTAGGCTAACTGCTGCAGCTCCTCTGCTCTTGTTTATGTGCTTGATGTGGATTTGTTTTCCTATTACTATTTTTTTTTGTCCCCTCTCCTTCCTTTGTGTTTTTTCTCTCTCTAGGTCTCCTGGCTGGCTTGCACTCCAGCCCCCACCATGCCGCGCCGCTCCCACACTCTGCCCTCTCCACTCACTTACCACAGCCCTTGCCAGGTAACTTCTCAGGCAGTCCTCTTTTGTCTTCTGCTTTGCAACCTGTCCCCTGGAGCAGCAGAATGGAAGGGGGACCTCTGGAGATCACCCACTCCAAACTCCCTGCCAGAGCAGGGCCACCCAGGGCAGGTCACACAGGAGCACGTCCAGGTGGGGCTTTGAAGCTCTCTGCACAAGGACACACCACAACCTCTCTGGGCAGCCTGCTCCAAGCCTCCAGCACCCTCACAACAAAGAAGTTTCTCCTTACATTGAGGTGGAACTTCCTGGGTTCCATTTGTGCCCATTTCCCCTTGTCCTGTCACAGGGCACAACTCAGAAGAACCTGACCTTTCTTACCCCCCAGATATTTATAGACATTGATCAGGTTCCCTCTCAGCCTTCTTCCCTCCAGGCTCAACAGCCCCAAGGCTCTCAGCCTTTGTTCATAGCAGAGATGTTCCAGCCCCTTCATCATCCTCACAGCCTCTGTTGGACTCTCCAGCAGATCGTTGTCTCTCCTAAACTGGAAAGCCCAGAACTGGACACAGTGTTGCAGATATCTCACTAGGGCTGAGTAGAGGGGCAAGAGAACCTCTCTTGAACTGCTGGACACACTTTTCCTGATGCACCCCAAGTGCTTCATCTTTCAGAAGGCAAAGCAAAGTCATTGTCCACATTGTCCAAACTTGGCTACCACTAAAGCCCTTCCCAAGGTACCCAGTGAGGTGTAGCCATCCCTGGCCTGTACTGGTTAAGTCAGCTAGGTCAAACTGGTCTGTTGGTGGAATGATGAGCTGGTGCCTACTGCAAGTGTTGGTTTCTGGAGGTGCTCAGCTATGCAGCCTCTGTTGTGGTAGGAAGCATCCTCCTGGAGGAGCTGGCTGCTCATGGCATGGATGGGTGGACATTTCACTGAGCAAAAAACCCAGACTAATTGGTCTGCCCCAAAGAGTGGTGTGGAATTGAGTTAGCTCCAGCTGGTGGCCACTCATCAGTGGTGTTACCCAGGGCTTAGTTCTGGGCGCAGTTCTCCTTGGTGTCTTTATCTTGTCAGACCCCACTTGGAGTCCTGTGTGCAGTTCTGGAGCCCCCAGCACAAGAAGGACATGGAACTGTTGGAGCGGGTCCAGAGGAGGCCACAAAGATGCTCAGAGGGCTGCAGCAGCTCTGCTATGATGACAGGCTGAGAGAGTTGGGGCTGTTCAGCCTGGAGAAGAGAAGGCTTCCAGGAGACCTTATGGTAGCCTTCCAGTATCTGAAGGGGGCCTACAGGAAGGCTGGGGAAGGACTATTTACTAAGTCTTGCAATGACAGGACAAGGGACAATGGGTTTGAACTGGCAGAGGGGAGATTTAGACTGGATGTTAGGAGGAAGTTCTTTACAGTGAGGGTGGTGAGGCACTGGCACAGGTTGCCCAGGGAGGTTGTGGCTGCTCCCTCCCTGGAGGTGTTCAAGGCCAGGTTGGAGGAGGCCTTGAGTGACCTGCACTAGTGGGAGGTGTCACTGCCTATGGCAGGGGGTTGGAACTAGATGATTCTTGAGGTCTCTTCCAACCTTACCATTCTATGGGTGAGGAAGTGGAGGCAGCCTCAGGCAGTTTGCAGATGTTGGGTGGCAGTGTTGATCTACTGCAGGGCAGGAGGCTCTGCAGAGGGCTCTGGCCAGGCTGGAGCCATGGCCTGAGGTCAGTAGGGTGAGTTGCAAGAAGGCCAAGTGCTGGATCCTGCCCTTGGGGCGCAACAGCTCCATGAAGGCTCCAGGCTTGAGGCAGAGTGGCTGGAAAGTGCCCAGCAGAAAAGGACCTGGGGGTGCTGGGTGAGAGCAGCTGAAGATGAGCCAGGGTGTGCCCAGGTGGGCAAGAAGGGCACCAGCAGCCTGGTCTGGATCAGCAATGGTGTTGGGCAGCAGGAGCAGGGCAGGGATTGTGCCTCTGTACTGTGCACTGGGGAGGCCACAGCTTGAATCCTGAGGTCACTTTTGTGCTGCTCACTCCCAAAAGGACATTGTGGAGCTGGAACAGGTCCAGAGAAGGGCAACAGAGCTGGGGAAGGGTCTGGAGAAGAGGGCTGAGGAGGAGCAGCTGAGGGAGCTGGGGCATTGAGGCTGGAGAAGAGGAGGCTGAGGGCAGAGCTCATTGCTCTGTGCAGCTCCCTGAGAGGAGGCTGCAGCCAGGTGGGGATTTGGCTCTGCTCCCAAGTGACAGGAGCAGAGGAAATGGCCTCAAGTTGCACCAGGCTGGATAACAGAAGAAACTTTTTCCTAGCAAGGGTTCTCGGGCACTGTCCCAGGCTACCCAGGGAGGTGTTGAAGGTCACACAGATGTGGTGCTGAGGGCCATGGCTTAGTCAAGGAGTTGTCAGGGTGGAGTTAATGATTGGACTCGATGGCCTTGAAGGTCTTTTGCAGTCTGGGCTGCTCTGTGATTCTGAGACTGCTGGGCAGTGGCAAAGAGTTCAAAGCTTCCTCTGCTGGGACAGGTTGTTGTGGCTCTCCAGTGGGGTGGAGGAGAAGGAAGGTGCTGGCAGCCATCAGTGGTGTGCCTGAGCCTTCTCTCCTGTTTCTAACTCAGTTCCTGGGGAGCAAGGTGGTTGGTTTGGGTTTGAGAAGTGAGCATAGAGAAGCTTGGGACAGTGTCACTGAGCAGGAGTTCTCTGTCCTGTTATTGAGGGGACTCAGAGTGGTCACCTCACAGCTGCTGGTGGGGCTGAAACAGAAGAATTCTGCTTGTACAAAAGCAGTTTTTGTTGAGTTGCTGCTCTGAAGCTGGACATGGTGCCAGGAGATGCAGGTAGACAAAAAGCTACTAGGAACAGGGGAGGGAAAACTGACCTTGAAGACAGCTTCAGCAGGGACCTGCTTCCTCAGGTGGTGTCTCGCACAGAGACTGGGGATGGAGCTTCTTGCAGAGCACCACAGCTGATAGAAGAAGATGGCAGATGCTGAAGTGACCATCAGCATCTTAAACTGAGAACCTACCTGCAACACTGCTTCTAGCCCTGGAGTTCCCTCCACAGGAAGGATCTAGAGCAGACCACAAGGATAATCAGAGGCTGGAGAACCGCCCCCGGTGAGGACAGGCTGGGAGAGTTGGGGCTGTTGAACCTGGAGAAGAGAAGGCTCCAGGGAGAGCTTAGAGTTGCATTTCAATATATGAAAGGGCTGCAGGAGAGCTGGGGAGGGACTTTGGAGAAGGGCTGGGAGTGCCAGGACAAGGGTCAGTGGCTTTGAACTGGGAAAGGGGAGACTCTGAGAGTGGAGAGGAGGAGGAAATTGTTTGCAGTGAGGGTGGGGAGATGGTGACACAGGTTGCCCAGGGAGGTTGTGGATCACAGAATCACAGAATGTGATTGAAGATTCACATTCTGTGATCCACAAACTCCCTGGAGGTGTTAAAGGCCAGGCTGGATGAGGCCTTGAGCAACCTGTGCTGGTGGGAGGTGTCCCTGCCCATGGCAGGGGGTTGGCACTGGATGATCTTGAAGGATCCCTTCCAACCCACTGCGTGATTCTCTAAGCTGTGGGTGGGTGCCCAAGCAGATGGGCACAACTGCCTGGCTCTGCCCAGGAACTGTGAGGTCTCTGCTACAAAGGCAAGGAGATGTTGATGACCACCAGGAAGCCTTGGAGCAGGGAGCATCCAGTGCCTGCTGAGGTGGTGCCAGTGCTGTGTTGGCTGGTGGTGGTGCCTGGCTACTGGGGCTGTGGTGCTGTTCTGGCTGCTCTCTGGAGGAGTGAAGTGCTGCCACTGAGCTCTTGCATGCAAGGACCTGCCCATGGGCTGAAGAAGAAGCTGTTCTGCTGCTGCTCTGCTGCACATCTCACTACCCCTATTTGTTCATCACAGCCTGATGATGATTTTGCTTGCTCCTGAGGAACTTGTCCTTCCAGAAATCTTTTTTTTTTTTTCTTTCTCTCTTCAGTGCCTTTTTCTCTTTTCCCTCCACGTCTGTTCCTTCAGAGGTTAAGTTCCTGGGATCGCTCTTGCCCTTGGAGGGCACCTAAAACCTTCCTGAGAGCAGTGAAGGCCTAGGGGTTGGTGTCCTCTCACATCGCCTTCAGGGACAAGGCTGTGGTCTGCTTTAATCCATGGGGAGTTGTGGATAGGTGGCTTTGAGAGAAGGACACAGGCTGGTGGTCAACCAGCAGCCTAAACCTGTGCCATGATGCTTTTGCTGTGAGGCCATGGGAGACCCTCAGAGCCTCATCAAGATGGTTCCTTCCAGGTCTAGCACTGCATTAGATGCTGGGCATCTTCCAGATTCACATCTGAATTAGGAGATGCTGGGACCAGGCTGCCAAAACAATACTTAAAAACCTTCAGTTAACTGCTGGTTAATGACCTGCAGTTTGTGTCCCCTCACTGGCCACCATCAGGCAGGGCTGTGGTGATCTGCTTGGATCTGGTCACAGTGGTGTCCCCCAGGGCCCAGTTCTCTTTGGTGTTTTTATACATGAAATGGGTGAGGAAGTGGAGGCAGCCTCAGGCAGTTTGCAGATGTTGGGTGGCAGTGTTGATCTACTGCAGGGCAGGAGGCTCTGCAGAGGGCTCTGGCCAGGCTGGAGCCATGGCCTGAGGTCAGTAGGGTGAGTTGCAAGAAGGCCAAGTGCTGGATCCTGCCCTTGGGGCGCAACAGCTCCATGAAGGCTCCAGGCTTGAGGCGGAGTGGCTGGAAAGTGCCCAGCAGAAAAGGACCTGGGGATGCTGGGTGAGAGCAGCTGAAGATGAGCCAGGGTGTGCCCAGGTGGGCAAGAAGGGCACCAGCAGCCTGGTCTGGATCAGCAATGGTGTTGGGCAGCAGGAGCAGGGCAGGGATTGTGCCTCTGTACTGTGCACTGGGGAGGCCACAGCTTGAATCCTGAGGTCACTTTTGTGCTGCTTACTCCCAAAAGGACATTGTGGAGCTGGAACAGGTCCAGAGAAGGGCAACAGAGCTGGGGAAGGGTCTGGAGAAGAGGGCTGAGGAGGAGCAGCTGAGGGAGCTGGGGCATTGAGGCTGGAGAAGAGGAGGCTGAGGGCAGAGCTCATTGCTCTGTGCAGCTCCCTGAGAGGAGGCTGCAGCCAGGTGGGGATTTGGCTCTGCTCCCAAGTGACAGGAGCAGAGGAAATGGCCTCAAGTTGCACCAGGCTGGATAACAAGAAACTTTTTCCTAGCAGAGGTTCTCATACACTGTCCCAGGCTGCCCAGGGAGGTGGTGGAGTCCCCATTCCTGGAGGTGTTGAAGAAGCCTGTGGCCATGGCAGCTGTGAACAGTGTTTGGTGGCCATGGTGGTGCTGGGTTGGTGTCTGGACTGGTTGAGCTTGGAGGCCTTTTCCACCCCAAACCATTCTCTGGATAGTCTCCCTAGGATGCCTGCTGTGAGTTTCTCTCTGTTGTAGCTTTGCACATGAAGCCAGATCTGTTCTCATCAGCTCTAAATCATTTCCCCAGTAAGAACAGCTTGCCTCAGGTGCTCAGACTTTAGGCCCTTTCTTAGCTGCAGTAGGAAACATTTTCCTCTTCAGTGTAAAACCCAACTCGAAGCTTGCTCTGTCCCTCACTCCCTACTCCTAGGTGCAGAAGCAGGGCTGCTGCCAGCTACATGGCTCCAAGCACCTGGCCTTTCCCCCCTGATCCCATGCTGCTGGAAGAGAGGAGCAGATCTTTCAATAGCAGGGAGATCTGCACCCCCAACTGCCTGCAGCCCCCCAACCTGACCCCCCATAGCCCCTTCCCACTTGCTTTTACTTTCTTGCAGATGCTCCTCAGCTGCATGGCAAAGGCTCCACCACGCAGCAACGCAAGTTGTGACGTCTGCCTGTTGGGAGGGAAGCAGGAGCACCCTCAGAGCCACCCCAAGAGGAGGACAGCAGCTCATGGACTTTGGACACCAGCTGTGTCTTGGCTTTTGGATGGGTTTTTTGGTTGTCATTTCATTTTTTTGCCTGATGACAACTGGAGGGGCTGAGCCAGGGATTCAGCTCTGCGTTTGCTCTTGGGGGCTGGCAGAGCTATGTCACCCAGGGACCACCTTGAGCCATGCCTAGGCTAAGCCCCACACCAGGAGGCCACCTTGAGCCATGCCTAGGCTAAGCCCCACACCAAGAGGCCACCTTGAGCCATGCCTAGGCTAAGCCCCACTCCAAGAGGCCACCTTGAGCCACGCTTAGGCTAAACCCCACACCAAGAGGCCACCTTGAGCCATGGCCTAAGGAGAGAAGCATTTTGTAGCACCCTTGTTCTGTTGCTGGCCCTGGAGCATTCCCTGGAACTGGCAGCAGCTGAAGCTTGCTAGGGAGACTCAGGAGGGCTCAGTCTTCTTGGATTGATTCCATGCCACCTGGATCTGCAGCTGCCAAGTAGCTCTAAGGCTGGTTTTAGCTGCTTGGTCTCCCAGTGGTGGGGCTGGAAGGGGCTGCTTGGGATTTCCCTGTGGGATTCCATCAGTGCCAGTGCTCTCTGAAGGCATTTGACATTTTTTTTTCTCTTGTACTATATGGCTGCTCCACTTCATTGGAGGACTTCACATTTCCTGTTTGCTGAATGGAACTGACCACCTGATGTTCCCCTCAGGCGGAGAAGAGGTTTTTTTTAGAGAGACCCTTTTTAGATGCAGTCATTTGACTTCTGTTGGAGAATTTGACTTCTTTTGGATGATTTCTGTTTGGTGTTTTGTTTTGGTTGTGGGTTTTGTTTTGTTTTTTTAAACCTGCTCACTTTTTATCATCACTGCCATCAAATGCATTGGATTTGAAGGGGACACTTTTCTCAGCATGCCACATCTATAGGAAGACAAAATTCCAGTGCCTTTTTTTCCGGCGGAGCAAGAATGGGACCTAGTGAGACACATTTCCAAGCCTCCTTTGTGTGCTCTTCAAGCTGGTTTGTGGGAGTTTTGTTTTGTTTTTCTTTAATCATTCTGTATTTAAAATGTGTCCTGGTTTATTTAACAGAGCTTTTTATGGTTGCACATCAGCCAACCGAGCTGCACTTGTCTGAACTTCAGTGGTGTCTTGGTGACTGCAAACACAGCACCAAAGGCAGCAGGAGCATCAGTTTTTAGCCCAGTTTGTGCAGGTGGGTTCCAGACCCTCCCTTTAAAGCCATTCTCTCCCAGAGCCTTGGGTCAGGATCTCTTTGGTGGGCAGAGGGAATGATTCAGATGAGCCAAGGGGAATGAATTCCAGAGACCATTGTTCCTCTCCCGACTGCTTCCTGCGCTGAACTCGTGCTCCTTGCAGCTGGAGGACCAGGACCACCTAGAACTTGGTGTGGGTGGGGGTTGTGGCTTTTTAACTCTTAGACCTAAACCACTCCCCCTCAGCACCCCCTTGCCACCACAGGTTCCAGCTGAGCTTTGTGGACTCTGATTTTTTTTTTTCCCAACTCTTGATCCCCCCATCCCCATCCTGCCTGTTCTCAGACCCATCCCTGCTCCAAACCCCATCCCAGTCTTGCAGTTTCAGCCCTGATCCTCATGGACTTTCCTGCTATTTCAAGGGGGGAACAAAAAAAGCTGCCTCTGGGGGAAGGCTGCTGCTGACACTCAGCATACCAGCAAAGAACCTGCTTTTAGTTTCCCCTCCACCCCAGGTTTGGGTAAGATCCAGGGTGGACTCGTTTGCAGCGTGAGTTGCCAGATGATGATTTCCCAAGACCAATGCATTCTTTTTGTGTGTGGGGGTTCTTTTTTCTTTTTGGGGGGGTTTGTCCTCTTAAGGAAGCAGCTCAACTGTAACCCTTTGTTTACAGAAGAAAGAAAAAAAAACAAACAAAAAACAAAACCAGACACAAAATAAATCCCTAGGTTGTAGCAAAAGAGCCAAAGACAGAACTCGTGGTACTAAAAACTCAGCACAGCAGTTACTGGTGGACTCTGAGTGGTGGATGGATGTCTCCTGGAAGAGAGAGGCTGCTTTGAGGACCTCCAAAAGAGCTGAAGAGGCTACTTTGCAGCCTTCAACTTGCCCCTGGTAGCTGAAAAAGAGCCTTTCAAGCCCTGGCAGGACAGGGGACTCCCAGTGAGTGACTGGAGGTGCTGCTTATCCTCCCCCTCTCTTGGCTTTCAACTTGAAATGCTGCTGCTGGGGAAGCACCCAGAGCAGAACGCCCTCCTCCTAGGAATTTAGCAAAGCCTCTTGCCTCAGGGAAATGTTTCTTCGGTGAGAATTCTGTGGGATATTTGTTTGCTTTGGGGTTCTTTTGGTTTGTTGTTTATTGGTCTTTATTTTCCTCTTGTATCTCAATGTGCTCTGAATGAGTGAGTGATGTGGAGTTGGCAGCAAGGCAGTACCCATGCCATCAGCTGCTGAGGGACTGGGAGCCTGGCACCTCTGCCTCCCACCAGGAGCTTTGTGGTGGTGTGGGGAGGAGAAGATATCCACCACCCCCCCCCCCTACATACATACACTTAGGTGTCAGAGCTGCCCTTTGGGTTGTTTGTTTTGTGGGGTTTTTTTTCTGGTGTGTGGTGGGACTGCCTTGCTGAAGGTGGTGGGGATGGGATGAAAACTCATCCCCTTGTACAAAGCAACCCAATAAATCCTTACCAAGTTTCCAGAATTGCTTTGCCTCCATCTCCTTCCCTCTGCTCTCATGGCTTTGGTTGTGGTTTCAGCTTTGGGTCATCATCTCTTGGTGAGCAGAGCTAAGGGCTCTTGCCTGGGGAGTGAAACCGCAGGAGGCCCCATCCCTGCAGGTGTTTAGGAGCCGTGTGGGGGTAGGTCCAACCTGGAGGTGTTACAGTGAGGGTGGGGGAGACACTGGAAGAGGTTTGCCCAGGGAGGTTGTGGATCACAGAATCACAGAATGTGATCATAGATCACTCCCTGGAGGAGTTGAAGGCCAGGCTGGATGAGGTTTAGAGTAACCTGGGCTAGTGGGAGGTGCTCCCTGCCCATGGCCGGGGGTTGGCACTGAGTGATGTCAAAGGATCTTTTCCAACCTGAAAGATTCTGTGATCCTGTTGTGGGGGCATAATTGCACATCCTTGTTCCCTATGCTCCAAGTTGACTTCTGTGAGATTCATGCCCTCTGTCCTGCCCTGAGCTAGAGCAGGACTGATCCTACTCAGTGCTGGCACTGCCCAGCCCAGGCCCTGCTCACTGAGGCTACTTCTGCATCTCAGGGCAGCTTGGCACAGCCAGGGGCTGCTGCTAGCAGGGAGGAGCTGATGGGGACAGCTCCTGCCAAGGGCTGGGCTGCAGAAAAGCTCTGCCTGAGACTTGCTCCTGGGCATACCAAGGGCACTGCCACAGCTTGTGCCACGCCTTGGAGGGCGGCAAGTCAGAGGTGGCTCCTGTGGGGAGGAGCAGACAGGACAGGGGACCTGCATCCCATGGAGAGCATCTTCAGGAGTGAGCTGAGGGATCTCCAGGGTCAAGTCTCTTCTCCAGTAACCACAGCCTCCCTGGGCAACCTGTGCCAGTCTCTCCCCAACCTCACTACAAACAGTTTCTTCCTCCTCTCCACTCTCAGTCTCCCCTCTCCCAGCTCAAAGCCATTGTCCCTTGGCCTGGCACTCACAGCACTTCTCCAAAGTCCCTCCCCAGCTCTCCTGCAGCCCCTTCAGCTACTGGAAAGCTGCTCTGAGGTCTCCCTGAAGCCTTTGCTTCTCCAGGCTGACCAACCCCAACTGTCCCAGCCTGTCCTCACAGGGGAGGTTCTCCAGCCCCATCTTGGTGGCACCATCTCCAATGGGTAAAGCTCAGGAGGATGGTGGCAGCAATAAAGAAGTCTCCAACCTTCTGCATGGACCCACTGCGCTTTTATTTGGTGCTATAAATAGAATTCCCCTCTACTCCCCATCCCCCCACAGAGGTGGTGAACCCTGGAGCTCCATGGAACTCCAACCAGTAAAAACCAGCAGGGATGGCTTGGAGCCACCAGGTGAAGGCACTCTGCTGTGGGTTACAGCTGCCTGCTTCACTCTGCCCTCTTGGGCTTGGCCAATCTCTTCTAAGTGCTTTCTGGTGACCTCTCTGCTATGGGAATGCTCCTGCCTGGATCCAGGGCTGATGCCATCAAATGCCACCTGCTCCACTCATCCCTAGCAGTGCGGGCAGGTAGGTGAGCAAAGCTTCTTCAGGTCTTGCTGTGGCTGTGCTGGATGGAGGTGTGTGGCACACCTTTGGCTGTCCAGAGCTGGGCTTCTCAGAGAATGGTCCCCATCATTTAGGCAGTGTACACACTGAACCTGGCTGGCCTGCCAACGTGCAGCTGGTGTCACCAGCTCCTGCTGGTCACCATGGAGTCAGCTTCAGTCTAACAACTGGATACAGCTTTTATACAACTGCTTGAGTATACATTGAAGAAACTGCAGGTTCTGTGGAGTCCTTGGGCTTCAGGTTCTGCTGAGTCTTTGGGCTTTCAGGTTCTACTGAGTCCTTGTGCTTCATGTTCTACCAAGTTTTGAGCTTAAGGTTCTATGGTGTTCTTGGGCTTCAGGTTCTACTGAGTCTTTGAGCTTCAGGTTCTATGGAGTCCTTGGGTTTCAGATCCTACCAAGTTTGGACCTTTGGGTTCAACTGAGTTCTTGAGCTTCAGGTTCTATGGAGTCCTTGGGTTTCAGATTCTACCAAGTTTGGACCTTCATGTTCAATGGAGTCCTTGGGCTTCAGGTTGTACCAAGTTTTGAGCTTCAGGTTCTATGGAGTCCTTGGGCTTCAGGTTCTGCTGAGTCTTTGAACTTCAGGTTCTACATCCTAAGTCTTTTTCTCTTGGATTCTTTTGGGCTGAGTGACCAGGTAGGGATGAAGAAGGGGAGAAGGTGGTGCTGTAGTGCTGATGAAAGTGTCCCCCACTCCACCAGTAGTGTTCTTCTGCAGTGGGCAACAGCAAGCAGCAGCGTGGCTGGGTTAGCATGGCTGGGGCAGAGGCTGGAGCAGCTTGGAAGAGGCGAAGGAGGAAGGAAGGAAGGAATTGCAGTGATCCCGGAGCCACAGGGAGCACAGGTGGTGCAGCTCAGACCAGCTGCTCTGGGCTTTCTAGAGTGGAGGGAGAGCTGTGTAAGTGGTGCCAGACACCAGGACTGCCAGCTCCTGGATCGACATCTCCTTATTGAGGTAACTGTTGTACTGGGCTGTGCTCAGCCTCCCACTCTTCAAGGCGTCCTCGATGGAGAACTCTCGCCCTGACTTCCTGTCGAGGATCACCGACGACTCCCCGTTGGGGCCCTTGATGGAGATCTCCTCCCAGTCGCATTCCTGACTCTTCAGCTTGACAAAGAGGCTCCATTCAATGAGGCCAAACAAGTGAGCCTCCTCTGGGGACATCTCCTTGCCCGTGTCGGGGTCGATGACCACTATGGAGCGCCTCAGGTGGTTCTCTCTTTGTTCCCTCTTGATAGCCACCGTCTTGAGGCGGTTCTGGAGCTGCTCGATCTCCGCATCCTTTTCTCTGGATAGTTGCTTCAGCTCATCCAGCTCCCTTTCCAAAGCCTGGAATCTGGAGTCCAGGTTTATGCCGCTGTCCACGTGGGTCATGTTCCTCAGATCCCGAGCTTCTGTTGCTGTCAGTTCAATCTCTGACTGCAGCCTCCTGGTTTCCATCAGCAGGTTTTGCTTCTCAAGGTGCAGTTTGTGGTTTTCCTCCCTCAGCAGGTCGAGCTCCTTTGACGACTTTGAGTTGTTGAATTCCACCTCGGACAGCCTGGTCTCCAGGCGGTTGATGTCTGCGTCCAGCTCCCTCTTCCGCCTACTTTCTTCCTCCAGGTTGCTTTTCAGCTTTTGAATCTCGTACTCCGTGTCCCCTCTGTCCACCTGGACACTCTCCGAAAAGACCACCTTCTCCTTGACCTCCATCTTCTCCAAGGTGAGCAGCTTCTTCCTCAGGGCCTCGAGTTCAGTTTGCAAGACCTGCCTGCGGTGCTTCTCCTCTTCCAGCTCCAGCTTGAGCAGGGAGTGCTCCTTCTCCTGCTGGGGGTCTTGCTGAAGGATCACTTTCTGCTTCACAGTCACTCGTTCCGTTGTCTCCCTCTCTTGCTCTTCCAGCTCGCTGAGCCTGATCTTCAGCCTCTGCACCTCCAGCTCCGCCTCCCTGCGGGCCTGTCTCTCCTTCTCCAGCTCCTCCAGCTGCCGCTCCAGCTCGGACCTTCTCCTCTGCAGCTTGCGCAGCTCCTCACGGAGCCCATCGATCTGCTTCAGCTCGCTCTCGATGCTCTGAGAGAAGGAGTTGACCTCTGCTTTCAAGGCAGGATCTTGCTCGTACTTCACTACTTCCTGCTGGACCACCTTCTCCTTCACCTGGGAAAGTTCTTCCTCCCTCTGCCTTACTTTCTCCTCTTGGAGTAGCCGCTCCCTCTCCAGATCAATGTGTTTCATCTGTTCGTCTGCTAGCTGTGCTCTCAGAGACTCCACCTCTTCTCTGGTCTTTGGGTCTTCCCGGAACTGCAGGATTTCCTGAACCACTTCCTTCATTT
Source organism: Eubucco bourcierii (assembly GCA_013396675.1). Taxonomy (NCBI): domain Eukaryota; kingdom Metazoa; phylum Chordata; class Aves; order Piciformes; family Ramphastidae; genus Eubucco; species Eubucco bourcierii. Next base: position 175,169 of record VWZE01022350.1, read on the forward strand.
GCACTTGGGGTTTGGTGTCTTTCAGAGCTTGTATCTCCTGCTTCAGCTGGTAGATCTCCAGGTCAGCTCGCTCGATCGCTCCTGTCCTCTCGATGATTTCCTCCCGCAGTCGCTGTAGCTCCTTTTCTGTTTCTGGATCGTTTTTGTACTTAATGACCTCCTTGATGACTTCTTTGACTTCTACCAGCGGCCCTCTGTTCCTCAGAGCAGCCAGCTCATTCTGGCAACTCTTCAGCTGCTCGTCCCCACCTCGGTGTCTCCTCTCTTGCTCTACCAGCTCTAAACGGAGGTTGGCAACTTCATTTTCTGCCTTGGGGTCGGGGCGCACAATCTCACGCACCTTCTCCTGGACAACCACCTTGGAGTTCTCCTCCTCCAGCAGCTGAATCTTCCTGAGCAGCTCAGCCTTTTCCCGCTCGTTGGAGCGACCCTTGGACTTCTCATCTTCATACTGGCGCCGGAGCTCGTTCACCTCCCTCTCGATGGCCAAGTCTTTCTCCACCTTCAGCACCTCCTTGACAGTGATCTTGCCCTCGGCGATGGCCCGCTCCTTCTCCAGCCGTTTCAGCTTGTCCTGGAGGAAGCTGAGCTCTTCCTCGTGCTTCTGCCTCAGGGCACTCTCCCTCTGCTTGTTCTCCTGCAACATCCGAAACTCCATCTCCAGCTGAGGGTCGTTCTGCAGCTTGAGCACCTCCTTCTCCGTTACCTTCTCCTGCTCCCTGTTCTTCTCACTGGACAGCACATCGATCTGCTGGCGCAGGAGCATGACTTCATTCTCTCTGGTTCCTTCCTGCCTCCTGAGCTCTTCCAGTTCTTCTTTGAGCCTCAGGATTTCATCAGCTTGAGCCTTGTCTTGCTCGATCCTCAGCACCTCTTTCACAATGTACTCCTGGCCTCCTTCCCTCTTCTCGTGCTCCAAGACGCGCAGCCTGACCTTAAGAGCCTCCAGCTCATCCTGCAGGACCTGGTTCTTGCGCTGCTCTTCTGCTAGGTTCTGCTGCAGCTTGTGGAAGCTCTCCTCCAGCTGAGGGTCAGGCACTTTCTTCAGCAGCTCTTTCTTCACGACCATTTCTTGGGGCTTTTGGTTTTGCAGGTGGACAATGTTGTTCTGAATGGCTTGGATCTCTGCTTCCAGTTGCTGCCGACGCTGAGTCTCATCCTCAAGCTCTTTCTTCAGCTTCCAGACTTCCTCCACAGGCCTTGCAGATGTTTTCGCCTGGGCAGAATCTACTGTCATTTGGACCTCTGGTTGCTGTGGTTGAAGAAAGCATAGAGAGTCAAACCTCTCCAAACAAGAATGATTGTGGTGTTTATTTCTTGTGCCACCTGTGACAATGGCAGCAGGACAATGAGTTTGGAGTGTTGGAGGCCCTGGCAAACAGGCTGCTCTTGAGTTGCTCTGGGGGTGCCCAGCCTGAGAAGTGGCACCTGTGATGCCTGTGGCTGGCAGAGCAAAGCTTTCAGCTGTGAGGGATGTGAATTCTGGCAGGGGCTTGGCAAAAGAAGCATTAAAAACCACATGGAGATTCCTAGGGTAAGCAGGAGCTGGGGCTGGGGAGCACAGAGGGGTTTGTCTACCTGATGTGATTGTCTCCTGATCAGTCCCAAAATGGGTTGGGTTGGAAGAGACCTTCAAGATCAACCAGTGCCAACCCCCTGCCATGGGCAGGGACACCTCCCACCAGCCCAGGTTGCTCAAGGCCTCTCCAACCTGGCCTCAAACACCTCAAGGGAGGTTGTGGATCACATCCTGTGATTCTGTGATCCACAGCCTCCCTGGGCAACCTGTGCCAGTGTTCCACCACCCTCACTGTGAACAATTTCTTCTTCATCTCCCCTCTCAGTCTTCCCTCTCCCAGCTCAAAGCCATTGTCCCTTGTTCTGGCACTCACAGCCCTTCTCCAAAGTCCCTTCCCAGCTCTCCTGCAGCCCCTTCAGCTACTGGAAAGCTGGTCTGAGGTCTCCCTGAAGCCTTTGCTTCTCCAGGCTGACCAGCCCAAACTCTCCCAGCCTGTCCCCACAGGGGAGGTGTCTTCAGGCCATGAGACACTCACTAGCCTGGTTTCCAATTCAGGTTGTAACAGCAAAGACACAGATGTGTGCTTTTCCCAGGAATGCCCCCTCTGTGCCCCCTGCTCCTGAGCATCCCTTACCTGCCGCAGGAGGCTCTGGGCAAACTCCAGGTTCTGCAGCCTCTGTTTGTTCACGGCGTTGACTTCGGTGAACTTGGCTGCCAGGATGGCTTCCTAGGGAACAAAAAGGCCTTGAGAAGAGGTGGTGGGGCTAGGGGTGCTCAGGCAGGGCCCTGAAGAAGTAACCATGGGTGTTCTAGAGACCTAGCGTGGTGATCTGGCAAATATGAGGGAGGGAGAGTGCCACATGCACTGTCAGGGTCACACTGTACAGCTCCTACTCAAGAAATGCAAAGAGATGAAGCTGAGAAAGAACTTCCCCAGGAGCCAGCAATGTGCCCCTATGGCCAAGAAGGTAAATGGTCTCACAGTGTCCATGCATAAGAATGTGGCCAGCAGAGCAAGGGAGGTTCTCCTCCCCCTCTACTCTGTCCCAGTCAAGCCACATCCTGGGTTCAGCCTTGAGCTCCCCAGGTCAGGAGAGACAGAGAACTGCTGGAGAGAGTTCAGGGGAGGCTGCAAAGTTGCTGAGGGGCCTGGAGCAGCTCTGGGAGGAGCAAAGGCTGAGAGCCTGCAGGAAAGCAGCCCCAGAGGGGAGCTGAGCAATGCTCAGCAAAAGCTAAAGGAGCAGTGGGGGGCAAGAGGCTGGGGCCAGACTCATCACTGGTGCCCAGGGACAGGGCAAGGGGCACAAAGTTGCACCCAGGAGGTTCCATCTGAGCAGGACAAGAGAGCTGTTTGGTGTGAGGGTGCTGGAGGCCTGGAGCAGGCTGCCTAGAGAGGCTGTGGAGTGTCCTTGTGTGGAGAGCTTCCAAGGCCAGCTGGGCACTGTGCTGCTGGGCAAGCTGCTGTGGGTGCCCTGCTTGAGCAGGGGGTTGGACTGGATGATCTCCAGAGGTCCCTTCCAACCCCACCCTGCTGGTACTCTGTGGACACTTGTGCCTGCTTTTACAGGAGGATTAATTTGAAGCAGACACCAAACAGACCCTGCCTGAAGCAGCAGGCTACGGTTGGAGATATCTCTGTCCAGCACAAGGTCTGAGATGGTGAGATCTACGTTTCAGAGTCCTGCAGGAGAAGAATTCCAGGAGGTTGGTTCTTCCCTCCCTTTTGTCCTCCCAGGAGGTGCTAGATCCTGTGTTACATCCAGCCTAGTCCTCACCGGTGGATGAGTTCAGAACAATGAGAAATCCCTTCCCCACCCCAGTTCTCTGCCCTCCTCTCTGGTGCCCAGCAGTAGACAGAGCTGTTTGCATCATCCCCATGGCTCCCCTCGGCTGTCCTCTGCTTGCTGCAGGCTGCCCCTTGCTCACCTCTTCTTTCACCTTGGCAGCTGGGGACTGCAGCCTGGGCTTCTTGCTTGTGTACCCATTGCGACCATTCTCCAGGTCCAGGATGGACCTCAGCTTCTCTGCTTCCAACTCATAGTCCTGTGGGAAGAAGTTCCCAGGAGGAAAATGGCATCAGTGGTGCCCTCCATGCACAGCTCCTCCCTAAAACCCAACTCAAATGACTTCTTCTCTTGGCCTGTGTTAGGCCAGCTGCTGAGGTTGGTGGGATCCAGGGCACACTTGGCAGGGCCTCCAGAGGCAGGTTCTGAGTTGGGCACCACTCTGTGCCCACAACAGCAGAGCTGCAGGGGTGTGCTGACCTTCCAGTGTACTCATGCTGGGGTTGGGGCAGATCCTGGTGTTCCATACAGGAAACCTGAGCCAGCTGCCGTGCTAGTGGCCACCTGGTGTCAGCATCACAGCAGAGAGGACCTGGGTTTAGCTCCTTAGCTGACTGCACAAGGACTCCACACATGCTTTAGGCAGCTGTTTGTAGGACAGAGCTGAGTCTGCCCCTCTGCTGTGCCTGCTGAGACACCCCCACCACCCCCACCCCTGCAGTGCTGGGGCAGCTCTGGAGTGCTCAGCACGGCACAGGCAGGGACCTGTTGGAGAAGGACCAGAGGAGACCACAGCAGTGCTGACAGGGAGGAAGCTCTGCTGTGAGGCCAGGCTGGGAGAGTTGAGGATGTTCAGCCTGGAGAGGAGAAAGCTCCAGGGAGACCTCTTGGTGGCCTTACAGTGCATTCAAGGGACCAGAAGAAAGCTGGGCTCAGAGTCTGGCATAGGGCCTGTTGTGGCAGGCCAAGGGGGATGCTTTGAACTGACAAAGGGAGATTGAGAGTGGAGAGAAGGGCAACATGTTCGACAGTGAGGGTGGGAAGAGCCTGTCCCAGGCTGCCCAGAGATGTGGGAGCTGCCCCATGGCTGGCACCACTGCAGGTCAGGTTGTGTGGGGCTGTGAGCAGCCTGCACTGGGTGGGGATTTCCCTGCTGAGTGCAGGGGTTGGGCTGGATGAGCTTGGAAGGTCCCTGCCAACCCAACCAAATCCCTGGTTCCACAGCAGCTGCCCCACTAGCGGCACTGCAGTCCTTACCTTCACTGCTTGCTGGTACTGCTGAGCTGTGGCAGAGACCTTCTGCACCTCCTGTTCCTTGCTTGCAATGTCGCTGAGCAGCGCCTGGCACACACAGAGACACATCAAAGGGGACACCAAAGCCAAAGGCCTTGTGCAACCTTCTTGAGGGCTACCATTAAAATCCCAACCCCAAAAGCTCCAACCTCCTCCATCCGAGAAGTGTCACCAAGGCACAGGTTGGCCACTACCACCTCCCAGACTCACAATCAAGCTCAGACAAGTTTATAAGGTGCTGGAGCAGCTCTGCTGTGAGCACAGGCTGAGGGAGCTGGAGGTGTTCAGCCTGGAGAGCAGAAGGCTCCAGGGGGACCTCAGAGCTGCCTGCCATTGCCTGGAGGGATCCTGCAAGAAGACTGCAGAGGACTTTTGCTGAGGATGTCTGAGACAGGCCAAGGGGGAAATGGTTTGGAGCTGAGGCAAAGCAGGGTTAGAGTGAATATGATCTTTGATCACACTGTGATTCTGTGATCCACAACCTCCCCGGGGGTGTTGAAGATCAGGTTGGATGAGACCTTGAGCAGCTGAGTCAAGCTGAGAGGTGTCCCTGCCACATTTCTATGCTTCCAGAAGGAGCTGTCCAAGTTTTCCTCCTTAGCTCCTCCTCCTCCTCCTTTCTCTTCTCCCCGTGGCTGCTCTCAGGGGCTCTTACCACTTGGCTCTTCAGCTTCATTTCCACCTGCTGGATGTTGTCAGTCTCCTGGGGCTCATAGTTGGGGACGTTGCAGAGGAACTTACTGACCCTGTCGTAGTTGCTGCGGTAGTTGGCATAGGCGCTCCTGGCCTTCTGCAGGGTCTGCGTCCTGTGGGGGACATCAGCTCAGCTGCACCACCATCACACCCCTGGGGTCTTCCACAAACACCCCCCAACCCAACCCCTCTGCCCCTGCTCCCCAAAGACCCAGATTTGAGTTGTTCTCTTGCCAAAGTCACCATCTCTGTTGGAAGAAGATTCAATCCCCAAAGCTGCCCCAGCTCTCCCCAGCCAGGATTGGTAGAACTACACCAAGAACATCTTTTTCCTCCTCCTCAGCTCTCCCTAGAAGCCCTTCTGCAATTTCTTCATCCCATGAAGGTGTTATCACAGAACAATAGGGGTTGGAAGTGACCTCTGGAGGTCATTGATTCCAACCCCCCCTGCCAGAGAAGGTTCACCTAAGAACAGATTGCAGAGGACAGCAACCAGATAGCTTCGTAAGTCTCCAGAGATCTAGACTCCACCACCTCTCTGGGGAGCCTGTGCTAGTGCTGCAGCACTCTCAAAGTACAGAAGTTCCTCCTCATGTTCAGGTGGAACTCTCTCTGTCTCAGTTTGTGCTTGTTACCCCTTTTCCTGTCACTGGGCACCACTGAACAAAGCCTGCTGCCATCCTCCTGACACCCACCCTTGAAGTATTGATCAGCAGTGATCAGATCATCTCAGGTTGCTCTTCTCCAGGTTCAACAACCCCAAGCCCCTCAGCCTTTCCCTGTCACAGAGCTGTGTCACTCCCCTCAGCACCTTCACAGCCCTTTGCTGGACCCTCTCATGCAGCTCCCTGTCCTTGATCTGGGGAGCCCAGAATTGGACCCAGGACTCCAGATGAAGCCCTACCAGGGCAGAGTAGGGAGGCAGGAGAACTGCCCTTGCCCTGCTGGCCACACTCTTCTCTATGCCCCCCAAGACACCATTGGCCTCTTGGCCAGTAGGGCACATTGCTGCCCCACGGAGACCTTGTGCCCCAGCACTCCCTGGTCCTTCTCCAAGGAGCTTCTCCCCAGCAGGTCTCCCCTCACCTGTCCTGCTGCAGGAGGTTGTTCCTCCCCAGGTGCAGGACTCTACACTTGCCCTGCTTGAACTTCACGAGGTGCCCTCTGCCCAGCTCTCAGCCTGGCCAGATCGCAGTGGATGGCAGTGCAGCCTGGTTGGGTGTTTTACCTCTTGCAGAGTGAGGCTCCAAGCTCACTGTAAATATCCTGGCTCTCCAGGTTGGCCCAGCCCTAGCTAGGTGCTGTCCTGGAGCCTCACCTGTGGTCAATTTGCTTGGTGAGGTTATTGAAGCGTTGGTTGAGTTTGTAGAGCTCAGCTTCCTGCCGCTCAATGTCAGGGCAGTGCTCCTGGAACTTGCTGGCCAGGGTGTTGGAGCAGGACTTGGTCCTCTGCAAGTTCTGCTCTGCTTCACTGAGCAGGAACTTCTTGGACTGGAGCTCAGTGCCCATGGCCTGTGGAAAAAGCAGGAGAGGTTGTCCGTGGTTACATTTATCACTGTTCTCCACAGGCTCCAGCTGCTGCACTGGAGCTGAAGAGAATTCCAGCAAGTTGGGGCTGGAAGGGACCTCTGGAAATCATCCAGTCCAACTCCCTGCTCAAGCAGGACACACACACAGCAGCTTGCTCAGGAGCACAGTGCCCAGCTGGCCTTGGAAGCTCTCCACACAAGGACACTCTACAACCTCTCTGGGCAGCCTGCTCCAGGCCTCCAGCACCCTCACAACAAACAACTTTCTCCTGCTCAGCTGCAACCTCTTGGGTGCCACTTCGTGCCCCTTGCCCCTGATTCTCTCCAGCAGTTCTCTGTCTCTTCTGGACTGGGGAGCCCATGACTGGACCCAGGGCTCCAGCTGTGGTCTCCCTAGGGCAGAATAAGGAGCAGAAGACTCTCCCTTGCCCTGCTGCCCACAATCTTCCTCACACATGCCAGGACCCCACTGGCCATGAGGATACACTGCTGGCTCCTGGACTTACTGCAGTTAAGCTGAGGCCTCATCTCCAGAAGAAGGAGGCCACCCCTTCACCAACTGATTGGAGTTCCTGAGGTGGGCAGCAGTGACTCCAGCTTTTGGGTAGTGGTTTTGTGCATGGAGCACCCCAGCAGGGCAGGCAGCTGCCTGCAGCAGCCACTCACCAGCAGCTCTTCCTTCTTGCGCTCCATGACCCGTGGGTCCTCTGGCACCGTGTCATCTGTCACCAGCTTGTTCTCATAGGTAGAAAGCAGGTCCCGGCCTTGCTGGAGGCTCCTCTCAAGGTTTGTGGCCACCTCAACTCTGTATGGGTACAAGAGGAAAGGTTTTTAAGCTCCCCTACCCCTATCTCCTGCAGGATCCCACCTCCGGCCATGCCCCTTTGGCCATCGCTCACTTCTCCTGGGCGGCGCTGAGCAGCTGCACCACGCGGTCGTACTTCTTGTTGGTGTTCTCCACCTTATTCTTCACCAAGGTGGCACTGCCAGTGTTGGGTACGGACTCGATGAAGGCCTCACACTCCTGGATCTTCCTCATCTTCTCGGGCTCGATGCGGCGAACCTCGTTGGTGATGTTCTGCAGGGGGAGCAAAGCAAGGCAGCTGGGACCTGGGGCTAGGCAGAGGCTGGCCCTGGGCTGGGCAGCATCAGGAGGGAGGGCAGGGCTGAAGGCCTCTGTTTGATGGCAGGAGGCCCTCCAGCCCTGCATGGGACAAAGGGTATTTTGTGTTCACTTTCTGTTGACTTCATGGCAACACCAAATTGGGTGGCAGCGTTGATCTGCTGCAGGGCAGGGAGGCTCTGCAAAGGGCTCTGGCCAGGCTTGGAGCCATGGGCTGAGGACACTGGGATGAGGTTCAAAAAGGCCAAGTGCTGGGTCCTGCCCTTGGGGCACAGCAACCCCATTAAGGCTCCAGGCTTGGGGCAGAGTGGCTGGAAAGTACCCACCAGAAAAGGAAGCACCTGGAGGTGCTGGTTTGCAGCAGCTGAAGATGAGCCAGGAGGTGCCCAGATGGGCAAGAAGGGCACCAGCAGCCTGGTCTGGATCAGCAGTGGTGTTGGGCAGCAGGAACAGGGTAGGGATTGTCCTCCTGTGCTGAGCAGTGTTGAGGCCACAGCTTGAGTGCTGGGGTCAGCTTTGTGCCCCTACCTCCAGTGAGGACATTGAGGAGTTGGAGTAGGTCCAGAGAGGAGCAACAGAGCTGGGGAAGGGTCTGAAGGAGAGGGCTGGGGAGGAACAGCTGAGGGAGCTGGAGGTGTTGAGGCTGGAGAAGAGGAGGCTGAGGGCAGAGCTCATTGCACTGTGCAGCTCCCTGAGAGGAGGCTGCAGCCAGGAGGGGGTTGGGCTCTGCTCCCTAATCTCAGGTGACAGAAGGAAAGGCAATGACCTGAAATTGTGCCAGGAGAGGATTCAGTTGGGGATCAGAAAAAAAAAAATCTGTGCTGCCAGAGTGGTCAGGGATTGGCACAAGCTACCCAGGGAGTTGGTGGAGTCCCCATGCTTGGAGGTGTTCCAGAAACGTGTGGCCATAGCACCTGGGGCCATGGTTTAGTGGCCATGGTGGTGCTGAGCTGCTGGTTGGACTGGATGAGCTTTTCCAACCCAAACAATTCCATGCTTGTGTCTCTCCTGGGGCAGGCTTGCTAGCCCTGAGCATGGAAACTCCAGCTAGGGCTTGGTTTCCACCAGCTCCAAACTCTGTCAGCAATGTGCTGGACTCCTCTGGACCTCTGGGCTCTGCAGCCTGGCACCTAAACCCTTGCCTGGGCAGAAAAGCGCTGCAGGCACTTGGGGCAATTCACTTTCACTTGTGGTGGCACCCGGGTTGTGGCACAGCCTTTGGCAAGTGATGTAACCAGGAGCAGATCATCCTCCAAAACCAAGAGAGGGTTGTGGCATGGAGCCTGGCTTAATTATGGAGCTGAAGGAAAGGAAAGGAGCAGGGTGGGGCCAGCACCAGGGCCTAATGCAGCAGGCCACCAGGAGAAGCTGTGCCTGGGCCATGCATTCTTCTGTTCCTTTCTGAGCTGGTCAGGGTGGTGGCAAAGTCAATGTCCCTGCTGCACTCAGGACAAGGATGGGATCAAAACCTGAGGCCTCTGCTCTCTTCACAGAACCATAGAATGCGCTGGATGGGAAGAGACCTCTAGAGGCCACCCAGTCCAACCCCTCTGCAGTCAGCAGGGACAGCTCCAACTACATCAGGTTGCTCAGAGCCACATCAAGCCAGACCTTGAATGTCTCCAGGGATGGGACCTCCACCACCTCCCTGGACCACCTGTTCCAGTGTTCCACCACCCTCACAGTGAAGAACTTCTTAATGTCCAACCTAGATCTGCCCTGATCCAGTTTCAAACCATTGTCCCTCATCCTGGTACTCCCAGTCCTTGTTCAAAGTTCCTCCCCAGCTCTCCTGCAGCGTCTTCAGCTACTGGAAAGCTGCTCTGAGGTCTCCCTGGAGCCTTCTCTTCTCCAAGCCAACAGCCTAAACTCTTCCAGCCTATTCCCACAGGGGAGGTTCTCCAGCCCTCTGATCATCTTGGTGGCCTCCTCTAAGCTAAACCCATACTCTGCAGCCATCACTTTTGTCCTGTTCCATCCTTCCATCACCAAGCTGGGGTGGGGTAAAGGCTTTTTGGCTTCTCAAAGGGTTGTTGCTCAGCTCCACTGGAAGCATCATTCCACCCCCAGGTGCTGCTGGGCTTAGGGAGTGCTTCCAGCACCCAGCACTTGAGGGGCAGCCCGGAGAAGCCCTAGGAGCTCCCTTGCTGCACCTTCAGGTCCTTGGAGCGCTCAGTGCTGTCCTGCACCGCCCGGCTCTGCTCCAGTGGTGGTCGCAGGTTGGCTGTGATTGCTTTCTCCTGCTTCTCCAGGTCGCTGTTCACCTTCTCCAGTCCTGCCAGCAGCTGGCGTCCCTGAACCGATGCAGCATCTGGGAAGCAAGGGGTGGGCCAGGTTAAAGCTGGCTGGAAGCTGTGTCTGGGACCCATCCTCCTGGTGAGTCCAAACTCCACATCTCCCTCCACTGCCTGGGCCCTGCCTGACTGCTCTGCCCCAGCACCCATCCCAACCTCCTGCTCCCCGGTACCCTCAGGAGGTGGGAAGGTTTCTGTGACACCTTCCTAAGACAGGCTACCACCTAAGTTCAAGGCTAGAGCAGCCTTCCTGTGGCTCAGAAGCCTCCAGGTGCCCTTGCAGATCTTCACCTCCAATGCTGTCAGCCTTCAGCCCCTCGTAGCGCTGCTGGAGGATGTTCTTGCAGTTGGTTGTCTTCTCCTTCACAGTCATGTAGTGGTCAGCAATTCTGCAGGACAGGGACAGGTGGCCTTGAGGTTAGAGTCCATCCCTCAGCTCTTCCATCATCTCCTTAGCTCATCTCAGAGCTGCCCCAGGAAGGAGGATGCAGCTCTGGAGGGGCTTGTGGGACCTGGACCCTCAAGGCAACCATGAAGCAATTTGAGGAGAGGCATCTTCAGCCCATGTTGGCGGAGGGTGAAGTGTTTGCACCACAGGGCTGAGAGCAGTGGCAGCTATGTGCCTGCTGAGGGAGGGATGGGTGGCTCCCCCCACCAAAAAGCCCCCTGCCCAGAGGAAGTGGCACATGGATGGCTCCCCTTTGCCAGGTGGAATCTGGCAAGCAGGAGCTTGGCAGGAGGAAGCTGGAGGCTCCGAGCAGGGGAAGTAGGATAGGATCAGCTGTGCTGATGACAGAGCCTGGGGATGGTGGAGCTGAGTGCTGTGGGAAGGTCCAGCAGGGCACACTGTGGGGCACGTACTGGTCTGCCAGTGCTATGGCTTCTGGATCAGGTGGTGGGATCATGAAGCAGACCCCCGGGGCACTGATCGTCTCTCCTGAGCTGTCTGCCACTTCCCAGATGTCTCCAGTGTTCTTCTGCAGGGTGTAGTGGGCTCCTCGGCTTATCTGGCCCTGGTGGGGGGACAAGAACTGGTCAGGGCAACAGGTCAGGAGCCACAACCCATCCTGCTCCATCCACACCGGCAGCCCCAGGAAGGCAGGACCAGCACAAAGCCCACAGCACTGTCTCCACATGTCTGCTGCTTGCCAAAGCATCCTGTGCCTGCTCCACCTCCCCTGAGTTTCCAGGCATGAAGCCATAGTGCCTCTTGCAGCTGCCCCAGCGAGCAGACCCCCACTGGGGCAGAGCTGAGAAGGCGTTTCCCAGGCTCTGCTGAGGCTTTCCCGTTGGAGAGGCAAGTTGGAGTCAGCTCGAACTGCTTGCTCCTCCAGGGCCCTGCTGCTCCCCTGGTTATCTGCTGGCTTTGTTGTGCCATCACAAGCCAGGAGCAGGTTGG
>VWZE01022350.1:186833-201031 GCA_013396675.1 Eubucco bourcierii
CCACCTCAGCAAGGAGAGCGTGGGAATGTGACAGAGCCAGGCTGTCGCAACCTCCTGCAGGGTGTGTGACAGCCAGGCTGAGGCTGCCTTGCCCAGACCCTTCCTGGGCTGCCAAACCTGCTCTGCCACCTCCCACCAGGGCCAGCACAACCTTTGTCCTGTCCCCACTGCAGGCGACATTGATGCTTGGGCACTGCTGAAAGCTGCTCCTTCATGGCCAATGCTGACATCATGAGGTTCAGCGAGGCCATGGGCAACGTCCTGCACCTGAGTTGGGGCAAGCCCTGGTACCAACCCAGGCTGGGGTTGGAGAGCAGCCCTGAGGAGAAGGCCTTGGGGGTGCTGGGGTGCTAAACTGGACAGGAGCAGGCACCAAGTGCTGCCAGCCCATCCCCAGCCTGCCCTGGGCTGATAGCCAGCAGTGTGGGCAGCAGGGGCAGGGAGGGGATTCTGCCCCTCTGCTGTGCCCACTGAGACTCCCCCTGCAGTGCTGGGGCAGCTCTGGAGTGCTCAGCACAGCACAAACAGGGATCTGTTGCAGCAGGACCAGAGGATGCCACAGCAGTGCTGGCAGGGTGGAAGCTCTGCTGTGAGGTCAGGCTGGGAGAGCTGGGGGTGTTCAGCCTGGGGAGGAGAAGGTTCCAGGGAGATCTTAGAGCAGCCTTCCAGTGCCTGGAGGAGCTACAGAGAGCTGGGGAGAGGCTTTTGATAAAGGCATGGGGTGTCAGGATGAGGGATAATGGCCTCAAACTGGAAGAAGCTGGATGAGACAGGAAGAAATTCTGCCCTGTGAGGGTGGTGAGACTCTGGAACAGGCTGCCTAGAGAAGCTGTGGGATCTCCAAGCCTGGAAGTGTTCAAAGCCAGGTTGGATGAGTGCTTGAGCAACCTGGGCTATCAGGAGGTGTCCCTGTCCATGGCAGGGGTGGTCAGAACTGGATAGTCTTGAAGGTCCCTTCCAGTCAAAACCATTCTGTGATTCCCCAGGTCCCAGTTCCATCCCTAGTGACCCCCCGAAAGAGTGTCCTGCACTTTTTCAGTGTTGCGCATGGGGTGAGGAAGATGAGGAGTTGAGGGAGATGAGGAGATGAGGAAGTTGAGGACATGAGGAGATAAGGAGATGAGGGAGGTGAGGAAGATGAGGGAGATGAGGAGGTGAGGGAGGTAGGGAGGTGAGGAGGTGAGGAAGGTGAGAAGATGAATATGAGGAAGATGAGGAGATGAGGGAGATGAGGGAGATGAGGGAGATGAGGGAGATGAGGAAGATGACGAAGATGAGAAGATGAGGAAGATGAGGAGATGAAGAAGATGAGGAGATGAAGAAGATGAGGAGATGAAGAAGATGAGGAGATGAAGAAGATGAGGAGATGAGGGAGATGTGGGAGATGAGGAGATGAGGAGCTGGGAGCTGGTACCTGCTCGCCTTCATACTCGCAGAGCGCCTCGACGGGGACGGGCTGCAGCGGTGCCTCACGGCGGTAACGCAGGGGCAGGACCTGATGGCTGTGCTCTTGCAGGGACCTCACCACTGCCTCGTACTTCTCCAGGGCCTTTTCCTGGTCCTGGCACAAGGTAAAGACCAAAACCAGCTAAGAAGGAGCTCCTGGACTCTCCCAGCTAACCATGAGCTTGTTCCAGTGCTGCCGGTACAGGCTTGGGCTTTGCTTTTGCTTATGTTGGTGGAAACAGCTCCTGGGTCCTGCTCTGATGCTGTTTGGTTTCTCCACCAAGTGCTCCTGTGCTTTCCTGCCCACATATGATGCCAGACTGAGGCTTGGGACTGTCCCCATGTTGTGCTCCTGCCCACACCTTGGCATTATCCACCAGGCATTCCCTAGTTTGGGGTCCACACCTGCCTGGCTGCACAGAAAAGCTTGGGTGGTAAAAGCTCTCTGCCAGTCCAGCCAGCAGCCCAACACCACCATGGCCACTAAACCATGGCCGCAGGTGCCATGGCCACACCTTCCTGGAACACCTCCAGGCATGGGCCTCCACGCCCCCACCCCGGGCAGCCTGTTCCTGACCAATTCCTATTGCCTCTAGCTGGAGCCCTCTTCAAAGGCTCCTCAGCACTGGGATGCTGTACTTCAGAGCAGCTCCCAGGAGAAGAAGGATTTAGATTAGCTGTGAGGAAGCTGCTTGCTGTGAGAGTGGAGAAGATTTGGAACAGGTTGCCCAGAGAGGTTGTGGATGCACCCTCTGAGAAGACCATGCTGGATGGGGCTTTGAGCAACCTGGGCTAGCTGAAGATGTTCCTGCACCTGCCAGAGGAGTTGGAACCAGATGTTCTCTAAGGTCCCTTCCAACCCAGCCCATGCTGTGATCCTATCAGCTGTTCCAGGACACGTGTATCAGCTGAGCCTGCTGCAGCATGCTTGGGCTTGGGCTTGGGCTGGGCCAGCAGCTGGGCTCAGCACAGCCCTTCCCAAGTGGGCGATCTCACAGCCTGGCTCCCAGCAGCACAGCAAGTTCCACTGCCTCCTCTGGCAGCAGGTCTAATTATGCTCCCACCCTTAATGAGCACCAACTCGGCGAGAGAACAAATGCAAACCAGCCCAGTGAGCAATTACGTCGCTATGGGAGAGGCCACCTCTAGCCAGAGGGGAAGGAAGAGGCAGGTGAAGGCCTGGCAAAGGGAGGCAGCAGCCTGGTCCTACTGCTCACCATGGAGAAAGCTGGGCAAGATGCCTACACTGGCAGGGATGTCCTTCTGTGGGTGCCACGGGGACACTAGGTCCTGCTGCTGCCAGCCCTGTGCTTCTGCCTGCACCAATACTCACATCCAGCTCCCGGAGGAGAGATTCCAGCTGGTATCTGTCCTTGAACTCCGGGCTGAATTTTTGGTCCAGGTCTGTATCCACCTTCTTCAAGAGCTCCTGGGCATCCTTAGTGTCCTTTTGAAACTACAGAAAGGCAAAGGCTGGTGAGAAAGGCTCCTGCTGAAACACTGAGCAAAGCCACCTCGGCAGCCTGGTCCTCCCACTGCCTGGCACAGGGACAGTCACCAGGAGCTATCTGGAGGAAGGTGAGGAATCACTGTTTCTCATGCTCAGAGCAACAGACACAACCAGGGGCAGCTTGTTCCGTGGTCCTCTCCTGCAGAGCTCTTCAATCCCACCCCTCCCTGCCCTCAGTTGTGTCCCACTCGGACAGCATCACAACAGTGTGTGGTGTCTCCATTGGCAGCACCGAGGAGGCTGAGCCAAGCCCTTCCACACACAAACCACCTCCTGGGGCACTTTTCTCTGGCAGATCTCCCCAAAAAGCACTGCCTGGGCTGGGCACCACAGCTGAGCTTTGGCAACAGCCTCATCACGTCGTCGGCACGCCCAGGCTGTGGGAGAAGAATCCAGCCCAACCTGCTCACGGCAGAGCCTCCCTGCCTGCTGGATCCCCTTTATCCAGCAGACATCTGTCTACTGAGCTCAGCTGGGCACTAAGCCCTCACACAGGGCTCCCTGAGGGACAACTCAGCTTTCTGCAGGTGTCATTTCCCCACCTGGACCTGTTCTGCTTCCGAGTGGAGCATGCAAGGTCTTCCCATGCCTTGCTTTGGGGGTGAGGTACCTCTGTGAGATATCTCAGCTGGCCCACAGACAAGGATGCCAACCCCAGGCTGGGGCTCCTGGACCTCAGGACTGGAGCAGGTTGTGCTTTGGCCAAGCAGTTAGTGGCCTTTGGTACTTGAGTAACCTCAAAGTGGTCCTTCTAACCTTAAAAGCCCCCACAGACTAGAGTCAGTCTCTTCTGCCCTGTTTCCAGAGCAGCAATAGTTCGGACACTGGAAGCTCCTGCAGCCCAGCACCTGCTCTTCAACAACAGCACCTGACTGCCCCACCAGGTACCCATCTGGTAATCCTTTGTGCCCCACCAGGTGTCCATCTGGTACCTTGTGGAAGTCTTCCATGAACTTCAGGTGGCTCTCCTCACATATCAGCAGGTTGAGGTACTCCTTCCAGTCAGCATGCACTGCCTCGATGTGAGCCTGCAGCACAGGGGCGGATGTGGGCAGTTAGCAGGACACCCTATGGCAGAGGTGACACCAAGCTGCCCACCAGCAAGTGCCAGCTTCCACCTTGAGCAAACAGCTCCTTGGCTGCCCCTGAAACCACCCAGGTGGTCTCAGGTGCAAGCTAGGATGGGAATCGTGGGGAGCTAGTGCAAAGCTCCGATGGGAGCACACACAGGGTTGGCTGAAAGGAAATGGCAAATCCTGTGGTCTTGTGCCCAGCTTCTTGCCAAAGGTGGAACTTGCCACTGAAATCTCTCCTTGGTAGACAGGCACAAGGTAATCACCACAGGAACGAGGACAATGGGAAGAGCTCCTCAGGTTTATCTGAGCTCCCCTGATGGTGTTTGCACATTTACGGCTGAAGGAGGCTTTTTCCCACTTGGCATTCCGGGAAGTGAAGTTGAGAGTCACATTGGCACCAGGTCCCACACTGGAGAAGGTCTGGGTGGGTCCTGCAGGGCTGGGGGAAAGCTGGAAGCTATGCATGGTGCTCACCTCAATGGCATTCTTCCCAGGGTGGTTCTGGGCAAGTAGCTGGTCCCCGTCTGCATGCAGCTTGTTGATGGCCTCCTCCTTCTCCTCCAGCTTCCGGTGGATGAAGTTCTAGATGGAGAGAGGCAAGATTCTGAACCCCATGACAGCAGAGGTGATCCTGGCTGTGTCCTGGGGACAAGCTACTCTGAAAAGGCCTGAGCAAGATGCAAGGTGTGATGGTCCCCTGCTGCAGCTTGTACTTTTCCTTCCTTTGCAGATGTTGCTAAAGATGTGGCTCTTGCCAAACAACCCCTGAGATAAGGCAAAGGAGGATGAGGAAGCTGTGGAGCTTCCTCGTGGTGTTATTCTTGCCAAGAGGAAAGGATTAACCTCTCTACTCATTGTGCCATCACCTCTGCATCTCAAAGTGCTTCATGATGGAGCAGAGGAAACAGGGCCATGAGGGAAGGGGCCATTTCTGTCCCCATAGGAACCCCATCCTACTCCCCATCTCTGTGCCCACCTCCCTTGTCTCAAAGGAAGTGATTGTGCCCCTGTACTGGGTTCAGGTTTGGGCCTCTCACTCCAAGAAGGACACTGAGGGGAGGGGCTGTAGCAGGGCCAGAGAAGGGCAATAGAGCTGGGGAAGGGTCTGGAGAAGAGGGCTGGGGAGGAGCAGCTGAGGGAGCTGGGGGTGTGCAGCCTGGAGAAGAGGAGGCTGAGGGCAGAGCTCATTGCTCTCTGCAGATCCCTGAGAGGAGGCTGCAGCCAAGTGAGGGTTGGGCTCTGCTCCCGTGTGTCAGGGGACAGAAGGAGAGGAAATGGCTTGAAATTGTGCCAGGGGAGGGTTAGGTTGGGGATGAGGAACAATTTCCTTGCTGCAAGAGTGGTCAGGGACTGGCACGGGCTGCTCAGGGAGGTGGTGGAGTCCTCATCCCTGGAGGTGTTAAAGAAACCTGTGGCCATGGCAACTGGGGACAGGGTTTGGTGGCTGTGGTGGTGCTGGGTTGAGGGATGAGCTTGGTCAGCTTTTCCAACCCGAACAATCCTATGATCCTATGAAAGCAGCACCCAGCAGGTGCAGGGTCAGGCTGTGGGCACACAGACCTCATACTGACGGCGCCGGCTGGGGTAGTCCAGGTTGTGGTCACTCCAGTCATAGTGGGTCCTGTCCTTGGCCTGCTGATCCAGCCAGTAGAGCTTGTTGGTGCAGCGCTGCATGTAGTCCTGCAAGGAGTTCAGGTCCTGCTGCCGCTGCTGGGAGCCAGCCTGGCAAGGGTCAGAGGGCAGAACTCAGCCCAAAGCTCTTTCCATGGGCCCTCTCGGGGGGCTAGCCTGGCCACCCCAGCAAGGGACCAGTGCCAAAGGGCTCTGCCCTCCAGGATCCCAGAGATCTCTTACCAACAGCTTTTGGTATTTGGCTTGGAAGTCACTCAGGTATTCCTGATAAGAGAGGAGAAACAGAGCGACAGTTAGCAGCACAGCTCTGGAGAGTGGTGGTCTGGTAGGGGCTTGGTGGTTAAGGAGGAAGTCAGGGGGGGGGGGGTGGGATAAGCCTCGTCATAAACCTCCCGCTTGATACAGAGTGCTGAGCTCTGAGGTTCAGTGTGGATCTAGGTGCCCACCCAACCTGGTCCATGCTATAGGAGAGTGGAACTGGGTCCATCTTGGGTGCTGGACTGCCCATACCTTCAGCAGCAGCTCGGGATAGGGCCAGCCCCACGGGGCAGCAGGCAGGGGGGCAGGGGAGCTGACCTTGTTGCCTTCCTTGGCGATGTGCGGGCCGATGGCCATGACCTCGTTGTGGAAGATGTTGTGCTCCTCCACCTGGCTGTTGACCAGCGGCAGGTCGGTCCCAAAGCCCTTGCTGCTCAGTGCACCCTGCAGGGCACAGGGCTTGGCTTAGCCATGGGTCAAAGGGGTGGCACCTGGGCAACTCCTCTCGGAGTGGGTGTCCAGGAGCATGTTGGGTGAAACCAGCCATGGGAGAACCAGTTTGGGGGGGGATTAACGCTTTTCAGACTGCAAGAGCGTAGGGAGTGGGACAAAATCAACAATGAGGGCCACTGAGTAGAGCTCAAAGCAGGTGGTGACTGGGAAGGACCCAAGAACCCTAAAGGAGAAGTTGAAGCTTGTTCAGCTTGGGGAGGAGAAGGATTTGGAGGGACCTCCTCCTTCTAAGGCTGCTGAGCAAAAGGAGCTGGGCTCTGCAGGCTGGTGTGTGGTGGGAAGATGAGAGATGACCTGTGCAGGGGGCAGCACAGGTTGGGTGTCAAGAGAAGCTTTCCCATCCGTAGGACACTGAGGCACTGGAGCATGCTGCCTACAGAGGGAGTGTGAGCTCTGGCCTCAGCTGGAAAAGGGCAGAGGTTTACCTAAGCTCAACCAGGAGATCAATGGCCAGGCAGAGCCTAGGAGCCCATCCCCTGCAGGAGCAGTTCCCCATGGCCCTCTGATCCTCTGGAGCTTCTCCTTTCTCAGCTGGGCTACTGCCAGTGGTGCCACTTTGAGCAGCTGGCCTTGTCCCATCACCTCTGTACCCTCCTCTGCCCCCCCAGCACCCCACCTCCTGCCCATGCTCTTTGCTGCGTTCACTAGAAAGTTGCCAAGAAGGTTGCCCAGAGGTTTTCCATGGGAAGACGAGTGTGGTCCTGCCCAGCTGGTGCTGCTGGCCAGGTAGTGGTCCTGCTGGACCACTTGGTACCTGTTTCTCCTCGATCACTGTTGACCAGTTGACCTGGGGCTCGATGTTCTGCTGCAGGGGGAAGCTGTAGATCTGGTTGTGTTTCACACGTAGGTTTGCCACTCGTTCCTTCAGCTGTCGGATGCTGCAGGAAGGGAAAAATGAGGCTGGGATGGAGGGTGTGGAGTGTGCACCAGCATTAGCACCTGGAGGTGACCCTCCCCCAGGCCCCCACGGATTGGGATGGGACGGACTATCCTTAGGGGACCTCAGAGAGGGGAAAGGTAAGGGTGGGATGGAGGATGTGGACCTGGACCAGCACTGGCATTGGTGACCCTCTCCCAGGCCCCCACTGATTGAAGTGGGAGGGACTGTCCTTAGGGGAGCTCCGAGAGGGGAAAGGTGAGGGTGGCAACACAGACTGGTAGCAGCTGCGTTGTGCAATCGGCTGGGGAGGAAGAGGGCAAAGGTTTCACATATGTCAATTCAGAGCATGGTCCTGCAGAGTGGGCAGGTCCCACCTCACCATGCTTCCTGCAGAGCTGCCACCTGCAGGCGCGCAGCTGCCCGAGGGTGGCTGTGCGCTACGTGCCAAAGCAAACCGGGCTGCAGAGAAGCCTGTGGTGCCCCCCTGGTTGAGGGTAGGAGCTGAGCAGAGCCCCTGCAGAAGCATCCTCCCCTCGCCAGTACTCAACTCTTCTGTGATCATGTCCCCCTGGGGGTGCTTCATGTGGCGGGCGACGGCCGCGTCCCCATCCAGCACATAGAGCAGCTTGTCGGACTCGGAGAGCTTCTGCGCCGTCAGGTCGCGGTGCTGCGGCGGCTGGCACGCCTTGATCTTGTGCAGGTCCTGCGCAGGCACACGGGGAGCAAGAGGCAGCTGCTGAGCTTGGAGGATACCTCGCAGGGCATCAGCCACCCACCCGGAGCTCACAACCCCCAGCGCTGCCGCAGAGGAAGGGCGAAACAAACGGGGGTCAGACAGGTCTTCCCAGCAGAGATGGGCGGCACCTCTGCTGCCTCCTGTCCTCCTGATGGGGGCCTTTGCTTTCCTCTCGCCTAAGGAAGCCCCGAGGAAGGGCTGTGCCCCTCAGGGATGCGCCGTGTCCTCTGGGAAGAGGAGGATGGGTCAGGCTCCTTCTCAACCTCACCTCCCTGCTGGGATGCACAACCCTGCTCTGCTTGGCCCTAGGGAGGGAGGAATTTGGGGGTTCTGCTGGATCCTTTCACCTCCTTCCCATGAGCTGGGAGAACCAAAGATCTTTCGTTATGGATCGTGGGAGAGGAGAGAGAGGGAGAGGAGAGAGAAGGAGAGAAGGAGAGGGAGAGGGAGAAGGGGAAGGGGGAAGGAAGGGAAGGGAAAGGGGAGGCTAGGAGAGGGGAGGGAAAGGAAAAAGAAAAAGAGAAATAAAGGATAAGGGGGGAAAGAAGAAAAGGAAAGAGAAAAGGAGGAAAAGAAGAGAGGGAGTGGGAATGAGAGAGGCAGTGGGAGAGGGACAGGGAAAAGAGAGGGAGAGCAGAGGAGGTGGCAGCTGCAGCGGCGCGGGAAGGGCTGTGGCAAGGTGCCCGGTGCCACCTGCAGGGTGCCCTGTGCCCGGCCGTGCTCACGTTCTGCATGCGGGAGTCTGTCTCCACGATGTTCTTCTCCACCTGGTCCGCATTCTTCTGCAGGCGCTCGATGAGCTCGGTCAGCTCTTTGCTGGAGATGCTGGAGGGAAAGAGGAGGAGAAAGAGGGGGGAATTGTCACCCTGCGGGCACAGCCACGGCCCTGAGTTGCCTCTGGGGCTCCTCTCGGGGTGCCGTGACCCCGGGGGTGGCCGGGGGCCAGCCCAGCCTGCCAGGCCCCGCAGCTGAGCCGTGACTCACTGTTGCCTTCCCAACATTTTCCAAAATACTCGGCCGCGATGCCAGGAAGGGGGGTGGCGGGAGGGGACAGAGCCTGTCCCACGCACGGGAAACGGCAGTGAGGCTGTAAGAGAGCCTGAGCCTCACCCGGGCTTCAGAGCAGGG
The DNA here is from genome assembly GCA_013396675.1 of Eubucco bourcierii. Classification (NCBI taxonomy): domain Eukaryota; kingdom Metazoa; phylum Chordata; class Aves; order Piciformes; family Ramphastidae; genus Eubucco; species Eubucco bourcierii. Next base: position 196,013 of record VWZE01022350.1, read on the forward strand.
GACAGGGGATCTGTCTGGGGGGCAGGGAAAGAGCAGCTGTTTTGGGGGGGGACAGGGAGAGAGAAGGTGCTTGGGAAGGACAGGGAGAGAGGAGATATTTGGGGGTGACAGGGAGAGAGGAGGTGCTTGGGGGGGACAAGGAGAGAGGAGCTGTTTGTGGGGGTCAGGGAGAGAGGAGCTGTTTGTGGGGGACAGGGAGAGAGGAAGTGCTTGGGGGGGATAGGGAGAGAGGAGCTGTTTGGGGGGGACAAGAAGAGAGGATATGTTTGGGAGGACAGGGAGAGAGGAGCTGTTTTGGGAGGACAAGGAGGGAGGATATGTTTGGGAGGACAGGGAGAGAGGAGGTACTTGGAGGGGACAGGGAGAGAAGAGCTGTTTGGGGGGGACAGGGAGAGAGGAGCTGTTTAGGGGGACAGGGAGAGAGAGACAGAGGAGCCTGAGCAGGACCTGGACCGCCCCCCACAAGGCGAGATGGCCCCTTTGAGAGCCTTGGCGGTGCACAGGGCTGCCCTGTGTGCCCTGACGCTGGGGCTCAGCCCTGCCTGGCAGCCCCTGCTTTCCCACTTCAAGCCATGTCTCCACAAGGAGCTATTCCCAGTGTGGAGCAAAGGCAGGACCAGCACAGTTCTTCTTGCATCCACCTCTCAGTGCTGTGTCTCTTGCTGGGCACAGGATTTTGCTCTTGGGGTGATCCTGTTGGCAGCCTCCCCATCATAGCCAGGCTGGCAGGGTGCAGGGTCACCCCAAAACCTCACAGTCCTACCTGAGGGCCATCTGAGCCAGAGCAGAGTCAAGACAACTCGTGATGCAGCTCCTGCTCCACCAGGCTACTTCTAAACATCTCCCTGCTGTCACTTTGGCTGCAAGGGGAGGCTGCAGCATGCCAGGGCCAGCTCTGCAGGACCACGTGCCAGACTGCATGCCAGACTGTGTGCCAGGCCGTGCTTGCAGCTCTCCAGCTCTGCTGACCAGAGGCAGAGAGCAGGATGTGCTCCCCAATAGTTTCTGCTGCTGGATGAGGCTGATGGCAAGGCCGGGGCTGGTGTCCAGGTTGTACTGCTCTGCCATGCGTGCTTAAGCCAAGGGTTAGCTCATTCCAACCTAACCAGCTATAGTGCAGGATAATGAGCCTTAATGACCTCATTATGTGGTAGTAGAATTCATCTTTCATGGAAACATGGACTGAGTTGGGTTGGAAGAGACCTTCGAAGCTCATCCAGTCCAACCCCCTGCAGCCAGCAGGGACATCCCCAACCAGAGCAGGTTGCTCACAGCCCCAAACAATCTGACCTGCCATGGTGCCATCCATGGAGCAGCTCCCACCTCTCTGGGCAACCTGGGCCAGGCTCTCCCCACCCTTAGCATGACAAATTTCTTTCTTCTGGGCGCTTTTACTTGGTGATCAGAAGTGTTCACTGCTGTTGGAGGAGCTGTGTGGCTCCTGCAAAGGCAGGAGGACAGAGCTGGCTGCTGGAGCACCATCAGCCCAACTATGACTATGCATGGAGGGCTCTGGAGTCCCCAGGGTGGGCAGCCTCATCCAGAAGCTACGTCAGCCCAGCTCTGATGGTTCCTGAAGGGCCAGGGTCCTTCGAGGGGCTGGGGATGTCCATGTGAGCTTCTCCAAGACAGCCTGAGGCATGGGCAACCTGATCTAGTGGAGGATGTCCCTGCCAACTGCAGAGAGGGTTGGACTGGGTGACCTTCAGAGGTCCCTTCCAGCCCAGCCCATCCTGTGATCCTGTGTCCTCCTGCTTCCACAGCGTGGGGGCCACAGCTTGTTGACCAAGGAAGTCCTCAGCCAGTGCTTTGCAGTGGCTTTGCTGGCCATGTGCCAGTGCTCAGCTACCAGCAGGTAACAGCAAGATGTGACCTTGCCATTCCTGTGCCCCACAGGCACAGCAGGCAGTCTTCAGTGGGGACATCTCAGCTTGCTGCCCTTCCAGCACAGGCACTGGGAGAAATAGCTTGGCCAGCCCCAGTCTGGTTTCCTCCTGACACCGGTGCTGAGCTTCAGGACGTGTTCCTGCTTGCTGTTGCTTTTCAGAACAACCCAAATCCCAGCTCTGGGCTTGTTTCTGCCAACCTCAAAGGCTGCCCCAGGCTGCAGGAGCCTGGTAGCCTCTGAGAGCTCCACAGAAGTTCCCATGTGCCTGGGAAGTCCTGGCATGGGCAGCATTTACACAGCATTTTTTGCTTTTTATAGAAGCTGCATCATCAAGATGGTACTTGGCAGGACTGGTGGTTTGTGTCCACCACTGCTGCTGCTGCTGCCTGGCACCTCCTGGTGGGACAGCCTGAGTGAGAGGCCCTCTGACTCTAGCAGCAAGGAAGCATTCCTGGGCAGAGGAGCAGCTAAAGGAAGTCACTGGGAGCCATATGCAAGGGTGTCCTGGAAGACAGGGTGCAGGCAGCTGGATCCTGATCTCTTGGGGAGAAGCTCTTCAAAACCCACCTTGAGGCTGCTTCTAACCCACATCAGGGTGGTGGTGGTGGACTTGGCAGCACTGGGTTAACAGTTGGGCTCAGTGATCTTGAAGGTAACAAACCTAAATGACTCCACCATTCAATGGTCCTATCCCAAGTAACCAGGGAATCAGTGGAGAGAAAGTGGCTTTCAGCTGGGAACCCAAATGTGCTGCTCATGCTCTTGTGTCTTCAGGCCGTGGTTGCTCAGAGCTGGCATCTCCTGCACCCTAACAGAGCTTGCTCCCACCAAGAAGCCTTCCTCATCTCCCACTGATGAGCTGGGGCCTGCCAGAGCTTTGAGGATGGAAGAGGCTGCTTTTCCAGCTGGGAGCTTGGGATGCTTCACTGGAACAGCCAGCAGTGGAACCAGCTCTAGGTGACCCTTTGGCAAGAGCTGCCAGAGCTTGCTGATCACCTCCATGACCCCTACTTTGGGCTTGGTCTTTTCTAGCAAGCCTAAGGGTGAGTCTTCAGTGGACCTGAAGCATAGATGGCAAAGCCACCCCAAAAAGCAGAAGAGCTCTGGGGCATTTTGTGGTTCTGGTTGTGATTGGAGCTTCTCAGTTGGTATGGAGGCAATTTTTAAAGTAAGCCAGGGATGCTCTGGGAGCCATGGCCACACTGTGCTTCCACCATGGTGTCCCAAGTTGTTCTTGCTGTTCTGTTCTAGCAGAGCTGAGCCTGGAGGCTCTGCCCAGCCTTCATCCTCACCTGGCAGCAGCAAAACTGATCTTGGCCCTGATGCTCTTATTCAGGTACCAGCTTTGCCAGGGCCATCCTCCATGGCCACACTGCTGAAACAACCAGGCTGGGTCAGATGAGGATGAGCCTCTTGTCCCTTTGTTCCTACTCATCCCCTGGGTCTGGGCCAAAAGTTCTAATCACCCCCATGAGCTGGGGCTCCCTGCACCCTGCCAGATGGATCCCACCCACCCATCTGGCGACTCCAGCGGCAGGGCACAGCCACCCTCCACCTCAAGCTGTACCTTGGGGATGGCAATCCCTTCTCAATCACTGTAGGGAGCAGAAGCAGGGGGAACAGGGAGGGCAGAGGATGAGTTTCCCTGCCTTGGAGAGGACAGTATGCCCTGTAAGACAGAAACTCCTGCTTCCATCTGCAGTATCTGGGTGACCAGAGAGAGAAGGACGCGGAGCTTGGTCAGAGCAAGCAAGGACATGCTTGGTTGTACTGTGGGCACAGCTCTGCTGCTCAGCCTTGGCTTCCCTGACGCATGCAAGAAGAGCTGCTTGCTCTCCCCACCTCTGTGGTTTAGGTGAGAGTCACATGGAGCTGGTGGCTGTCACCAGCTGAGGTTTTGGTACAGGGAAATCGAATACAACCTCCCCGCAGGAGCTGGATTCCAGACGGCCACCACGGCATCGGTGGAGCTTCTCCTCCACACCCACCCTGTGCTGAGACTCCTTTCTCTATCATTTCTGCACCCTTGGCACTTCTGTGCCACTTCATCAAACACCTTGGACATTGACATTAACCTTAATCCTAACCCTCACCCTTGGCCTGAAGGTATTCAGGGCCAGGTTGGATGAAGCCTTGAGTGACATGTGCCCGTGGCAGGGGCTTGGAACTGGATGATCTTGAGGGTCCCTTCCAACCCAAACCGGTCAGAAAGCCTCTGTTTATTGAAACCTCTCTTAATAATCTGCCTGTCCCCTCCTTCTGGACCAGGTGATGGTCCCTGAAGTCCCTTCCAATCTGGCATTCCATGACTCCCCCCAGCTGGTTAACAGAATATGAGGAGAAGCATGACCCCTGTATCCATCTGGACAAGCAGAGTGCCAGAGTGGTTGGTTGGGAAAGCTGAGGTTGGGAAAGGCCAAATATCCATGCCAGGGGATGGAGGAGTGAGTTCATCTAGGAGAGACTCTAGGGAAGAGCTGTGGATGTTGTGTACATGGATGTGGTGCTGAGGGAGGTGGTGCAGTGACTGAGAAGCAGTGGTGGGCTTGGGAGCTCTGGGTGAGTGGTTGGACTGGATAAACTCAAAGGCCTCTGCCAACCTCACCTGTTCTGCAGCTCTGTGATTCTCCATCTCCTTCATCTGCTGAGAGGATGGAGATGCAGAAGCACAAGGTGGTGGGCAAAGCGCTGAGGAATCCTTGGCCAACCTGGCAGAGCTGTGAGGATGGGATTTATAGGGAAGAGCTGAAGGTGCAACCAGGCTTTGGAAGGAAAGGGCCAAAATGAAGGTAGGAGGGCATGGCTGGGGAGGGAGAAGGGCAGGGTTTGAGTGCAGCCCAGATCGGGAGGGTAGCACAAGCAAGAGTGGGTAGAGGAAGGAGTGAAGAGGGAAGGGAAAGGCAGAGCTGCCCTGCTAAAAGAGATCCGGGTGGGGGGGAAGGGTGAGGAGAAAAAAAAAAAAAAGAGAAAAACCTGGAGGGAAAAAGAACCTGATAAAAGAAAAAAAAGGAAGAACCAGATAAAAGAAAAAAAAGAAAGAACCAGAGAAAAGAAAAAAAAAAAAAAAAAAAACCAAAGAAAAGAAAAAAAAAAAAAAAAAAAGAACAAGAGAAAAAAAAAAGAAAAAAAAA
>VWZE01022350.1:201097-237486 GCA_013396675.1 Eubucco bourcierii
GGGGAGGGTTAATGGGGAGGGGCTGGGTTAACCCTCCTGAGCCTTGCTGGGAGGGTTAATGGGAAGGGCTCTGTCCTGCTCCTTCTCCCAGCTCAGTACTGGCCAGACCCTGCTCTCCTGCTGGGAAACCTGCCCATGCCAGAAGCATCCCATGCCAGGGCAGGGACAAGCACATCAGCTGAAGATGGGATCTGAGCACTGATCCTGGTCCTGCTTACTGCATCCTGCTACTGGCAGGCAGTGAACACTCAATCCCAGGAGGGTGGGGTTGGAAGTAACCTCTGGAGATCATCCAGCCTAGCCCTCTGCTCAAGCAGAGCACCCAGGGCAGGTTGCACAGGAACACATCTGGATGGGTATTGAAAGTCTTCACACAAGGACACTCCACAATCTCTCTGGGTAGCCTGCTCCAGGCCTCCAGCACCCTCACACCAAACAACTTTCTTCTGCTCAGAAGGAAACTCTTAGGTGCCACTTTGTGCCCTTTGCCCCTTCTCTTGTCCCTGGGCACCACTGACAAGAGGGTGGCCCCAGCCTCTTGCCCCTCTAGCTATTGATCAGCTGCTATCAATTCCATCTCCATTCAATTCTCAGTAACACAGAAGCCATATCAAACACATCCAGGTGAGCATTGCTGCTGGAGACTGGATTTAGGGGGGATTAAAACCACAAGAACTCTGCAGAAGATCACAGCAGATAAATCTAAATGTCCTTAAAACTCCCCAGCTGCAGCTCTCCCATTCCCTTGTGCCGCTTCTTATGCCACAGGAGTGAAACTGTGGCAGAGCAGGGGAGACAGGGCTGGGCTGAAGGAATTCAGGGTTGGAAGAGATCAAGATCTGGCTGTAAATTGAGGAGAAGCCTCCTGTCAAGCTCTCCATGGCAGGGTGTAGCTGGACAGCAGGGCTGTTGTGCTGAGTCATAGAATCATCAAATGAGTTGGCTTGGAAGGAGCCTTCAGGATCACCCAGTGCCAACCCCCTGCCATAGGCAGGGACACTTCCCCTAGCCCAAACTGCTCAAGGTCTCATCCAGCCTGGCCTCAATCACCTCCAGGGAGGTTGTGGGTCACAGAATTCTGATCCACAGTGATTCTGTGATCCACAACCTCCCTGGGCAAACCTGTTCCAGGTTCCTCGTTTCACTTTTCTTCATTGTTCTCCATAAAAAGGGAAGCTGAGGGGAGACCACCTCACATTCTACAGCTCCCTGAAAGGAGGCTGAAGCCAGGTAGAGGTTGGTCTCTTCTCCTGAGTGATAGGACAAGAGGAAATGGCCTCAAGTTGCCCCAGGGGAGCCGTAAGTTGGGCATTAGAAGAAACTTTTTCACTGAAAGAGTCCTCAAACGCTGCCCAGGGAAGGTGGTTGAGTGACCATCCCTGAAGGTGGTGCCAAGAGGCAGAGATGTGGTGCTGAGGGCCATGGCTCAGCCCCAGCCTTGGCAGAGTTAGGGAATGGTTTGACTGGATGAGCTGAAAGGGCTTTGCCAGCTGAAGTGACTCCCTGATGCACAACTGTGCTGTGCTTGAGGTGACAGCAGAAGCAGGGCAGGCAGCATGAGCCTTGCTCTGCCATAAATACAGAGCAGCTCCCCTGACTCACCTGCTGGCTCCAGCCCTACCCAACAGCCTCTAGAAATGGGTGTCACCCCACCTGGCTTCTGCCCCATCTACCTACACCCCTTTTTAGTCAGGGATGAGGGTCTCCAGGGCTGGGAGTTCTCCTGGACAGATGCTTTCAGTAGAGCATCTCAAGGATCTTTACCTTTGCTGCTGGCAGGAGGAAGAGTTTCAGCAGCCACTTTGCAAGACTGAGTTGTTTTCTACCTCCCAAGCCTGAACTTGCTAAAAGGAAACCAACCTCCTGCTTTCTGAGCCTGGCAACTGTTTGGTGAAGGTGGCAGCAAAGGAGGGTGAGAGTTTCCTCCCATCCTGGGTGAGCTGCTCTGGGTGGCCCTGTTTTAGCAGGAGGGTTGGGCAGGATGACCTTCAGAGGTCACTTCCAACCCCCTCCCTGCTGGGGGTCAGTGGTGCTAACAATGCAGCAGTCATGGCCAGTTCTAGCTGAATCACCACAGACTCACAGACTGGCTTGGGTTGGAAGGCACCTTTAAAGATCACCCAACTCAACCCCCCAGGCCTTTCACTACTAGGATGGGATGAGCAAGAAGAGCAACCAAGTCCATGAGGCAAATGCAATGTCATCATCATCCAGACCAAGCAGGGCAATGCCCACACACCTACTGGCATGCCTAGGGTCAGATGTGGGCCTGGAGACCACAAGCCCAGGTCAGAGATGAAGCAAATCACAGAACCATAGATCAGTTTGGGTTGGAAAAGGCCTCCAAGCTCATCCAATCCAACATCAACCCAGAACCACCATGGCCACTGAATCCTGTCCCCAAATGCCTTAGCCACAGGTTTCTTGAACTCCTTCAGGGACGGGGACTCCACCACCTCCCTGAGCAGCCTGTGCCAGGCCCTGACCACTCCTGAAGGACAGAAATCATTCCTATTGTCCAACCTAACTCTCCCCTGGCCAGGTGTTCCTAGGGAAAGACCCTGGTGCTGCTTACCAGCCTCAAGGGAAGCCCTGAGGAGCATCCCCTGTACACTGAGGTGAAGAACCTGTTGGTGCTGTGTATGGTGTTAGGAGATGGATGTGGTCCAGGCTGTTTGGCACAAAGCATTGCCCTGGGTTTCCTCCAGCTGAGCAGTGGCACAGAGCGTGGCTGGTGTTCTCCAAGACTCAGCTGGTGTTGCTGAAGACAGGGGAGTTGCAGCAGGTCAGAGAACCCAGCACCAAATGGTCTTCAAACCTCCATGGTTTTGCAGGGTTTGATGTCATCCCTCTGCTTTCCCTGCCTTTGCACTCCTAAAGCCTCCAAGCAGGTGAGCGTGGGGCCAACCAGCCTCAAGATGTGGAGGCAGTTGCCCAAATGGCTCCTTCATAGTCTCTGGCACAGCAGCAGAAATGGAGCAAGGAAACACTTCCCTGCCCACCCTGAGCTCTCAGCCCCCTGGGCAGGATGCAAGCAGCTTGGGAAGAGGTAAAGGAGCCACTCAAAACCCTGATGCTCCAAGGTGGTGTGAGTGGGAGGTTGAAGGAGCAGCCTGAGGCTGGGGAAGGGTGGCTGTCTGCATCCTGGGGGACAAGAAGACAAGCACCTGCCTTGAGCTGCACAGCCTCACTGAGATCTTGAGGCTCTGGTGCTGCTCATCAAGATGCCCTCATCACAGAGGGGCTGAAGAAGCCACCAAGACTCAGAGCATCTCCTCATCATACTACGAACTGCTGTGGAACGGTGCTTTGGCAACGAAACTGATGAAGGCTCTGGAGAACAGGTCTGGTGAGGGGCAGCTGAGGGAGCTGGAGGTGTTTGGCCTGGACAAGAGGAGGCTGAGGGAGACCTCATTGTTTTCTACAGCTCCCTGAAAGGAGGTTAGAGCCAGGGGGGAACTGGTCTCCCTAGTAGCAAGTGATAAGATGAGAGGAAATGGCCTCAAGTTGCACCAAGAGAGCTTTAGGTTGGGCCTTAGAAGAAACTACTTTACTGAAGTTCACACTGCCCAGGGAGGTGGTTGAATGCCCATCCCTTTTCAAGCCTGATGGGGCTTGAAAGAGGAAGAGAAGTGGTGCTGAGGGCCATGGCTTAGCCCCAGCCTTGACTGAGTTAGAGAACGGCTGGACTGGATGAGTTCAGAGATCTTTCCCAAGCGAAACAAAAATGCTGTGATCCCTGGGCAAGCCCCACCTGCATCAGCTGAGCTCATGGCCCCAGCTCCTCTTTGCAGGAAACGCTCCAGTGCCCTTGCACAGCTGCCAAGCCGGTGCTCGGTCCTCGCCCTGTCACGGCCGCGCTCTGGAGGCTCGGTCGCCAGCAGCACCTTGGCACCAAGCCCTCGTCTAAGGTGCAGCCCCAGCGGAGCGCAAGATGGGGCCGGGTTGTTCCCAGTGTCGAAACCCGGGTCCCAGTGGGCGGCGGGGGCGGCCAGCTGATGTTCACAGCCTGGCTCTGCTTTTCCAGCAGCAGAACTGGGCGGGCGCCGGCTGGGAGCCCGGCAGCGCCCGGAGCCGGGCCGGGGAGGCAGCAGCTCCTTCCTTCCTCGCAACCCTTCTCCACCAAGTTGCTCAACCGGTCCGGCCCCGGCTTCCCCGTCTCGATGTTGGGACTGCTTCCCCACGGTGGGAGTGTTCCCTGGATTCCCAGATGTTTGTAAACTCCAACGCAGGAATTAACAAATTGGGGATAATGAGTGCAGCCCTCCCTGAGGTGCGCGGCCAGTTGGGGTGCGGGGAGGGAGGGTGGCCCAAGGCCACAGCCCTGAGCTGCTTCCTCAGCTGCCATCAAGCCAGCCGGAAAAAAANAGGAAATGCTGTATTCCTAGAACAAGAATGGAAGTGATACATATTTACATGGATATCAAAAAAAAAAAAAAAAAAAAAAAAAAGGCAAGATTTCAGCCTTCAGAGGTGCTTTGGCACCTGCCCAGAGCGGGCAGGGCGGCAGAGGCAGGACCGTCGCCTCCAGCCCCATCCGCCGGCCGATGGCAGGAGCGCAGGGTACCCAAGTGCAAGGCTCGGGACACCCAGTGCAGCACTGGGGACCGCAGGGTGGGGGATTCATCACAGAGCGGACCTCCTCCTGCCTCCCAGCATCCCAGGATGTTGCCCCAATGTGGTGTTGCTCATCTCCAAACTTTCCAAACCTCAAAGACCAGAACTGCTACAAGCTACTCACACCATCTTTTGGCCACATGAACGCTGGGGCCACCACTGGGAGTTCACGCTGAGCCTCAGAGGGCTCTGTGCCACTCCGTCTCCTCCTGCCAGCCCTCCCGAGGGCAGGAGCTAGCAGCAGAGTGTGCCCCAGGCTTTGGGAGCAGCAGCCTGGGCAGCCCTGCTGAGCCAGCTGGGTCTGCCGGAGGAGCCTGTCCCCAGGGCTGGAGCCTCAGCCCGAAAGGAGGGAGCACAGCAAATGCCAAAGCTGAGCATCCACTGTGCCCAGGTAGCACTCTCCCCTCTTGGGGAACACCTCTCCTCCACACCCGTGGGCAGGGGGCAGCGAGAGGCTCCCCACTTTAGAAGGCATCAGTGTTTGGGGTTTAACTGCTCCTGTCCTGGGTCTCCAAAGGCACTTTGGTCCCTTTGCCAGCTCTCCAGTTGCCTTCCCAAATCTTTGAGAGCTGAGTGGCTGCTCCAAGCTCACCAGCCAAGGCAGGTGGCAACGGAGAGGGATGGAGAGGGATCAACAAGCCGTGGGCTTGAATCTGTCCCCACCATCCCACTCGGCATGTTCCAAAGCTCCTGCAGCTCCTCTGGGCAGCACAGGACACTCTGCATGGATTCCAACATTCCACCTCTTCAGAGAGCTGTCCCTTGTGCCACCAGCCCTGTGCAGACAGGGGCTGGGTACTCCCTGCTCTGCAGCCTCCCGTCTCCAGCAATGCCGCACAGCACAGAGAGGGGCCAAGCCTTGCTAGAGGCGTGGAATTTTCATCCCCTTTCCCCTTTTTTACAGCAACCCTCACGGGGAGCTCTCAAATCGCTGCTCTTTTTTTTCCACCAGTACAGCTGAGAAGTGTCCCCACCCCACCAGACAGAGCTGAGGAAAAGGAGATGGACTGAAGCAGATTCGATCCTGGCGGAGCAAGTGGAAGAAGGCTGAGGACAAGCAGACTTTTGGTCCCCTTAAAATCGAACCCAGCACACGCCTGGGAAGCGAAGGAGCCTGCTCCCCACAGCTGCCACCACCGCGAGGGGGACCGAATTAAAACCGTCGCCGTGCCTTCGCCGAGCGATACAGAGGTGGACCCAGCTTGGGGTGTGCCCACACCTAGCTAGGGAGAGATTCCCACACCTCGAGAGGTGCCCACATCTGAGGGGCTGCTCACAACCTGGGGGGGGGGGGGGAAGGGCGGGTGTCCATACGTCGGGGAAGGTTCCCACACTTCATGGGACACCCATATATGGGGGACGTCCACAACTCGGGAGAGATGCTCTACACTTCGATGGCTACCAGCACCTCGGGGGAAGCTCCCACAGACCGGGGGACTCAGACTCCCAAAAGTCCGGCTCCGGGCGGGGATGCTGTGGACTGGGAGCCCCGGGCTGGCAAAGCTGCTCGGCTCGGGCGGAGCTGGGCTGGCCGGGGACCGGCACTCACCTCTTTTTCTGCACGGAGGGGCTGTATTTCCCTTTGTTGCGTTTCCTGAAGAGCGAGTGCATCGCGTTCCCGGCCCCGGAGCTCGCCGCCCGCAGCCTTCTCCCGCTTTCCCCCGCCGCCGCCCGCAGCTTCTGCTCAGCCACCGAGGCCGGGCAGAGCCGGGAGGGAGGCGGGCACCGGGCAGCACCGCCTACCTGCCTGCCCCCTGACTGCCTCAACCCGCCCCACCCGCAGAATCCTCGCACGGTGCTCCCAAGGCGGGTTTGGAGGAGCCCAGTGCTGCCAGTTCCAATCCTGACTGAAAGGGGCTTAGGTAGGGCTGCCCTCTCCACCCGCCCCCCACCGCTAAAGTGCAGGGTTAATCAGGGCATAGATGAGGAGCAGCTGGAGTGGTTCTTCACTGGAATGGCCAGGAGTGATGGTTTTAACTGCAAAGTGGGAGAATTAGACTACAGAGAAGGGAGAGATTGTTAATGCTGAGGGTGGTGAGACAGAATCCCAGCAGGATGAGGTTGGAAGGGACCTCTGGAGATCACCCAGCCCAACCTCCTGCCAAAGCAGGGCACCCACAGTAGCTTGCCCAGCAGCACAGTGCCCAGCTGGCCTTGGAAGCTCTCCACACAAGGACACTCCACAGCCTCTCTGGGCAGCCTGCTCCAGGCCTCCAGCACCCTCACAACAAACAACTTTCTCCTCCTGCTCAGATGGAACTTCCTGGGTGCCACTTTGTGCCCACTGCCCTGTCACTGAGCACCAGTGACAAGAGTCTGGCCCCAGCCTCTTGCCCCCCACAGCTCCTTTAGTTCTTGCTGAGCATTGCTCAGCTCCCCTCTGAGGCTGCTCTTCTGCAGGCTCTCAGACCCAGGGCCCTCAACCTTTGCTCCTCTCAGAGCTGCTCCAGGCCCCTCAGCTGCTTTGCAGCCTCCCCTGGACTCTCTCCAGCAGTTCTGTCTCTCCTGACCTGGGGAGCCCAGGACTGGAACCAGGGCTCCAGCTGTGTCCTCCCTAGGGCAGAGTAGAGGGGCAGGAGATTATCCTTTGCTCTGCTGCCCACACTCTTCTGGAGATCCTGGCCTGGCTTGCCCAGAGAACTGGTAGCTGTCTTATGCCTAAGACCACTGCAGGTCAGGCTGTTTGGGGCTCTGAGCACCCTGCTCTCATTGCAGCTGTCCCTGCTGCCTGCAGGAGGATTTGACTGGATGAGCTTTAAAGGTCCCTTCCAACTCAGACCTGTCCACGATTCTGTGGGCACAGACAGAAGATACAACTAAGGGGGATGGCTCCCTCCTCCCCCAGCCTCTCTCCACCACCGGCTGTGGTCCAGCATCTCCTGGGTGGTTTCTGCCTTTCAGAGTGGCTGGTGTGCTGACCACCATGGCTCCAGCCAGGGAACTCTTTCTCTGTGGCCTGAAGCTGGTGCCAGCATTGCCCTCATGTGCACTTGGGCAGGTCTCCCCCGCAAAGTGCAATCCCCTTGGCCCTAGGAGTTTGGTTGTGAAGGCAGAAAGAAGCCATTGAGATGCCTCCCCCAGGCCTGCTGCAACTTAAGAGGTTTTGCTCACACATCCCCAAGCACTCAGGACTCAGCAATTAGGACCATCTCTGGCCTTTTTATCCTGGGATTTTGTGCCTTGTGCCCATGTGGGATTAAAGGCCTGATTGTAGCTTCCCCACCAGCCCCAAATCCTCTGCTGATTTTCTTTCTGGGGGCAAGTCAGTGCATGCTGTGACCTATTGATCCTGATCCCCTGCGTGTGCTGCATCTCCTCTGCTCCAGGGCTGCTGGTTCCAAGCACAGAGCCCTCTGGATGGTGAGGCATTCCTGCCTGGATGGAGCTTCAACTTCCTGGGGTGCTGGGAGGCTGCAGGACCTAGTGGTGACAGCACGAGGCAAGTCTGTGTGTGTGTGTGTGTGTGTGTGCTTGTGGGAGAGCTTGCTCCATCCTAGTGTGGTGGGAGTTATCCTCCTGGCTGCTTCTGGGGGCGGTGAGAGGCAGTTTCTTAACTGGATCTGAGCACACCAGCTTGTGGTGGGGAGGATCCTGGAGGCTCCATGGCACTGAGGTGGTCTGACCATGCTCCTAAACTTTGCCAGCTGCTTTTTGGTGGTGAATCAGTCACCAGGAACCAATCCCAGGGAGCTCTGACCTGCTGGGAGCTGGTCTGTCACCCTGCCAAGCAGCAACGCTTCAGGTTCTCATGGCCTCGTCCAGCGGAGCATCTCCAAGCCTTTGGTGAGCAGAGATGTATTTAGCACACTCACCAGTGCCCAAGGCTGTGCCAGAGCCTGGTCTGGCTGTGCTGTGTCCTGGCAGGGTCCTGCTGGAATCAAGCTGCCCATGGGAATCATGCAATGAGGCTCAGGCTACTGGGGGGTGATGAGGTGAGGCTGGAGCAGGTTGAGAGCAGCAGCCTTCCCTCACCAGCCCTGCAAACAGCCTGAACTGGGGCTACTGGCCTAGCCCTACACTGGCTGGGGCCGAATTTCTGGGGGTTATCAGATGCCAGCCATGACTAGTCTATTTTGCTGGAGATTACAGCTTTGTCCTTGGGAAGCTCAGCTCCAGTTTGGGGGCCAGATTTAGTTTGTGCAGGATCTCCTGGGTAAGCACCGTTCATTTGATCCCCCAGTACCAGTTAATCCTGTGGGCTGCCTGGGCTGGCAGTGGCAGGAGGCTGGCACACTCCTTGCTGCAGCCACACATCCATGGCAGGGCCAAGCTGCAGACCAGGCTTTCCCTGTTTCACAGGGAGAGGAGGATTTTCCCAGGCTGTGGGTCATTCCCAGGCTGCAAACATGCCCATGCTGCAGAGGCAGCCATACCCAGCCAGGCAGCACCCACATCCCTCAGCCTCCCTCTTTGGGCAGCCTTCACTGGCTGCCATCCCAAAGCCAGGGAGGTGAGGAGGGAGCAACCCAACCCACCTGCTTTGATGCCACCATGTGAGGTTCTGCACCTCTTTATTTGCTCTAAAAAGACTTTTTGGGTGTTGTGCTTTTGAATCCTCCCCATCCCCTCCCACCCCATATCTAGCAGTAACACCTTCCTGGCTGCTCAGGGAACTTGGGGGCTTCTCTCCCAGTTTTACTTCATAAGCTGTGCCCACCCCAGAGCTTCCTTGCTCCCAGATTCTTGGTGAAGACAATCAGAGGGCTCGGTTTAGGAGAGAGATGCCCACCAGAGGGTTTTTGTGTTTCATCTCCTCCTGAGCCAGCTCTCCAGCCTTAATCCTCCTAATCTCCCACATCTCCAGCATGGCTCATTTTTGTTTGGAGTGCCCTTGAGAGCCACAAACCTGCAGCTGCTGGGTGAAGCACTGGGAGGAGGGAGAGAAACTCTACTGTAGTGGAAAACTATGTCTTGTGTAAACTGGGCAGGTATTTCACCTCCGCGCTGGCACAGGATCAGAGGTGCCTGAGCCAAGCCGTGGTGCACGGCGTGCTGCTGGGGACCTCGGGGGTGCTGGCAGCTCGCCGGTGCCTGCCCAAAGCACTGTGCTGAGGTTTGCTTCTCAGCTGGGGTCTGCTGGAGCCAGAGCTCAGACCGGAGACAGGAGGAAGGGGGTTTAGTTTGCAGCGTTTCTTTCGCAGATGAGCCTTTCAGGAGCTTTCCTGACGCAGTCGCTCTCTGCTCTGTTCTGTGCCCTTCCTTCTCGGCTACTGCTCCTGCGGGAGCTGGTAAATCCCATGCTGGCACCCAGACCCTGTACCACCAGCTCTCCTGAAGCCTCTTGAGCATCAAAAAGCAGGGATGTCCTGCCAGGCAGGAGCCTGAGCTGAGGATAGGGCTTTGCCCCCACTGCGGGACCGCCAGCAGCTTGCCGGGGGGGAGGGCGGATGCCGAGCTCCAGTGATGTTGCTTTCAAGGACCCACACTCAGGACTGGAACCCACCACGTTCCCGTGACTCCTCTCCAGCCCTTAAAACACCCACGATGCTTCTTTCGCGGGGGTGAGCACCCCGACAGAGGCAGCTATGTGATAATATTGACTTAACCTGGGTAAGAAGCTCTCACGCCGCTGCCGCGGGAGGGGAGCAGGAGAGGAGCACGTTTTACACCACGGGATCATGTTTTCCTGGCAAGCTCTCGCCTGGCACAGATCCCATACCCTGCCGAGCTCACCCTGCTCCACCCTGCACCATCCCCATCACCACCAACCCAGCCCACCCCACTGCCCAGAGCTTTGAGATTGGCACTAGCTGCTGGGGTCTTGCTTAGAGATGAGCTTGGCTGTCCCATCATGTCCCACCTGGCACAAGCCCATCGTGGCTCGGGAAGGCATCGGGGCTCTGCGGGTCAAGGCAGCATCGCTGCAGCAGCCTCCCCATTCCTGCACACCCCACAAAAACACTGAGGGGTTTTTGGGAACCCCATGCAGCAAAGGTGGAGCTGCTCGGCCCTGGGGAGTTGTCAGTGATGTTCCCCAGGAAGGAATATCAGGATTTAGCTTTGGATGAGGAAAGGGTAGGGGCCAAAAATTTTGGAAGTTTCTTCCAAAAGTTGTTGAGACACTCAGTGGAACACAGATCAAAAAGGGATGGGCCAAAACTCTCCTTTATTTTCGGGAGGGGGGGGAGGTGTGGGATTTTCTGACAGCCGTTGTAGGGGCCCAGCTGAGCCTCCGGCTCCCGCGCCGGGCGTTTGGTGGCAGTCAGGAAGGGACAGGAGCTGCTGCCGGCAGTCAGCACGGCGCGGGCAAGCAGGGCACCGAAACACCTCCGCCTGCCGCTTCCTTCTGCCCGGCTCCCAGGTGTGCAGGAATGTGGCCCTGCTCGTTCCTGACTGGTCCTGTGCTGGGCGAAACTTCCCTCGGCTCCCTTTAGGGTTGGTTTTGTTCTGAAATCAGCCCCCACCCCAGCCTGGCTCCCCAGTCCCAGCCTGCAGCCCTCTCCCCATCCTGGCTGCCCCAGCCCCAGTCTGCAGCCCCTGACCCAGACTGGCTGCTCCAGCCCCAGCCTGCAGCCCTCACTCCAGCCTGGCTGCCCCAGCCTGCAGCCCCCACCCCAGCCTGGCTGCTCCAGCCTCAGCCTGCAGCCCTCACCCCAGCCTGGCTGCTCCAACCTCAGCCTGCAGCCCCAAAAGTTTTCAAATGGGTTTTGTGGGATATGGAGCTTGATGGACCAGGCTCAGTTTGGGCTGAAAGGGGCCTTAAAATTTATCCAGTTCCAAGCCCTCTGCCACTTCCCACAAGACTTATTCTTACTGCACAACTCATTGGGAGATGAGGAGGAGCTTCCAGTTACTGTGCAGCAGGTGAGTTTGAGCTGGTCTCATAGAATCATGGAATGGGTTGGGTTGGAAGGGACCTGAAAGGTCACCTAGTTCCAACACCCCTGCCGTGGTTGAGGGACACTTTCAACTGGACCATGCTGCTTGAGGCCTTATCCAGCCTGGCCTTCAACACCACCAGGAAGGATCACGTTCTGGGATCCACAACCCTCCTGGGTGACCTGTGCCAGTCCCTACCCTCACTGCGAAGAATTTCTTCCTCATGTCCACTCTCAACCTCCTCTCTCCCAGCTCCAAACCATTGCCTCTCATTCTGTCACTCCCAGCCCTTGTTAGAAGTCCCTTCCCAAACAAAATGAGTGCATCAAGCCAAAAGCTGGGAAAGCTCCTGCCCTGGCACCAGGGGCAGGGAAGTGGCTTTTTTTCTGCTGCAGTTGCTGGTCCAAGCCCAAGTGCCATCAAGGGAGTTTAACAGTGAGCCAGCACCAAGCGAAAGCTGGCACTCGCCGCCAAGCAAAACAAAAGCCGAGTGAGGCCTCTGCTCTGACTCATTTGGCATGGAAATGCAGCACAGAATAAATTAAGTTTGGCTCTTCCTCATCTTCCTGGTGTGGCACGAAGCAGAGGAGCTGTACTGTCACCAGTGGTGCAGTCACTGGTGTGGTGGCTTTGGGGTGTTGGGAGTGCCAGGCTGGAGACAGTGAGCGGTGGCACACACAGCGGGCATCAAGGAGGGATGAAGGGCATCTGCAGTTAACTCAGGGAGGGGTGGATAGAGGAGGACACCTCCAGCTTGTTAGGTCCCTATCCTGTGTCCCCAGCCACAAGGCCACTGAACATCACACAATAGGGCTGGTGGCTTAGGGGCTTTACAGTCACGCAGCTGTGGCAGCTGCTCTTGGTCCTTGTTGGAAGGGATGGAGAGGGTGGAGGAGTCCCAGCCCCACAGGGGACACACACAAGTGTCCCCTCTGCCTCTTGTACGACACAGTGCTGCAGGCCTGGGCACCAGAACAGGAGCACTGGTCTGCTGGAAGCATGGAGAAGAGCTGCAGGAACCCCAAGCCCTTGATCCCAAAGGAGCTTTGCTACCTGCAGAGGAATGTCACCTGCAGCCAGGAAGTCCCAGGGCAGAGACTGCCCTAGCACAAGCTCTCCAGAACCCATTGATAGGGAGAAGAAGGTCAAGGCTCCACGGCAGGCTCTGGCCCATGATGTCAAAGCTGGGAATTTCCGGGGTGTAATGTTTGCATCTCTATAAATATGCAGCCAGAGAACACCCAGGGGCAGCTGCCTGTGATGGGCGAGGGAGATAATGCTCAGCTTCCGCCAGCACGGAAACTGGCGGAGGAAAGGGCAAGGCAGCACCTTGCTCCCCGGCGTGTCTCCGTGACTCACCCCACCAGCCTGGCTCGGGGGACACTCCGAACCCCCGGCGTTGTAGGAAAGGGGGGAGGCGTCTATAGAGCAGCCCTGAGGTGCTCGCAGCACCTGCAAAGAGGGAGATGGAAGTGATGCTCCAGGGCGCCGGCCACTACGAATGGCACCAATGTAGGATGGCGGTGGCCTCGCCATGCCCCTGGGTGCTGGCCTGCCCCGCAGCGTGGTGACACCATCTTTGACGATCCCGACTGGTGAGACCGGGAGAGGCCAGCCCAGCCCTGAGCCGGCCGCGGCACGGCGGCAGCCTGCGCCCGCCCGCTCCCCGCGGTTTCGGCAAACCCTGCTGCCCGTCCTCAGCCGGCGGCGCAAACCCGGCCCGGGGCTCACGCCCGGCACCGCCCGCGTTGCGACAGCCCTGGCAGAGGGTGGCTCTCCCCTCCTCCGGCACCCTTGGCCAGGTCACCAATCTGGGGACTGCCCTGCCCCCAAATGTGCCGCGCAGTTAGCGGTCATGACTGGGGGGATGCGTTGCCGAGGGCTGACAAGAGCCAGGGTGTAAAGCAGAGCTGCGCCTCTAAAGGTGCGTGGGAACAAAGCCCTGGTGGTGGCTTGGTGGCTGTCCCTGCCTGTGCCTCCTCAGGGGCCCTGTCACTCTGCTGGCGGGTGGCAGGTAAAAAGGCACCAGCACGTCCTGCACAGTCACTCGGAAAGGATGCGGAGCGGGAGCAGCCTTCATTCCCCTTCTCCCCAGCAGCTCCGGTACCACCCGACGAGCAGGGCCGGCAGCTGTCGCCTCAGGGATGGCACATCCTCCTGGGTGGCTGCTGGGCGCCGCAGGGCCCTGCACTCTCCTGACCCCGGTCCGCCCAGCAGCCTCCTCCCTCCTCTTTGTCACAGCGTGGGCGGCCACACTGACCTCAAGGTCAGTGCTCCAGGGCACCGGGCACCTCCGTGGAGCTGGATCGCTGGCACCAAGGCAGGACTGACCTCGAGGTCAGTGTCATTTCCAGGCAAGGAGATGTCATCTCCCTGGCTGGAGATGCTATTGGCCACCACCAAGTCCCTAGAGTCCCACTGCATCCAGCACCTGTGGGACACCTTGGCTGAGGGCTGGGCAGCAGCAGTCAGACAGATGCCACTGTGCCAGGCATTCTGTGTTATCCCCAAGCGTTACCTGGGGCTGGGGGGAGAGGTGGGTACAGGACCTGTCCTGGTGGCTTTCCCAGGCTATGCAGGATGGGGACAGGTGAAGGCATTGGGGACTCACCCAACTCCAGGTGCTGGCTGCCCTGGGCTGGTGCTGTGGGATGGTGTCTGATGGGGAGATGGAGAAACGAAGCACACACAGCACTCAGTTGTGTCTTTTCCATCACTCCAAAGCAGTGATTTGTCTGCCTGTCCTGCTGTCTGTCTCTCCCTGGTCACAGGGAAGCACAAAAGGACTGTCTCTGACCCCACTGCTCCAGGATGTGAGATTTACATGGATNCCCCAGCTCAAACCAACTATCTCCGCCCACCAGTGCTCGCCCCCAGGACTCTTCTAACACGGATCACTCTGGTGCTGGACTCTGAACAGAAAAACTGAAATTTGGGGAGGGGAGGTGGAACACAAGAGTTGTGCCCCAAAGTCTGTAACTGGCAATACTGGAGCCTGGTGGCAGTGCTGGCAGTGGTGGGCAGGAGGGCAGCAGCGTCTGCCACTGTAGCCTGAGCTCGGCGCAGGTTGGTGATGTTGGCAAGTGGCTTTAAATGGGTGGTGGTAGGTTGATAATCACAGCATAGTATGGGTTGGAAAGGATCTCTGGAGAGCATCAAGTCCAACTCCCTGGGCAAGACAGGGGCATCTAGACAAGGTCACACAGGGACATCCAGGTGGATTTTGAATGTCTCCAGAGGAGACTCCACCTCATCGCTGGGCAGCCTGCTCCAGGGTTTCGTCACCCTTAAACTACAGAAGTTCATTCTCATATTTAGATGGAAATTCTCATGTTCCAGTTTGTGCCCTTTACCCCTTATCCTGTCACTGAGCACCACTGAACCAAGCCTGGTGTCACCCTTCTGACACCCACCCTTAAAGTATTGATCAGCATTGATGAGACTCCCCTCAGGCTGCTCTTCTCCAGACTAAGCAGCCCCAATACTCTCAGCCTTTCCCCATCACAGAAATGTTTCTGGTCCCTCAGCATCTTTATAGCCCTTTGCTGTACCCTCTCAAACAGTTCTCTGCCCTTCTTGAATTGGAGAGCCCAGAACTGGACATAGGACTCCAGATGAGGCCTTAGCAGGGCACACTCTTCTTGACGCCCCCCAGAATGCCATTGACCTTCTTGGCTCCAAGGGCACGTTGTTGGCTCATGGTCATCCTGTTGCCCACCTGCACTCCTAGGTCCTTTCTCCCTAGATCTGCTTCCCAGCAGTTCAGCCCCAACCTGTGCTGATCCATGGGGTTGTTCCTCTGCAGCTGCAGGATCCTACCCCTGCCCTTGTTGAATTTCAGCAGATTTCTCCTCACACAGCTCTGCAGCCTGCCCAGGTGACACTGGATAGCTGCACTCTAATCATCATTAACAGGCACTGCCAGCCCAAGACAAGGAGCTGAAGAGGTCATCATGCTGAACAAACACTCAGTTTACTGGCCCTGGTGCTGGGCAGGGAGAGAGTGACAAATACAGAAGTACAAATCCAGGCTGAGTGAGGAGTGACTGAGAGCAGCCTAGAGGAGAAGGCCTTGGGAGTGTCAGTTGGTGCCAAAGTGCCCAGGAACCAGCACTGGTTGCTGGCAGTCCAGAGGCAGCTGTGTGCTGGCTGCAGCTAGAGCAGGGAGAGCAGCAGCACAGGGAGGGGATTCTGCCCCTCTGCTCTACTGAGAACTCACCTGCAGCACTGCCTCCAGCTCTGGGGCTCCCAGCACAAGAAGCACCTTGAGCTGCTGGAGAGGGTCCAGAGGAGGCCACGAAGATGATCAGAGGCTGGAGAAGCTCTGCTGTGGGGACAGGCTGAGAGAGTTGGGACAGTTGCGCCTGGAGAAGAGAAGACTCCAGGTAGACCTCAGAGCAGCCTTCAGCAGCTGAAGGGGCTTTAGGAGAGCTGGGGAGGGACCTTTGACAAGGGCTTTGAGTGACAGGACAAGGGACCATGGCTTTGAGCTGTGAGAAAGGAGATTGAGAGTGGAGATGAAGAAGAAATTGTGTGCAGTGAGAGTGGGGAGGTACTGGCACAGGGTTGCCCAGGGAAGTGCTCAAGGCCCAGCTGGATGAGGCCTTGAGCAACTTGGGTCAGTGAGAGGTGTCCCTGCCCAGGGTACAGGGCTGGCACTGGATGATCTTTGAGGTCGGTTCCAACCCAACCCATTCCACAATTCCATGATTCTCTGTGCCCTGCTGGTGGCCACTCACCAGCCACAGGACACCTTTGCTGGGTGCTGTGATGGTCCCACGGTGGAGGTGCTCGCTGCGCTATACCCATTGTGGCTCCAATCTCGAGATGCCAACCAGGAGTGGGCACAGGGCAGCACTGGCAGCAGCAGAGGAGTGGAGCCCTTGGCAGGGCTGTGCCAGGGGGAGCGGGCAGAGGGGCGATCACATGCTTGGCTGTCTGGGATTAGATGCAGCCGGCTGCGGCCGGGAGCCGTGCAGGGGAGCCGTGCCAGGGAGCTGTGCCGGCCGCTGGCACTCTGAGCCCATGGCCCCGGGCAGCGGGAGCCGATGGTGGCAGCCCTAAGGGCTCAGTGGGGAAGGGGCGCCCCAGATGATGTCTTACCTCCAGTTCCCTGGCCGAGAGCTGGAGCGCTTCGATGGGCTTTCGCTCATTTACTGGTAAGAGGGGGAGGGGGGGGATGCTGATGTGCAGGGGAGGGCGCTTGGTGGCTTGGACTCCTCTTTTTTGGGAGCAGCCTTGGGGGGGGGTGGGGGGGGTGTATAGGGGGTGTGTGTGCATCTAGTGACCCTTGGATAGCTGCAGGCTTTATTTGGGTTCGTTTTGGTGACCCCTCTGTGGTGTGCAGGGTCTCACTGGAGTCCCACAGTACCCGCTCCTGGGAGGGGTAGCGCACAGGTGAGAGCAGTAGCAGCCTGAGTGGGGGTGGAGAAGGGGATTTATTTTGGAGGCAGCAGCCGAGGAAGCCTCCTCAGCCTCGACCTGCTGTTGGAGTTGCTTCTGCTCTTGGTGCAGTCCTGCTGCTGGGTGCTCCCACCCAACCTCCTTGGAGGGACCACGTCCACCCCGTGCTGGTCCTGGGGGGCAGGTGGGTGCGAAGCAGGGACCCCGATGTGGGTGCAGGCATGGCAGAGGTGAAGAGAGGTGAAGGCTGGTGCCGGCTGGCTGCAGATGTCTATGTAGGGCAGCGAGAGCCGGCAGCAGAACGTCTGCAGCCGGGGCCAGGGTTCAGAGCGCACAGCTTTAGCCGATTAACTGGGGGTCAGTGGGCCGGATCCAGAGCCGGCGGGGGGCCTGGCTGGCTCCTGGGGCCACCCTGAGCCTTGGCAGAGGCTTTCTTGGGCTGGCTGAGCTTGGGTGTCCAGCCCAGGAG
Source organism: Eubucco bourcierii (assembly GCA_013396675.1). NCBI lineage: Eukaryota > Metazoa > Chordata > Aves > Piciformes > Ramphastidae > Eubucco > Eubucco bourcierii. The sequence goes on from VWZE01022350.1 coordinate 218,406, forward strand.
ACTGAGAGCCCGGAGCACCCTGCGTACGCCAGGGACCATGGACGCTGCTGGGGCACCAACCATCTCCCGCTGAAGTAGGTCATGGGAGCGAGGGGCTGGGGGCACCCCAGGGAGGGCAGGGAGGTTGGGGAGGGCAGCACCCCGAGGTCACAGTTGCCTTCACACGAGAGGTTGCTTTGGGATGCTGCACTGATGCTTCCCTGCTGCTTTTGGGTGCAGAACAGGCAGAATCGTCGCTGGTCAGAAGGAGGTAGTGCAGGACAGGCTCAGCCCTGCGGGCTGCGATTCGGGGAGCATCCACAGCTTGCTGTCACTGGTGGGGGCTGCTGGGATGGAGCTACGCTGTGTGTACTGGGGCAGGCGGAGCTGCAGACCTGTCCGGCAGCATCGACAGCCTCAGCGGGGTCCTTCGGCCGTCCCTGGCTCGACGAAGCTCGCAAGCTTCGCTTCCCTGCACTTGCAAGGCAAAAACGTTCAACCCCTCAACCAAATCTGCTCATACACCGGGAAAAGGGGGAGCGGGCAAAACCTCCCCCAGTTTTGTCTGCTGGGATGACCAAGAAACCTCAGCTGAGGAGTGGCCAGCTTTGTACAGGGACGCCCAGCGTGTGATGGGTGCCAGATGCCCGCGGCCAGCGTTTGGCTGTCTGGTGGTTCCAGCAGGGCACAGTGGAGGGTGGCGAGCAGATGGTGGGGAGATAACACCTCCCTGGTGCTCTGATAAGCAGGGCCCTGCTCTGCCACTGATTAAGAGATTAATTTTAGAGTTTGAAATAGGAATTTAATAAGTAAACGGGAGCCGTGGTGGGACCTCACTTGGCATCACCAGTTGCTGCGCCTGGACCAGTGGCTCAGCCCACTGCACTGCTTTGTCCTGCTGGTGTGACCCCAAGGCTCACCCAGGTGTCTGCTCTCCTCCAGAGAGCTGCTGCAGGCTGTCAGCAGGTTTTGCTACAGTGGCCTTTGTGCAGGAGCTTTGTCAGACCCGGGGGGAGCTGAAAGAGCCCCAAGGTGCCCATTGATGCTGTGGACATGAGGTGTCATGGCTAGAGAACAGTGTGTGCAGGCTCGCTGCCAGCTCCTTGCTGGGCATGGCTGGGGTGCGAGATCCACCCAGGATGCCCCCAACCCTTTTTGTGTTAGCTTTGCTCCTTGTGCTGGGGTCTGGGCTTGAGCATGGGGATGTTGGCAGCTCAAGGATGGGCCAAAGCTCTTCCCAAGCCTCTCAGCTCAGCAGCACATTCCAAGATCTTTCCCCGAAGATTGTTGTTTTCCCATCTCTCTGTATGCAGCCACTTCCCCTGCCTCCTCCTTCCCATCTTCCTTCCCCGGGACTCACTCTGGGGGCTTTGCTGCCAAGGTTCTCACCTTTTCCCCAGGTGATGTGGGGAGGACAAAAAGGTGGCCTGACTGGCAGAGCAGGTTCTTTGGCCCCCCACCAGTGACCAGCCCCTGGCCAGTAGTTTATCTCCAGTCCCAGGTCCCAGGGGATTTAGAGAGGCAGGAGGTTTATAATCCTGTTAACCCTTCACTGGGGCTGACCCCCAGTGCCAGTCCTCCAAGCAGGGCAGCACATCACCTACCTCATGGGAGGAGGAAGAGGAGGGAAGGTTTTCCTATGTGTGATGTGCCACCACATCTTGGTCCTGCTGGGGTGAAAATGAAGCTGTCCTGTGCAATTGTGTTTAAATGGTGTTCATCTGCATCTTGAGTGGGTTCCTCCAGGGTCTGGGATGAAGATGTTTGGGACACTCCTCTAGGCCAGGTGCAGGGTCTTGCCACAAAGCCGTCTCCAGAAAAACCTCTGGCAACCTAGCTTCTACCTGGAACAGCCTCTCTTTCTAATTACTGCAGGGCGAGTTAATTAAAGAGGTCCTTCTGCTTTATCCTCAACCAAAGCCTTTCAGAGCAGCATGGGAAGTGCTGCATGTCCATCGTGAGCAGGCAGTGGGCTCTGAGACTGACTCTGCTTTCCCAGCACCAGGTGCCTGTGGTCTGAGCTGCTTCCTACTAGGCAAGAGACACCTCCAGAACATTCTCTGCCTCAGCCAACTTGATGCATACTTTTCAGATGGGATCAGCTCCCTCCTGGGAGCCTCTGTTCCCATCGGGGTGTAGGTGGTGGATAGCAGAGACCTGATTTTTAGACAGCAAAGGTTTGTTGAGACGAATCCTTCATGTGCTCAATCCGTTAGAGAAGGGTATTGGGAAATGGGGGTGAAGAGCAGAGTGGTAAAAGGGTTGAAGAATGGGGAAGCCTGGATGGTATCTCCATCTGCCCATGGTCTTGGTGACCTGATGGTACTGGCTCATGGGGTAGATGTCCTGGAGAAGGAACCTTCCCCCCCTGAAGGGTGAGGAGATGCATCTAGCCCAGGGCGAAGACATCTTCCCTCAAGAGAGGGAGGGAGAAAGCATTGGAAAACTGTCTTGGCTTTTAAAACTCCTCACATCTCCATCTTCAGGCTGAGGAGCAGACTTTGGGTCAGGCAGGATGGAGGGGTGAAGCCACACCACACTCCCCAGGAACCACTCTTTGACATCTGCAACTGGAGAAGAGCCATACATGGCTACAGGGAGTGGAGCTGCATCGGCAAAGGGGGCTGTGAGGGTGGGGTAGGGGTGCTACAGCTTCTAGCTTTGCTTGGAGGAAAGGCCCAGGCCCCTTTGCAAGGAAGGGACACTGGAGATGAGGGGATGGGTGTTGGGAAGCAGCAAATTCCCCAGGCAGCCTCTCTTGTCCCCTGGGATCCCTCTCAATGCCCCAGAGGATGGAGTGTGAAAGATCACTGAGGAGTCCATCAGGAGGAGGAAGGTGCCCATAGGATGTAGAGAGGGCAAGGTGTGACTGCTGCCAGCATGAGGATGAGGTTTCACCATGGTCAGTGTCACCAGGAAGAGGTAGGAACCTGGGATGGGGGGAGTGGTGCCACCCCCCTTCTGCCCACTTGCAGGTGGGTACCTATGAGCTGCTGATGTCCAGGGCTGGGCAGATGATCCTTGAGGTCACAGAATTGTTTGGGTTTGAAAAGGCCTCCAAGATCATCCAGTTCAACCTTCAACCCAACACCACCACGGCCACCAAACTCTGTCCCCAAGTGCCATGGCTACAGGTTTCTTGAACACCTCCAGGGATGGGGACTCCACCAGCTCCCTGGGCAGCCTGTGCCAGCCCCTGACCTCTCCTGCAGGAAAGGTCCCTTCCAACTCAGTGTTCTGTGATTGTTCACCATGTCTGAACAGAAGAGAAACATCCCTGATCTCAGGAGCTCATCCAAGGGACCTACATGGCTACTGTCCATGAAGAGGCTGTGGGCTGCACCATGCCTGGGGAGCTGCTTCCCAGCTCCACAGCATCCAACGTCTTTCAGTGGGTTTACACTCAGGGTGTCAGAGTTGACCCTGCAGGCAGCACAGTTGGGTTTTTCTCTTCTCTAATCAGCAGAAAATGCCTCTTCAGTCTACACTGAGCTTGGTTGGTCACGAAACAGCTGCTGGGTCACTACTGGGCAGCAGCCTGATGCTGCCCTGGGCAACACTTTGCTCCCAGCACACCCCCCAGTGTGGCTGGCATGTGGGCAGAGACTGTAACAGGAGGGCTGCAGCCTCCCCCCTCACAGCTCTTTCCTGCTGCTTTCTAGAGTTGCAAGCCCTCAGACAGAGCTGGATGGCACTGCAGGATGACTTCCCACCTCTAATTCCCACCCACACAAACCTGATGAGACCCTGCTCCTCAGCTAAGGTCCTGGCAAGCTTGGGGGTGCTGCTGCACAACCCAGCTGCCCTAGCAGCAGGTAGACCTCCCCAGCACACCAGAGATGCTTCTGCAGCTCTAGTTTCAGGTGAGGTCTGTCCTCACAGCAGACAGACCTCCCCAGCACACCAGAGATGCTTCTGCAGCTCTAGTTTTACACAAGATGAGTTTTCCAACCACCAAGGGAGCTCCACAGGCTGTGGCTTGTGCTGCACAACCTGTCTGTCCTCATCCTTGTGCTTCACCCAGCTCCAGGTCCTGCCTGGAGCCACCAGCTCTCTGGGGTGACTTGGCCCTGGCCATGGTGGTCTTAGGTTGATGGTTGGATTTGATGATCTTAGAGGCCCCTACCAACANTTTCAGATGAGGTCTGTCCTCACAGCAGACAGACCTCCCCAGCACACCAGAGATGCTTCTTCAGCTCTAGTTTTACACAAGATGAGTTTTCCAACCACCAAGGGAGCTCCACAGGCTGTGGCTTGTGCTGCACAACCTGTCTGTCCTCATCCTTGTGCTTCACCCAGCTCCAGGTCCTGCCTGGAGCCACCAGCTCTCTGGGGTGACTTGGCCCTGGCCATGGTGGTCTTAGGTTGATGGTTGGATTTGATGATCTTAGAGGCCCCTACCAACAGAAACAGTTGTAGGATTCTATGGCCAAGCTGGATGAGGAGCTCAGGGCCATAGTCTAACAGCTGCTTATAGGGAGATGTTGGTTGTGCTTGGTTATTCTGTGTCACCCTCATGGGCTCTGGCCATATCCAGGCTGCTCCTCACATCGAGGGTGTCCCACCTGCACAGCTGGTGAGGGGCAAAGCACTCTCAACTCACCAGCTCCTTGGACCTGGCTCTTTGCCCTGACTTCCTCACCTTGCTCTGGGTTTCTGCCAGGGATCCACCTCTGTGCTTCTCTTCTCAAGCTTGCCAACACACCTGGCCCTGTGGTTGGGTCTCCTCTCTTTCTGGAGTTCTTTTCAGCATCGCCCTCACAATTCCCTGTCCCACAATGAGTTTCTTCTGCCTGTGAGGAGCCAGCCCTGGCTTGCGGAGACAACCGCATGTGGCTCCTCCAGCTGCAAGTGAGATGTGATGGCCACCATTTGTCATCTTCGTTGTTCAGGGTGGTCTTTCCCAAGATGGAAGTAAGGAAGGAGGGAAAGACAGGCCAGGGAAGAGATGTAGAGGAGCCTTTTATCCAAGGGAACCTAAAGGCTGTTTTCCCAGAAGGTCCTTTGACCAACACGTGGAGGAGAGGTGGATAAGAATTCAGCACTGATGCGGCTGCATCTTCAGTCTTGGCTTCAGTTTTGGACCCCTCACTCCTTGAAGGACACTGAGGGGCTGAAGCAGGCCCAGAGAAGAGCAACAAAGCTGGGGAAGGGTCTGGAGAACAGGGCTGGGGCAGCTGGGGGGGTTCAGCCTGGAGAAGAGGAGGATGAATGACAGGATGCAATGACAGGACAAGGGGCAATGGGCTTAAACTGGCAGAGGGGAGATTTAGACTAGATGTTAGGAGGAAGTTCTTTACAGTAAGGGTGGTGAGGCACTGGAACAGGTTGCCCAGGGAGGTTGTGGATGCTCCTTCCCTGGATGTGTTCAAGGCCAGATTGGATGAGGCCTTGAGTAACCTGTACTAGTGGGAGGTGTCCCTGCCTATGGCAGGGGGTTGGAACTAGATGATCCTTGAGGTCCCTTCCAACCTTACCATTCTATGATTCTATGATTCTATGAAGGCAGGGCTCATTGCTCTCTCCAGCTCCCTGAGAGGAGGCTGGAGCCAGGTGGGAGTTGGGCTCTGTTCCCAAGGAACAAGGGACAGAGTAAGAGGAAATGGCTTCAGGTTGCACTAGGGTAGGCTTAGGTTGGACATGAGGAACAATTTCTTCCCCAAAAGCGTTGTTGAGACCGGGCCCAGGCTGCCCAGGGCAGTGGTGGAGTCCCTGTGCCTGGTGAGGCTTTGAAGCAGCACATCTTGGCTGGAGGCAGGGAGGAGGGGATGGAGCTGTCTTGAGTTAAAAATCCTCATTTCAAACATGCTGCTGGGAAAGCTCAGAGGGGAGAGAAGCAGGAAGGAGCTTCCTTCCCGTGGAGTCTGCAGACCTTCATGAAGGAACTGAAAACTAACATCCTGAAAGTCCAGGAGCTGGTGACCTCAAGGCTGGGAAGTCCAGAGGTGTTGTCTGTGCTGGAACAAACAGCCCTGCTCTGGGAGGGGTCTTCTTCAGCTGGGGATATGGTGAAGTTGTCTTCCCAGCTGTCCTACCACCAGCTAGACATCTTCTTTCCAGCCACCAAAGGAGCTCCCCAGACTGTGGCTTGGGCTGCACAACTCTTCCAGATGTTGTTGTTGCCTTCAGGCAGTGCTGAAGCATGAGCAGCTTGGTCCCCGGGGCTGGACTGAGGATGTCGATGCCTCTGTTGCCTTCCTTGTATGACCTTAATGTGACTTGGGGATGACCCCACCTGGGCAGATAAGCTGCAAAGAACTCTTTGGCTGGGAACTGAAGCCCTGGAGACTTTCAGCAGGTGCTGAAGCCCTCAATTTGAGGACAAAATGTGTTTCATAAGCTCTTATCCAGTTTCAAGTGTTGGCTCTTGCTCCTGTGTTGATCGTGCAGTGATGTTGCTCCCAAAGCCTCTAGACCCAGGACCTCCACCTCCTGCAGGCCAGATCTTCCCAGCACTCTGCTTGTAGGCTGGGATGAGGGGAAAAAATCACCTTCCTGTGGGCTGTGTTCCTTCCTTCCAGCCATCTTCTTCCTCTTTTCCTTCTGAAACCTAGCCAAATCCATGGCCATTATCTGCTCCACCTTTGGCAGTGATCAAAGATGGGTGGTTTGGAGAAGGTGAGGTGCCCTGGAGGAGGTGGGTGGAGATTCACAGAATCACAAACATTCAGGTTGGAAAAGACCCTCAGGATCACCAAGTCCAACCCATGACCCTACTCAACAAGATTCACCTTAGGCTGGAGCACTTCTCCTGTGAGGGAGTTTGGGCTGGGGGAGAAGGCTCTGAGGTGACCTTATTGTGACCTTTCAGTATCTGAAGTGGGCCACAAGAAAGCTGGGGAGGGACTTTTGAGGTTATCAGGTAGTGATAGGACTGGGAGGAACAGAACAAAGCTGGAAATGGGCAGATTCAGACTGGATATTAGGAAGATGTTCTTCACCATGAGGGTGGTGAGACCCTGAAGGGTGTTTAAGGCCAGGCTGGATGAGGCTCTGGACAGTCTGATCTAATGTGAGGTCTCCCTGCCCATGGCAGGGGAGTTGGAACTGGATGATTCTTGGGGTCCCTTCCAACCCTGACTGATTCTATAACCCCAAGCACCACATCCAAATGGCACTTAAAGACATCCAGGGTGGGTGACTCCACTACCTCCCTGGGCAACTCATTCCAGTGTCTGACCACTCTCTCCAGTCTTTTTCTAAACCTCCCCAGTCTCAGCTTGAGGCCATACCCCCTTGTTCTGTCTCCAATTACCTTTGAGCAGAATCCAGCAGCAGCCTCTCCACAATGTCCCTTCAGGTAGCTGTACACAGAGAAGGTGAGAGCCAGCTCCAGCTTGGCAAAAGCTCAGGGGGTTGGAAGGGAGGAAGCAGGATAGGGGAAGAGCATCAGCATGGCAGGCAGGGCCACTGCCACAGAACCCACTCCCCCTCAGTGCTTCCAGTTTCTCTATCCTCCACTTTCCCCTTCATGATCTCTTAGATGCTTTCCTTTAAATGCAACTGACCTGGGCTGTATTTTGCTGTCTGCATTTTTTTTCCCCCATCTGCTCTAAGACTTAATTTGATGTTACTCACAGCTTCTTCTCCCCCCTTCTTATCCATGCTGCTGTGGAGTGGAGATGGCTGGGAGAGTCTCACTCCAGCTTTCAGCTTAAAAATGCTTTTTGCAAGCAAAAAAAAAAAAAACTAAAAAATTAAAAATCTTTTTATGTTGGAAAAAAAAAATACTTTCCAATGAGTTTTCAAACTCATTTTTCTAGCAGCCAAGGAGCAGGTGGGCACATGGCACCACCACCCTGTGGTGTTGGTTTGCTCCTCTATAGAAGGGCAAGGTCTCCCAGGTGGTTCCCAGGGGTGGGAGCTTGGCATCTCCAGCTGGATTGACTCTGAGCTGCTCAGGTGGGTGCCAGCTCAGTCAAGAGCTTGAGCAGATGGCATTAGATGCCTTCAGGCCACACAGAGCCTGGCTGGGACCCTCAAGCAGGTTATAGGTGGCTTGTAAATCTGTCCTGAGTGGGAGCCTGAGCTCTGTAAGCTGAGCAACTACTGAAACAACTGTGATGAAACTTTCCCTAACCAAGAGAGATGTTAATTAGCAGTGGCAGCAGCAGCATCTGATGCTGCTTATCCCAGGACCCCAGCAGGGTGGGGTTGGAAGGGACCTCTGGAGATCACTCAGCCCAACCCCCTGCTCAAGCAGGGCACCCACAGCAGCTTGCCCAGCAGCACAGTGCCCAGCTGGCCTTGGAAGCTCTCCACACAAGGACACTCCACAGCCTCTCTGGGCAGCCTGCTCCAGGCCTCCAGCACCCTCATAACAAACAACTTTCTCCTTCTTCTCAGATGGAACCTCCTGGGTGCCACTTTGTGCCCATTGCCCTGTCACTGAGCACCAGTGACAAGAGTCTGGCCCCAGCCTCCTGCCCCACACAGTTTCTTTAGCTCTTGCTGAGCATTGCTCAGCTCCCTCTGGGGCTGCTCTTCTGCAGGCTCTCAGCCCCAGGGCTCTCAGCCTTTGCTCCTCCCAGAGCTGCTCCAGGCCCCTCAGCAGCTTTGCAGCCTCCCCTGGACTCTCTCCAGCAGTTCTCTGTCTCTCCTAAACTGGGGAGCCCAGAACTGGAACCAGGACCCCAGCTGTGGCCTCCCTAGGGCAGAGTGGAGATGCAGGAGACTCTCTCTTGCCCTGTTGCCCACATTTTTCTGAATGCCCACCAAGACACCATTGGTCTTCTTGGTCATGAGGGCACACTGCTCGCTCCTGGGGAGCTTCTTGTCCTCTAGCACTCCCAGTTCTTTTGCCATGGAGCTGCCTCTAAGCAGCTCCCCCCTCACCTGTACAGGTGCAGGAGTTTGTTCCTTCTAAGCAGCAGGACCCTACACTTGCCCTGCTTGAACTTCATAAGGTCAGGACTTGTTTTGCCACGGTTTTGGAAGATGGAGTCGAGGGTTTGGAGGTTAACTTGGAAGCTGAACCTTGTTCCTCTTCCCTGAGGGCCTCTCAGACAAAGGTGTGGTTTGCAGCATCCCACCTGGCCTCAGGAAGCCCTGGTGGGGAAGGGCAAGCATCACTGTGGGTGCAGCTGGCAGAGGTTGGTACTCCTACGCTGGGATTCTGAAGGCATCATAGAATCGTAAAACTGTTGAGGTTGGCAGAGGCCTTTGAGCTTGTCAGCCCCAACCTCTCACCCAGAGCTCACAACCACTGTTTCTGAGCCACTGCCACTGCACCACCTCCCTCAGCACCACCTGGATGTGGTTTTGAAGGTGCTGACCACCCAAGCCCCAGCCAAACTCGTGGAGGTCTTGCCCTGAACTGCAGAAGCAGTGCAATCTCAAAATAATTTGGATTGGAAGGAACCTTTCAAACTCAATCCAGTTCAACCCCCTGCAGCCAGCAGGGACAGCTGTAACCAGAGTAGGCTGCTCACAGCCCTAACAACCTGATCTCCAATAGTGCCAGCCATGGAGCAGCTCCCACCTCTCTGGGAGACCCCTGACATAGAGTCTCACCACCCTTAACAACAAAAGCAGGAGCAACTCTGAGGAGCAAAGACTGAGAGCCCTGGGGCTGAAAGCCTGCAGAAGAGCAGCCCCAGAGGGCAGCTGAGCAATGTTCAGCAAGAACTAAAGGAGCTGTGGGGGGCAGACTCTTGTCAATGGTGCCCAGGGCCAGGACAAGAGGCACAAAGTGACACTCAGGAGATTGCATGTGAGCAGCAGGAGAAAGTTGTTTGTCGTGAGAGTTCTGGAGGCCTGGAGCAGGCTGCTCAGAGAGGCTGTGGAGTGTCCTTGTGTGGAGAGCTTCCAAGGCCAGCTGGGCACTGTGCTGCTGGGCAAGCTGCTGTGGGTGCCCTGCTTGAGCAGGGGGTTGGGCTGAGTGATCTCCAGAGGTCCCTTCCAGCTGGCACTCAGGTGTGGTGTGTGAAGTCTGGCCAGATGCAGCTGTGTTTGGTATCTTGGTGACTCTACTTACGCAAATTCTGATCTTGGCACTGAATGAATTCAGTTTTCAGGAGAGGTTTGGCCACCTGATGGTTTGATCTGCTCAAGATTGTTATATTTCATCTGAATGCTCTCAAACAGAGGTTACTTTTAAAAAAGCCTCAAACAACCAATGTGCAGGAGAACTTTTTCCCCCTTGGCAGTGCTTTAGGTCACCTTGCACTTGCCCAGCAAAGCTTCAGGTGGCCCTTGGGGAACCTCTTGCTGATCAAACCACACACACGAGAAGGGAACAGCCAACATCATGGGACCGAGGCAAAGACTCAGCAAGAAGCTTGCTGCCCACAGCCCACCCCCAGCTGAACTATCCTGGTGTACACTGCTGCCCACCTAACAAGGCTGCTGCCCACCTAACAAGGCTGTTGCCATTATCAGGGGCTGCCCAGAAGCCTGCAGAGAGATGCTGTGGGAAGAGCACCAGGAAGATGCTGTTGGTGGGGTCAGGGCCAAGAGCCTTGAGCTCAGCTGTCCCCCAGAGCTGGCAGGGGTGCAGGACAGGTGGGGCTTGGGCTCTGATCCTGGGGAGCATATGATAGGATGAGAGGAAATGACTTGAAGTTGCCCCATGGGAGGTTTGGGTTGAATGTTAGAGGAGACTTCTTCCCTGGGGGCAGTTCTCAGAGCCTGGCACAGGCTGCCAGACATGTGCCTGAATTCCTGTCTGGACTTCAGCAAAGCCTTTGGCACTGTCTGCCACAACAAGCTCCTGGCAAAGCTGGCAGCTTGTGCCTTGGGCAGATTCATTCTGATATGGGTCAAGAACTGGCTGGAGGGCCAGGCCCAGAGAGGTGGTGGTGAATGGTGCCACATCCAGTCAGCAGCTGTCACTAGTGGTGTGCCCCAGGGATCAGTGCTGGGCACAGTCCTGCTCAGTGTCTTTATTGATGATCTGGACCAGGGGATTGAGTCCATCATCAGTAAGTTTGCAGGAGACACCACGTTAGGAGCAGGTGTCCATCTGTTGGCAGGTAGGAGGGCCCTGCAGAGGGTCCTGGACAGGCTGGATGGGTGGGCAGAGGCCAGTGGGATGAGACTGAACAAGGCTAAGTGCAGGGTTCTACACTTTGGCCACAACAACCCCAANNNCAAGGCTGGTGAGGGGCCTGGAGCACAGCCCTGTGAGGAGAGGCTGAGGGAGCTGGGGGTGTGCAGCCTGCAGAAGAGGAGGCTCAGGACAGAGCTCATTGCTCTCTGCAGCTACCTGAAAGGAGATTGTAGCCAGGTGGGGTTGGTCTCTTCTGCCAGGCAACCAGCAACAGAATGAGGGGACACAGTCTCAAGCTGTGCCAGGGTAGGTATAAGCTGCATATTAGGAGGAAGCTCTTCCCAGAGAGAGTGATTGGCATTGGAATGGGCTGCCCAGGGAGGTGGTGGAGTCGCCATCCCTGGAGGTGTTCAAGGACAGACTGGATGAGGCACTTAGTGCCATGGTCTAGTTGGTTGGCTAGGGCTGGGTGATAGGTTGGGCTGGGTGAGCTTGGAGGTCTCTTACAATCTGGATGATTCTATGATTCTATCCCTGGAGGTGTTTCCAGGAGGTGGAGATGTAGTGATGAGGGATATGGGTTGCCCCCAGCCTTGACAGAGTCAGAGTGAAGGACCTGGAAGGGCTTTTCCAACCGAAATGAGCGAGTGATTCTCTGTGTCTCTCTGCTCTGCATTCATGTGCATTGCAAACTACAGACCCGTGTGGGGTCAATCACTAGGGCAGGGCAATCAGAGGAGGAAGAATCACAGAATCATAGAATGGTAAGGTTGGAAGGGACCTCAAGGATCATCTAGTTCCAACCCCCTGCCATAGGCAGGGACACCTCCCACTAGTACAGGTTACTCAAGGCCTCATCCAATCTGGCCTTGAACACCTCCAGGGAGGGAGCATCCACAACCTCCCTGGGCAACCTGTTCCAGTGCCTCACCACCCTCACTGTAAAGAACTTCCTCCTAACATCCAGTCTAAATCTCCCCTCTGCCAGTTTAAGCCCATTGCCCCTTGTCCTGTCATTGCAGGACCTTGTAAATAATCCTTCCCCAGCCTTCCTGTAGGCCCCCTTCAGATACTGGAAGGCTACTATCAGGTCCCCTCGAAGCCTCCTCTTCTCCAGGCTGAAGAGCCCCAACTCTCTCAGCCTGTCCTCATAGGAGAGCTGCTCCAACCCTCTGATCATCTTTGTGGCCTCCTCTGGACCCGCTCCAACGCTTCCATGTCCTTCCTGTGCTGAGGGTTCCAGAACTGCACACAGTACTCCAGGTGGGGTCTCCGAACTACCCAGAAAGCAAGGTGAGGGGGCAGAAAGAAAGGGAAGGCTGAAAGAAATCACCAACTCTTATCTTCTGATATAGGCCATTGCCTCAGCTGCTGAAGTCAGATTTAGGCTGTCCTCTTCAGTTTTAGTTTGGTATTTGGGAAGCAGTAAGCTAACCTGTGTGTTCTGTGATCAGCCCGGGTGAGCAATGCTCACCGACCATTGCTGCACTTGCAGTTTGCTTTTACTAAGACAAATGCCAAAGCCCTACAGCTGAACAGCCTGGTTCCAAATGCAGATGGCTGAGCTGGACAACCCTTCATGGGCAGAAGCAGAAGTGCTGCAGTTGCTGTGAGGAATCTTGCTTGAACTTGGGGAGTCTCTGCTGTTAAGAGTTGTTTGGTGCTCTGCTTACCACCTGCTGGCAGAAAATATTTCCTTTTCTTTCAAAAGGGCAAGCAAGATGTCGTTGCCAGCCACTGCTTCGAGGTCTTCCCTCACTAAAGCAAAGCAACAGCTGACTACTGTATCCAGACACTGTATTCAGTTTGGGGCTTCCCAGTTTGAGACAGGGACCTACTGGAGAGAGGCCAATGGAGAACTAGGAGGTCAATTAAGGGACTTGAACATTTCTCCTGTGACAAAAGACTGAAAGACCTGGAGCTGTTCAGTCTTAAGAAGAGAAGGCTGAGAGGGGATCTTATTAATGTTTATAAATATCTGAGGGGTGGGTGTCAAGTTGAAGGTGCCAGGCTCTTTTGGGTGATGCCCAGTGATAGGACAAGGAACAACAGATACAAAGTGGAACACAGGAGGTTCCATCTCAACATAAGAAGAAACTTCTTAACTGTAAGGGTGACAGAGCACTGAACAGGCTGCCCAGAGAGGTTGTGGAGTCTTTTTATCTGGAGACTTTCAAAACCCACCTGGATGCATTCCTAAGTGGCCTGCCCTAGATCATCCTGGTTGGCAGAGGAGTTGGACTGGATGATCTCTAGAGGTCCCTTCCAACTATTAACATTCTATGATTCTGTGACTAGATGTGAGCAGCCTGACTAAGACAAGGATGTAACAGAATTATATTCAAAGAGCAGTGGAGGAGAAGAGAAGCCTTTGAAATGTTCAGATAGATACTATGACCTGTGTCTTCCCTGCCTGCAGCTCTAGGGGAACTTGGCTCCCTGGGCTTTCTCTGCATTTCATACCATGTCTCATCTGGGATGCTCTGGTCAGCTTTGGTCCCCAGGCTGAAGAGAACCCAGAGATGGGTCACAAAGATGATCCAAGGACTGGGCAGCTGATTTGTGCTGGGTTTGTCAGGCTGAACAAGAGAAGGCTCAGGACACACCTTCTCCCCCATGTTCCAGTATTCAAAGGGTGGCTACAAAGAAGCTGGAGGCTCCCTTTGGACAAGGAGCCACACAGAGAGTGTGAGGGGTGGTGGGGACAAGGCACTGCTGGGAGACTCTGTCTGGGGCAAGATTCCACAATCAACATTGGAATAAACTCTCCAAGGAAGCAGTGGAGCAGCCAGCACTGGACACCTTTAGGATTCAGCTGCACAGGTGCTTGGGCCATCCTGTGGAGACAGTGCTTTGGCCAGGAAAGATTGGACCAGATGCTTCCTGAGGTCCCTTCTAGCCTGGTATTCTATAATTCTACGTCCACCAAAATGGCAGCCATGCTGCTGCCGAGTCCCAGGGTGGTTTGTTCCCTGTCAGTCCCTGCTCCATTGGATTATCTCCCTTCACCCCTCCATCCCCACATCCCACAAAATGAGGGTCATGCTGCTTCTGCAGCCTGGTGGTGTGCATCAAGCTGGGGACAGAAGACTCTGTTGAAAGGTGTTGACCTCCCAGCAGGCAGCAGGACAGCTGTAATTCCATGAGAAAATGCTGCAGGCTGGAGAAGGAGGACACTGAGGGGTTAGAGCAGATCCAGTGAAGGGCAACCAAGCTGGGGAAGGGTCTAGAGAACAGGGCTGGAAGGGAGCAGCTGAGAGAGCTGGGGATGTTGAGCTTGGAGAAGAGGAGGCTGAAGGCAGAGCTCATTGCTGTCTACAGCTCCCTGAGAGGAGGCTGCAGCCAGGTGGGGGTTGGGCTCATATGCAACAAGTGACAGGACAAGAAGAAAGAGCCTCAAGGTTCACCAGGGCAGGATCAGTTTGGCCATGAGGAACAATTTCTTCCCATCAGGGGTTCTCAGGCGCTGTCCCAGGTTGCCCAGGGAGGTGGTGCCATCCCCACCCCTGGAGGTGTTTAAAGCCACCTGGATGTGGTGCTGAGGGAGGTGGTTTGGTGGCAGCGGCTGAGCAGCAGTGGTTGGGGCTGTGAGCCGTGGCTGAGTGGTTGGACTTGAGGAGCTCCAAGGGCTCTGCCAGCCTTATCGGTGCTACAGTCCCACAATTCTAACCAGTGACACCCCCCCACCCCTTGAGCCCTGCACTCTGCCTCTTCTTCCCAAGCTCCGCTGCGGATTGAAAACCTTTCGGGCTGGTGGGCACACACCCCCTGCGCCCAGCACTGCTCTCCTCCAGCCCTGTCCCTAAAGCCACAGCAGAGGATGCCCCCAAATAGTGACTCTGCTGCTGAGTGCAGCTCAGCTGGGCTGGGCCCGGGGGTCAGCAGAGCTCCCACCCAGCTCGCTGGGGAAGGCGCCGGCGCTGGGTGGCGTTGGCTTGGGCTTGCGTAAGCTTTAATCTGAAGTTGGAGATGTTTTGAGCTGATCTGGGGGAGCGTTGGGTGGAATTAACATGCAGATGGGGGTACCACGTGACCCCCTCCCACCTCCCCCCGGGCTTTTTTGCCGGGTTGGTCGGTTGTTGGTTTGGGTTTTTTTCCCGTCGTTTTAACGGAGTTCTGCCGAATTGAAGTGGCTGGCACCCGGCAGGGCTGGGCTGCCACTGCCACCAAGATGCCCGCAGTCTCTGTCCTCTACAAAGGAGCCATCATCAGCAGCAGGTGAGCAGGAAGCAGGGGCTGGTGGGGGTAGTCCTGGAGATCCTGCTGGCCACCCCCACTTTAGAAAACCATGAGCGATGTGCTATGCCTGCTCCAGGAGCAGGGAGTGGCGGCAGCAGGGGCACGCAGCAGAGAGAGCTGAGGGCATCACCCCCCAGCTCCTCTTGATGGCTTCCTTGCACCGGGGCAGGCTGCCCAGAGAAGCTGTGCAGGTTCCTTCTCTGGAGACTTGCAAGAGCCATCTGGATGCCTTCTTATGTGACCTGCCCTAGGTGACCTTGCTTCAGCAGGGTGGGTTGGACTGGACCTCCAGAGGTCACTTCCAATCCCTACCACTCTGATTCTCCAGCAGTAGCAGAGCTACTCCTGCTCTGCCCTGGCTGCTTGGGCTGGGGGTAAAAGTTGATTCCATCAAAGAGATCTCTGCTCCAACATGGGTGCTTGGGCTGGGGGTAAAAGTTGATTCCATCAAGGAGGTCACTGCTCCAACATGGGTGCTTGGGCTGGGGGTACAAGTTGATTCCATCAAGGAGATCTCTGCTCCAACATGGGTGCTTGGGCTGGGGGTAAAAGTTGATTCCATCAAGGAGATCTCTGCTCCAACATGGGTGCTTGGGCTGGGGGTAAAAGTTGATTCCATCAAGGAGATCTCTGCTCCAACATGGGTGCTTGGGCTGGGGGTAAAAGTTGATTCCATCAAGGAGGTCTCTGCTCCAACATGGGTGCTTGGGCTGGGGGTAAAAGTTGATTCCATCAAGGAGGCCTCTGCTCCAACATGGGTGCTTGGGCTGGGGGTAAAAGTTGATTCCATCAAGGAGGCCTCTGCTCCAACATGGGTGCTTGGGCTGGAGGTAAAAGTCGATTCCATCAAGGAGGCCTCTGCTCCAACAGGGATGCTTGGGCTGGGGGTAAAAGTTGATTGTGTCAAAGAGGTCTTTGCTGCCCCAGCTCTGCTGTCCTCCTGTCACCTCACAGCCTGGTTTGAGCTGTTTCTGTGTGCTCCTGCTGGAGCTGCCTCCCTGGCAGACTCCAAATGCCCTACATATCCTGTATGGGTGGGATGTTGGAACTGCAGTCTAGGCTCAAGGGCTCTGCTTCCTGACAGCCAGATGTGGCCAGTTGTTGTGTTAGGCTCCTGAAAGAGTTACAAGAGCACCAAGGAGAGAGATCTTTAACCAGGTGTGCTGGTTTGAGGCTAATTGGAATATTTTAATGAAGAAAATTATATTATGGGAGAAAAAGCTTCCAGTTTGCACCTCAGAGGAGGCTGTTCCTGGCTTTGCAGGGAGGCTTGGAGAGCTGTTTTGAATGCCTGAACAGAGAAGTCTCTGTGGTTTATTCCTTTTGTGCATCTCAGTGGAGTCAGGGACCTATGCTGTGCCCCATGCTGTTGTTCCTCCTCAGTTGCGTCTAGATTTGGGATCTGATACTAACTCAAACTCTTTTGCTCCTGTGACTGAAGTGCTGGGAAGTGCTTTGGGAGGGGTCCCACATTCTAGGGAAGAAGCTCTGCTCTGCTCCCTTACAAGGTGAAGTTCCTCACCTGGGCTGATGTTACCCACCCCAACAGCCCAGCCCTGCTCTCCAGCTGCCATGCCTTGCTCTGGCTTCCTCAGATGGAGGCCCACCCATCCTCACTGTGGGCACCACCATCAGCCATCCAAGCAGCAGAAGTGCTGCTGTGCTGGCTTTGGAGTGCAGGGAACTAGGTGAGAGTGGAGCTGTTGGCACTTTTGGTGCCCTTGCTTTGGGACACCCACCTGGCTGGAGGCTGGTTAGGGGAGGCTGTGGCACCCTTGGCAGAGCCACACGGCCATGGGGAAATCATCTTCCACCTGCTTTGGAGTGTGATGAGAGGCTCCCACCTTGACCTGGTGAGGCAGGGACTTAGGGAACCACAGAATCACTTTGGTTGGAAGAGACCTTGGAGATCATCAAGTCCTTCTCTGGAGAGCTTCCAAATGCTCCTGGGAGTGAATAAAGAAGGAGAGAGTGCAGTGGAACATCCCACTTGTGTCTGAAGGGGGATTTAAACACACTTTGGCTTATCTTGGCTATTTCCCAATGCTCCAGGGTGCTCTGGAGCTCTGCTCCTGGCACCTGTACCTCTCTTGGACATCCTGTGTTTGACTCAGGGCTGTGGGTGCAGGCAGCTGCCCTCCAAACTTCCCAGTGCTGCTGCTGCTGATGGGGTGTCCTCAGGCAACTTGGTTTGGGTGAGGGAAGACTGCAATAGGAGAGATCTCACCAAGGACCCAGCCAGAACTGCTGCTCCTTTCAGCATTCCAGGGAAAGTACATCCCACGGGCACCACCAACGGGCAGGGATTGCTGCACAGTTCCTCATGAGGCTGGAGAGCTTCCAACCCCCTTTGGCCACTGTGCTCCTGGGCAAGCTGCTGTGGGTGCCCTGCTTTGGCAGGGGGTTGGAGTGGATGACCTCCAGAGGTCCCTTCCTGATCCCCCAGGCTGGCACTCTGTGATGTTGTGCATCAAAGTCACTTCCACCACCCCCAATGGGGTTGGCAGCATAGGAGACCTTGCAGACACAACCCAGCACACGAGGGTGGTGCTGGGAGGAAGTTTGACCTCCAAGCATCACTGGAGCTGGAGATCATCTCTGGAGCTGCAGAGGTCACACGAGGCAATGAGACCTCAGCCAAGGGCAGAGTGCCCCTGGAGTGCCATGGCCCTTGGCTGCTTGTGGGGTGCAGATCCTCCACTGGGTGCTGCTGGCATTGGAGGAGTCCCAGGGGGATTCTGTGGCTTGGAGGATGATTGGACTGGATGCTCTCCAGAGGTCCCTTCAGGCCCCAGCACACTGGGATCCCAGAATTCTTTGGAATCCAAGCATTAAGGATCTTAGCAGATCTTGTGCCCCTCTCATTGCAGCCCTCTTGCCAGCAGGCTGGAGCACTGCTGCGTGCCAGAGCCTGGGGAGCAGCTCCTGCCCTGCTGCCTTCACTACTGGCTGCCTGCCTCTGCCAAAGCGCTTTATTCCCAGGGGAGTGCTGCCAGCTCTGATCTCATTTCCCGGGAGCTGCACAGCTGTCCAGCCCCCTTAATCTGGGGTAATGAATCCCAGACAGGTCCATCAGATTTGCTGGGTGGGGAGGATGATGTCCAGCTCTGCACATATTCTCTCATTTATCTCTATCAACTTCGGGGGGGAAGGGAGAGGGGGAGGGAAAGTGGAGGGTGATTTTTATTTTTTTTTCTTCCCGAGGCTGTGTCCCTCAGGCTGTGTAGGTTGAGACGTCTGATTGGAGCCTCTCACCACACATCACAGCCCCAGCAGGGCGGAGTTGGAAGGGACCTCTGGAGATCATCCAGGCCAACACCCTGCTCAAGCAGAGCACCCACAGCAGCTTGCCCAGGAGTACAGTCCCCAGCTGGGATCAGAAGCTCTCCAGAGAAGGACTTGATGATCTCCAAGGTCTCTTCCAACCAAAGTGATTCTGTGGTTCCCTAAGTCCCTGCCTCACCAGGTCAAGGTGGGAGCCTCTCATCACACTCCAAAGCAGGTGGAAGATGATTTCCCCATGGCCGTGTGGCTCTGCCAAGGGTGCCACAGCCTCCCCTAACCAGCCTCCAGCCAGGTGGGTGTCCCAAAGCAAGGGCACCAAAAGTGCCAACAGCTCCACTCTCACCTAGTTCCCTGCACTCCAAAGCCAGCACAGCAGCACTTCTGCTGCTTGGATGGCTGATGGTGGTGCCCACAGTGAGGATGGGTGGGCCTCCATCTGAGGAAGCCAGAGCAAGGCATGGCAGCTGGAGAGCAGGGCTGGGCTGTTGGGGTGGGTAACATCAGCCCAGGTGAGGAACTTCACCTTGTAAGGGAGCAGAGCAGAGCTTCTTCCCTAGAATGTGGGACCCCTCCCAAAGCACTTCCCAG